>ML685781.1:19054632-19198743 GCA_007922175.1 Pelusios castaneus
GTGTGTGTGTGTGTGTGTGTGTGTGTGTGTGTGTGTGTGTGTGTGTGAAAGAAAGCACAAGATTAAATATAGTAAAAATATTAAAAGAATTAAATTGTAGCATAGAATCTCTATGGATAAATATTCCATACTTGAATAATAAGGGGATAGCAGTTGGAGTGTACTTCTGATCTCCTGATTGTGAAATGCTCAGAGAGATTAGAAAAGTTACAAAAAAGGGAAACCCAGTAATAGTGGGGCATTTCAACTAATTGTAAATTAACTGGTAACATGTCCCTGTAGGTGTCTTGGGCACATGACATAACATCAGGGCTTCTCTTGGTGGGGTTTCTGGGGAATATTGCTCAAGTGGTCTCCTGTAGGTGATCAGTACTCTGCCTCTTCCATGCTGGACTCACTCCCCGAGTCCTCTTCTGGGATCTTAGCCCTCTAGCCATCTCCCTTAAGCCCACCCCTTCCAGGGTACAATCCAGCTCACCTCATTCCTGGCCACTAATTATAAAGGTCAATGGCCTACGAGCTTGTGCCACTCCTGGTATGCTTGGGGAGTGGAGAGGGACAGGGGCCCACCCACTTCTCCAGGCTCTGGCCCAGGGATCCTATGTGCCTCTGCTGAAGCCTTCCAGCTCCCTCCTGTCCCCTGTAAAACAGTCACTTCCCCAGGCCACTTTTTCCACAGCCCCCAGTCGCACACAGCCCCGCACTGCTTGAGTCTAGCCACCATCCATTCCTGGTTCCATGCCCCGGACCACTGCTCCAGCCACTGCCACTGTCCACTCCCTTCAGGAACCTCAGGTCTGCTCGGCTCCTCCTGCAGACCCGCACTAGGAGTGCTCTATGGTCCTGGGCCTGCAGCCTGCTAGCCTGGAGAGACCTTCTCCCTTCAAACTCCTCCAGTAGAATGAGCACTGTGCCTCCCTTCTTATACCTGGCTGCCTGCCCAGACTGGCTCAGCTGATTGGCTGTCACACACAGGTCCTCTTTAACCCTGTGTGCACCAGAGCGGGGCCACTGCACTGCCACAGTCCCATCCAGATAGGATGCAGACACAACAATTCTAGATGACATTACACTACTTCTTGAAGCAGCTACTGCTGGAACCCACAAGGAGAGAGGTGTTTCTTGATTTAGTCCTAAGCATTGCACAGGATCTAGTCCAAGAGATGAATATAGCTGACCTGCTCAGTAATAGTGAACATAATGAAATTAAATTTAACGTCCTTGCAGGGGGGAAATACTAAAGAAGCCCACCAAGATAGCATTCATCTGTAAAAAAGGGAATGACATGAAAATGAAGAGGTTAGTTAACAATAAATAAAAGGAATTATCACAAGAGTAAAATGCCTGCAAACTGCATGGAAACATTTTTAGAAACATCATAATAGAGGCTCAAACTACATATATATCCCAAATAATAATATTTAAAAAAATAGTAAGAGGATCAAAAAGATGCCAGCATGGCTAAACAACAGAATAAAAATGTTGGTTAGAAGCAAAAATATATTCTTTACAAAGTGGAAGTCAATTTCTATTGAGAAAAACACAATGGAACATAACTTTGGCATGCTCATGTAAAAGTACAATTAGGGAGAGCAAAAATGAATTTGAAGACCAACTAGCAAAATGCACAAAAACTAACAGCAATTTCTTTTAAGTATATAAGAAGAAGGATGACTACTAATGACTTGGGCCACTGGATGCTCAAAGTACTAATGAAGCACTCAAAGAAGACAAGGCCTTCGAAGAGAAGCTAAATGAATTCTCTGCATTGGTCTTCACTGTAGAAGTTGTAAGGGAGATTCTTATATATATTAACTATATTCTTATATATGTTAACTATTCTTTTTAGGTGACAAATCTGAGGGATTATACAAGATTGAAGTGTCAGTAGAAGAGATTTTGCAACATTTTGATAAATTAAATAGTAATAAGTGACCAGGACAAGAAGGTATTCACCCAAGAGTTCTGAAGGAACTTAAATATGAAATTGCTATCTGTGGTATGTAACCTGCCATTTACTTCAGCCTCTATACCACATGACTGTCAGATGGCTAGTGATGCTGATTTTTAAAAAAACATTCCAGTGGTGATCCTGGCAGTTACAGGCTGGTAAGCCTAACTTCTGTACCAGGCAAATTGATGGGAACTTTAGTAAAGAACAGAATTATCAGACACATAAATGAACACAGTATGTGGGGAAAGAGTCAACATGGCTTTTGTAAAGGGAAATCATGCCTCACCATTCTATTAGTATTTTTTCAGCAAACTTGTGGACAAAGTGATCCAATGCATATAGTATAGTTGGACTTTTGGGACGCCTTTGACCAGGTCCTTCACCAAAGGTTCTGAAGCAAAGTAAGCAGTCTTGGGATAAGAGGGAAGGTCTTCTCCTGGATCTGTAACAAGTTAAAAGATAGGAAACAAAGGGTAGGAATAAATTATTAGTTTTCACAATGTAGAGAAGTAAATAACAGTGTCCTCCAACGATCTGTACTTGGACCTGAGATGTTCAACATAATCCTAAATTATCTAGATGGTGTAAACAGTGGGGTGGCAAAGTTCATAGATGATACAAATTTACTCACAATAGTTAAGTCCAAAGCAGAGTGTGAAGAGTTATATGGGGATTTCACAAAACTGGTGACTGGGTAAGAAATTGGTACATAAAATTCAGTGTTGATAAATGCAAAGTAATGCACACTGGAAAACATCATCCAAACTATACATACAAAATGATGGAGTCTAAATTAGCTGTTACAATTCAAGGAATAAGTTTTGTAGTCATCATGGATGTTCTTTGCAAACATCTTCCAAAGGGGTAGCCGTGTTAGTCTATTGTAGAAAGACAACAGAGTCTTGTGGCACTTTCAAAGACTAACAGATTTATTAATCGCATGAGCTTTCGTGGGAGAAAATCCCACTTCGTCAGACACTTTGAAGATAGGAAAGTTACAGAGTGGGAGGAAATTAAATGCAGGGGAGTGTATGACATAGCATCAGGTCAGGCTGTAACAGCAAATCAAAATAGGTGTTAGGATTCAAAACACTGGGGAACAGCACATAGAGGAGGGGGAGGTCAATTCACTTGATGTAATGTGAGAAAAATCCATAGTCCCTGTTTAACCCCAAGACAACTGAGTCAAATTTGCATATAAATTCGAGTTCTGCAGACTCTCTTTGAAGCTGTGATTTGTTATTCATCTGTTTCAACACAGCTATTAACAAGTCGTTGAGGGAGTGAGCAGGGAGATAAAAGTGTTCCCCTACAGGTTTTGCAGTGTTGCAATTTCTGATGTCAGATTTGCGTCCATTGATTCTTTGGCACAGAGACTGTCCTGTCTGTCCAATATATAAGGCAGAGGGGTATTTCCGGCACATGATGGCATAAATCACATTGGTGGATGAGCAGGTGAACGAACCCTTGATGGAGTAGGTGGCATGATTAGGCCCTGTGATGGTGTCATCAGTGTAGATATGAGGGCAAAGTTGGCAGCGTGGTCTGCTGCAGGGCTGTGTTCCTGCTTTTGTGTTTCTGCTCTGTGATCTGTAGTTGCTGGTAAGTATCCTTTTAAGATTAGGGGGCTGTCTGAAAGCAAGGAGAGGTCTGTCTCCCAAGGCTTGAGAGAGTGAGGGATCATCTTGTAAAATAGGCTGTAGATTTTTGATGATGTGTTGAAGAGGTCTGGCTTGGGGGTTGTAGCTGATGACCAGTGGCGTTCTGTTGTTATTTTTCATGGGCTTCTCCTGCAGTAGTTGACTTCTGGGTACAATTGACCTCCCCCTCCTCTATGTGCTGCTCCCCAGTGTTTTGAATCCTAACACCTACTTTGATTTGCTGTTACAGCCTCACCTGATGCTATGTCATACACTCCCCTGCATTTAATTTCCTCCCACTCTGTAACTTTCCTATCTTCAAAGCGTCTGACGAAGTGGGATTTTCTCCCACGAAAGCTCATGCAATTAATAAATCTGTTAGTCTTTAAAAGTGCCACAAGACTCTGTTGTCTTTCTGCAAACATCTGTTCAATGTACAACTGCAGGCAAAAAAGCCAACACAATATTAGGAACCCAGCAAAGAGACAGTTAATAGGACAGAAAATATTATAATACCACTATATAAAACCATGGTATGCCCATGTCTTGAACACTGTGTATAGGTCTGGTCACTGCTTCTTAAAAAAGAAACTTTAGAATTGGAAAAAGTACAGAAAAAGCCAATAAAATGATTAGAGTGATAAAAAGATTTCCCAGCTGCTCTGTTCTGCGTAAGTAATGCAGCACTAAGAATATTGCCCTGTTATTAAAGCTGACGCAAGGGAAGGACTGAAATTAAACTTAGTTAAATTAGTAAAACTTGGAGTGGTGACAGTGACTCCTAATTTAAGATGCATTTAAATGTGTAATTGTTTTAGTTTAATTACTAATAAAGACAGTTTTAAGTGGTTACTGCAAAGGATAAAAAGATAGTGGTGCAGGGATTCACAGCCAAAGAAAAATAAAATGATCTAAAATAGCAAATATGGAAGGCGCCCAGTGTGGCCTAGCAGAGAACTCTCTGTTGAGCTGAAACACAAATGGGAAGCTTAAAAGAAGTGGAAGCTTGGACAGACGACTATGGAGGAGTATAAAGATATGGCTTGGGCCTGCAGAGATAAAATCAGGAAGGCCAAAAGGCAATTGGAGTTGCAGCTAGCAAGAGATGTGAAGGGTAACAGGAAGGGGTTCTATAAGTATGTCAGTAACAAGAAGAGGATCAGGAATGGTGTAAGTTCCTTACTAAATGGGGCAGGCATCCTCGTGGAGGATGATGCGGAAAAGGCTGAAGTACTCAATGCTTTTTTTACCTTAGTCTTCACAGGCAGGGTCAGCTGCCAGACTACTGCATTGGGAAACACAGATTGGGGAGAACTTAGAGAGGCCCTCAGTGATGGAAGTCAGCTTAGGGACTAATTAGAGAAATTGTATATGCACAAATCTATGGAGCCAGATGAACTGCATCCTGGGAGCTGAAGGAATTGGCCGATGTGATTGCAGAGCCACTGGCCATTATCTTTCAAAACTTGTGGCGATTGGGGGAGAGGTGAGTCCTGGATATTTGGAAAAGGCAAATACAATACCTATCTTTAAGGAAGGGGGAAAGGAGGATCTTGGAAACTACAGACTAATCAGCCTCACCTCAATCCCTGGAAAAATCATGGAGCAGGTCCTCAAACAATCCATTCTGAAACACTTGGAGGAAAACAGGGTAATTGGGAACAATCAGCATGGATTCACCAAGGGCAAGTCATGTCCAACCAACTTGATTGCCTTCTATGATGAGATGACTGGATTTGTGGATGGGGGAAGAGCCGTCGACGTGATATACCTTGACTTTAGCAAAGCTTTTGTTATAGTTTCCCACAGTATTCTTGTCAGCAAGTTAAGGAAATATGGGTCGAATGAATGGACCGTAAGGTGGATATAAAGCTAGATCATTGGGCTCAGAGGGAAGGAATCAACGGCTCAATGTCTAGCTGGCAACCAGTAATGAGTGGAGTGCCCCAGGGGTCGGTCCTGGGGCCGGTTCTGTTCAACATCTTCATTAATGATTTGGATGATGGGATAAATTGCAAGCTCAGTAAATTTGCGCATGATACCAAGCTGGTGGGGAGGGGGATGGTAGACATGTTGGAGGGCAAGGACAGGATTCAGGGAGACTTAGATAAATTAGAACATTGAGCCAAAGGATATCTCATGAGGTTCAACAAGGACAAGTGCAAAGTCCTGCACTTAGGATGGAAAAAATCCCATTTACTGCCATGTAGGAAACCCTTAATTCGAACTAATAAAAGCCTAGTGTAGCCATGGCTTTAGTTAGTTTGAATTAAGCTTCCTTAATTCAAACTAACTTGCCAGTGTGGACATATCCTATGATTCTAAGATGGACTTATAACAATTTTGCCTATAGTAAGCAGGCAAGCTGAGGTGAGGTAAATATCATTCCAAACCCTGAGCAGAGGGATCAGTCGACCATGACGTAGGTTCTCTACCAGGTCTGTCTTTGACTGACAGATAAGTTTAGTGGCCATGATCAGTTCACAGGAATGGACCAATCACAGAGGGCTTAAAGAGGTTTGGAAGACAGGTATTCTAATGACAAGGATTGATGGACTGGCCTATCAGAGTAGGCCAAAACCTAGATATAAGGCAAAGAGCTGACAGACTTATGAAAACTGTAAATAAGGCAGCTCTGTATATAAGGCAGACAGCTTACAGTCTTGTGAAAGCAGTATTCCAAAACAGTCAAGATAGGAACAGATAAGGTGACAGATTTGCGAGCAGGTGCCTGGGGTTGTAGACTGGCTCTTCCAGCTGCTCCATGACTTGATTTGTGTGGTGGTGTGACCCTATTCACTGGGTTGCAATGCCAGTTACTTGAATCTGGCTTGGCCGTTCTGTCATCCGGAGGGTGGGATAGCTGACCATGTCAAATCTACACGGTCTTCTGACAAATGCCATTCAAATCAAGTGATTGAGAGGTCATATGTGTCACTCGAACCCTATAAGGGGGCACTGCACTTAAGTTTTGTCTAAGACAATAGATTGTCTTGAATAGTCTCTGACACAGGATGTGAACCCAGTACTCCTATATCCTAGTCCTATTCCATCCTCTCTCATTGTCCTATCAACTTTCTAATTGTTTCCCCTGCATGAGCCCTGGCTGTCCTTAATCCCCTGTTTTGCAAAGATTAAAGGTGATACAGAGTTCCTTGAATCTGGATCAGGAACCAGTGAACAACAAACGATGGAAACTACAGACCCGGGGAAGCTCACTTGTCATCTCCTAACTGGTGTTTCTTCAGCACTGAAATCTCTGGGTTACCCTCTTTGTTCAGTAGGTACCAATCATGTGACATATCTATAGAAAACAAGAATCCATACACTTTCATGTTCTCATCCTCTCCCTCTTCATCCAATATGCCACTAATGTACTAATACTCTGAGGAAGGGAAGTGGTTGGTCTGCTTAGATACTGAAGCTACTGTTGGGTTGCAGCTGTGTGAAAAATGTATTACACTAATGGAGTTTTCTTGTTTTTATTTCAGATTGGGTAAACAAGGGATGCCTCTGATTTTGAATCCATTAGTCCCCTTTCACCCCTTCTAGAAAAATAAGAGTTATGTTCTTCCTCTTCCATTTCCATTAACTCAGCGGTTCTGTTTAAGTCACTTCCAACCTGATTTATTTTGTTCTTTTAATAAAAGCTGGCTGTTTTTTCTCCACTCCTGTGTCCTGATGCTTTCTTTGTATGCTTCAAAGAGGATAGTTTCCTAAAGACAGACGGGAGATAACCCTATCACTTTTTTCACTTATTTTATTGTGGCAAGATTTGTCATTCAACCCAATATGATATCGTATTTCACCGTGTCCGATAAGTGGTAGTCAATGGGCAGTGTCTGCTCTCAGTAAAACCAATGCGCCCTTCTTGCAGTCAGCGATGGCAGCTTTGTATGGCCCGATCTTGCCCGTTAGTTTTCAACTGGCTATTTAGTGGGCCAACCTCTGATTGCAATGTTTCTTCAATCAACCCATAAATGGAGCATGCATGTACACTGGTTATAGTTATCTTATGAATCTATGGTATGGTATATCTATATGACTGGATGGTGCAAGTGTCTTCATCATTCTAGACAGGATCTCCAGTCTTTTGCCTGAAGACCTTATCAAAGCTGGTGATATTCCTTTGGACTTAGTTACACCATTCCCACTGCTTGTATCACTGGCCTGAAATGCTGGAAAAATTTTCTCACTAGGAGAGTGGTGAAGTACTGGAATGGGTTACCTTGGGAGATGGACAAAACCCTGGCAGGGATGATTTAGTGGGAGTGGCCCTGCTTTTAGCAGGGGTTTGGACTAGATGACGTCATGAGATCCCTTCCAACACTATGGCTATGCCTACACTAGAAATTTAGGTAGACTTAAGGAGGCTTAACTCAACCTAAATTACTCCACGTCTACACCAGACTTTCATTAAGTCAACTTAAGAGATTCCTTAAGTCGACTTAGTGAAAGCTTAAGTCGACTTACTAAGAACTACCAGGTAGGTCGACCTAATCCTTCTTTGGGTCGACCTAGGTACGGTGTGGACGTTTAAGTCCACTCTGTTAAGTCGATCTAAGGGCAGTTATGTCGACTTAACAAAGTGGACTTAATCCACATCCATGGACACCACTTTGTTAAGTCGACTTAATAAGGTCAACCCAACTTTTCCTAGTGTAGACGTAGCCTATGATTCTTTGATTCTATACTCTACACTCAGCAATGGGGGCCATAAAAATACCACAGCCAGAATCATAGAATCATAGAACCATAGGGATGGAAGGGACCTCACGAGGTCATCTAGTACAACCCCCTGCTAAAAAGCAGGACCACTCCCACTCCCACTAAATCACCCCAGCCAGGGTTTTGTCTAACCGGGCCTTAAATATCTCCAAAGATGGAGATTCTACCACCTTCCTAGGTAACCCATTCCAATGCTTCACCACCCTCCTAGTAAGAAAGTTTTTCCTAATATCCAACCTTGACCTCCCCAGCTGTAATTTGAAACCATTGCTCCTTGTTCTGTCCTCCGTTACCATCGAGAACAGCCTACCTCCCTCTTCTTTGGAGCACCCCTTCAAGTAGTTGAAGGTTGCTATCAAATCTCCCCTCAGTCTTCTCTTCTGTAGACTAAATAAGCCTAGTTCCTTCAGTCTCTCCTCATAAGTCATGTGCCCCAGCCCCCTAATCATTTTTGTTGCCCTCCACTGGACTCTTTCTAATTTGTCCACATCCTTTCTGTAGTGGGGAGCCCAAAACTGGACACAGTATTCCAGATGCGGCCTGACCAGTGTCGAATAGAGGGGAATTATCACATCCCTCGATCTCCTGGCAATACTCCTACTGATGCAGCCTAATATGCCATTGGCCTTTTTGGCAACAAGGGCACACTGTTGGCTCATATTCATCTTCCCATCCACCATAACCCCCAGGTCCTTTTCTACAGCGCTGCTACTTAGCCGATTGGTCCCCAGCCTGTAGCAGTGCATGGGACTTTGCACTTGCACTTGTCTTTGTTGAACCTCATGATGTTTCTTTCGGCCCAGTGCTCCAATTTGTCCAAGTCTCCCTGGATCCTGTCCCTGCCCTCCAGAGTATCTACCATTCCCCCCAACTTGGTGTCATCCACAAACTAACTAAGCACGCAGTCTATTCCATCATCAAGATCATTAATGAAGATGTTGAATAGAACTGGTCCCAGGACCGACCCCTGGTGCACTCCACTCGTTACTGGTTGCCAACCAGACATCGAGCCTTTGATTCCTACCCGCTGAGCCCGTTGATCTAGCCAGTTTTTGATCCACCTTACGGTCCACTTGTCCAACCCATACTTCCTTAACTTGCCGATGAGAATGCTGTGGGAAACAGTATCAAAAGCCTTGCTAAAGTCGAGGTATACCACGTCAACGGCTCTTCCCGCATCCACAAATCCAGTCATCTCATCATAGAAGGAAATCAGGTTGGTCAGGCATGATTTGCCCTTGGTGAATCCATGCTGACTGTTCCTGATCACTCTATTTTCCTCCAAGTGTTTCAGGATGGATTCTTTGAGGACCTGCTCCATGATTTTCCCAGGGATTGAGGTGAGGCTTACCGGTCGGTAGTTCCCCGGATCCTCCTTTTTTCCTTTCTTGAAGAGAGGTACTATATTTGCCTTTTTCCAATCCTCCAGGACCTCCCCCGTTTGCCATGAGTTCTCAAAGATAATGGCCAGCGGCTTTGCAATCACTTCAGCCAACTCCCTCAGCACCCTCAGATGCAGTTCATCCGTCCCCATGGACTTGTGCACATCCAATTTCTTTAAGTGTTCCCTAATCTGACTTTCCATCACCGAGGGCCGCTCTCCTCTCCATTCCACGTTACTCCATGTAGTAGTAGTAGTAGTATCAATAATAAGGACTTTAATAATGACTTTATTAAGTCGACTTAACAAAGATGACCTAACGGTTTCTAGTGTAGAGATAGCCTATGATTCTTTGATTCTATACTCTATACTCAGCAATGGGGGCCATATAAATACCACAAACAGAATCAATAATACATAGTGGCTTGGCAAAGGTATGGAACTGCAACTTCTTCTCACATGGACACCTTCTTCCAGGTGAAAAGGTTGCACCTCTTTCACTTTTTGCTGTCCTTGAGAAGTCAGAGCTACAGAAGAACCCAAGACAGATCAATTATCTCAGACCTGCAGATGTTCTTCAGATGTTTCCTCATCTAAAGAAGCTTATGCTAGGTCATTATTGTGAGGGAAGACACATGGCAAGATGAATGAGAACCAGTGTGGAATTAAAATTACAGCCCCGCCTATAGTTGTTGTGTGTGGCTGTATTGTAACTGGCACGCAGAAGGCGTGATGGTGACTCAGACATGTGCTTTTATTCATGATAATTTCATGAAGGAATCATACACCCAAACCACAACTTATTTAAGACTTTGCAAAAGGAAAATAAAGACAAATATTTATTTTTTAAAAGTGCTCATTTGCTGCATTCAAAAAAATATGAGTTATTTTCACGAGCATTAAAAGATGCAATACATAGTAACCTTTCCCTTGGGCACAAAAGAACATGACAGACTGTATGTACAGGCTAACTAAGAGGCAAAGAGGAGCCACGGCACATCTATGCCAAGGAAAAAAATCCTAATTCAATTCCCATTGACATCAATTGAGGGAGTCCTGGCTGGCTTTCAGGGGCTTTGGATTAGGCACTTTCTGTAGACAAACACCTGGTTGGTCAAGATAAAACACGTCTCAAAGCCGAAGGAGAACCGGGAGACTTTGTGCTGCCCTTTGAAGCAGAGCAAAGGCCAGAGAGAGTGCACACATGTACAGCATCTGCCAGAGAATCACATTTTATTATACAGGAGATAGATCAACTTCCTGACTCTATTATGACAAGAGCCTTTGGTTATTACTAGGTGCGGGGCATGATGTGTCATGTTCACACTGCGCTCATTAGCAGTGACCTGATAGCGGACAAGGAAAAATGGAGATTTTTTCCCTTTAAGGACTCTGGACTGCAGGTGTGTTGCTGGTCAGGCCCTGCAAGCCTTATCCTGAGTCAAGACATTACTGCTCTCGGCATATAATCAGCACTGTTCTCGGTACCTCATCAGTATGTCCCTCCTTCTGCCACCATTGGGCAGTGAGCAGCAGAGGCTGGATCTCATCTTCTCCAACAGTCTAGGGCTATTTGGTCAAGCAAGCTGCAGGCATAGTTTTCTGTGCTGAATCGTATGGAGCCGTGATGCTTTTCCTTTGGAAAGTTCTAGGACTCTCTGCTGCCAAAACAACAAGTGGGCCATTTTGGCTGAACAGAGCCCTAGGGGTGGAAAATTACTGCAGGGTTTCTTGCAGCAGCCTCTGAAGCAGCTGGCACTTGTCACAACTGGTGACAGCCCAACAGTCTTCAGGTTCCCCTGACTCAGTCTGGCTATTCCTGTGTCACTAGGAAGCTGTGGTAAGGAATCCCTTCAATACAGAGCTATTAAACTTTAGTGTCCAAGTATTTAAAATTCTTACAGCTTGCATTTGGAAACTTGACACAAAAATTTAAGTAACAATGAAATGGCAATGAAGAGCCAGATTCACCACAACTTTTCTCCGTATTTACAAAGCTATCATTTCATCAAAATTAAAGCTGGGCAAATTATTTTGCATTCAACTTTTTTTTCCCTATGGGAAAAAAAAAAATGCAGAATCAGGCTGACCAAAGCATTTTGTACATGTGTCAAAACTTCCAAGTTGTTCCAGGTAAAACCACAAGAGATTTGGGGGGGGGGGGAAACATTTATTTTGACACATTGGAAATGGAAGGCTTTATGGTTCAGATTATAAAAAAAAAATGAAATTCACTTTAATTTAATTAAAAATATTAAAAGATAAAATAGTCAAACCTACAAAATGTTTTTCAACCTTTTGAGTTTGCTAAAAAAAAATTGGGTTTTGAGTTGACCCAAAACTATGTATTATTTTAGCCCAAACCTCTCAGGCTAGAGGTTCCAAGAGTGAACATGTGGGGCAAAGGAAGAGGGAAGCATCACCATTATTTCCATTTCCTCCTTCTTCTCTGATGTTTGGTGAATTCTCACAGCTGCTCATGTCAATTTTTGTGAATGATTTCAGGTTGAGAAACTGTGTTTTTCATCAAGTAAACTATGGGTGCATCTACACTAGTAAATTAAGTCGATTTAAGCAGGCTTAAGTCGACTTAATTTACTCTGCGTCTACACTGGTGTTTCCTTAAGTCGACTTAAGCTGCTGCTTAAGTCAACTTAAGGAAATTTAAAGTTGACTTTATAAAACCTACTATAAAGTCGAGTTTAATGCTTAAGTCGACTTCTTAAGTCAACTTAAGCAGTGTGGATACCCTAAGTTGACTTATTCAATCTAGGGCAAGGGGGGAACCCCCTGCTCCCTCCTAGCTGAGCAGTCCTGACCAGAAGGCAGCCGAGTGGTCTGGGGCAGAAGGGAGCTCCATGCTCCTTTCTCCCCCTGACCGCTCCGGGGCTTGCTGCCTCGGGGAGATCCAGCCCCCTGCGGGGCTGGCTCTCCCTGGATCTAACTAGTTGACTTAGAGATAGTATAGTAGTATAGACTCTCTAAGTCCAGTTAGTAAGGCCCACTTTAAGTCAATTTAGGAGTCCTGTGTGGACTCTCTAAATCGACTTAATAAGGTCAACTTAAAGACAACTTATTAAAGTTGACTTATTTAAGTTGACCTAAATCCCTAAGTGTAGACATAGGCTATATGTCCAAAAATTTTCACTCCGCTCTACTTCTGAAACAGTGTACCCAGGCTTATCTGTTTGCTTCTCAGTTCTTCTGGATTCTAATACTGCAACTTGTTCTTACGGATGTTACCAGTTGGCCTTAACTCTTTGGGACCTCTGTACCAACAGTTTAGAAATCTGCTCTGCGTGAGATTTTTCAGGACCAGCAGCACGGGGATGTTTAAAACAGGGTAGCTGAAGAAAAGTCAACTGTAACAGTTAAGTGGGAGAAATAAGCATTGCATGAAGTAATGTGATATGAAAAATACTGTAGCGGGAAACATGATGTGATTTGGAGAGAGCCCAGGTTGCAGGCAGAAGGAGAGGAAAGACTCATTCAAATAGTGACTTGCAAATATTTGCTAGGAATAAGTTTGGGTTGAGTTCACGTCTCTTTTTGGGTCACTATCCCCATAACCTAAGTTGATGTGAACAGGTCTATAACGTCTCTGCAGTGTGGGGTTTTTCCTTTCTCTCTTCTTCCCTGTCCATTTGGTGGGTTGAGTGGGATCCTGGCTGCTCCTGTCAACACTACTCGGTGCCCCAGAGAGCACATGGAGTACTCCCATGATGGGCATGTTGGTTGGTCTCCTATCAGACAGTGGTCTCCAGGGGAACTATTTGCAGACTTGCAATTCAACTAAGAGTGGAGGATCACAGCTGAGCATAAGATGCTGCCTGATGAATGCCTACTGCCTTCTCACAGAGAGACTGTCAAAGGGGCAGGCACATGCCCAGTATGCTCCCATATTGCAACAAATGTTCTCAAGTTAGAGACTGAGGCGGGGCTTTCTGAGAAGGTGATCCAGAGTTCTCTTCTTGCTAAGACTTTGAAGTCACAGGTGGCCAGGATGTGAGGTGCAGTGGAGACTGAAAGATCCTTGGTGACACCCTCTTTGCTACTTTTGTTGGCATTATAAATGCCAGGTGGCCTTTGAACCCTAAGACTGGGTGTGGAAATGAAAGCTACAGGTTAATTGTACAAAGCAGAAAGTTGACAGTATAAAATCCTTTGGAATATGCACATCTAGGTTTCTGACTTGCTGTGGTGCATCTCAGACTCACCTCCCTAAAATCTCAAGAAAGAAAAGAGGTAGAAGCAGATATTCATGTAGATTAATCCATCCCAGATGTCTCCCTAGAGCCATACTGTGCTGATAAATCACCGGAAAGAGCTGAAATATGCCAATTAGGACTAGATGAATATGGCAGATTAAAATTCTGAACATTAGTCTCTGGGGGGGAAAAAAAAGAAACAAGGCTCTATTCAATTTCCATCAGAGTTTACGGTCAAGTTCAAGCACACCAAAATAGTCAGAGAAATTATTTCTGCATGCTCTGCAGGATTGAATTATAGCCTGTAGGATGCTGAATTATAAGAACCAGTCAAATCTTTGATTGGACTTGCCACCCTGGTGTCATAGAAACTAAGTGTCAGGTTCACTTAAAGATGAATTAGGTGGAGTGGAAAATAATTATCACTGTGGGTCGTGTTTGTTTTCGAGTTTCACCTGCTTTTAATTATTTTGGACTTTCTGTGCACTGTACATAGGAATCTTGGGAAGAAAGCACAAAATCTTTACATCTGCTGCAAAATTTCCCTAGTTCCTTAAAAGTGCATGAGTTACAAACATCTAATATTCTCTGGAGAAATAGGTTTAAAAGTTCCTAATGTGTATTTATAGTTCCAAATGGTGCTTGTCATTTCCTAGTGTGGATTCTTTTTTTATGAATTCAGCATCTTCTTGGGGAGACTGATGGCCGAGAAATGCTCACTACCCAGATTGCAGCTGTGGTTTGTAACCGTGTTATGCTCAGGAACACTTGGAACAAAAGAGAATAAATTGGAAGCAAGCATATTACAAAGACATTTGATACATGAGGGCTTTTAAACCAAAGGGTGCAAAAGTCTGTTCCAACCTGCAGTCTTCGAGGTTGTCAACTGGTAATATATATTTGTTGTATTGTTTTATTTGTATTTCCATGTGCTCCCCTTGCTCATGTGGGGTCGTGACCTACCCCACAAAGTGCTCCTAAAGGCTGGGCCCAGACTTTTCCTAGGGGGTGGAGAGGGGGGCACAGAGATTGGGTGTAAAGAAGCACAGAATACATGGTGCTTTGTTCCACATTTCTTCATTTCATTACCCAGATATGGAAGGGAGAGGGGGTGTTATTTTCTGCTAACGTAAGCCAGGTCTCAGTGCACAGCACAGTCCCTGCTCTCCGGATACTCCCCACTAGGGATAGGGAACAGAGAGGTGGGAAGTAGATGGAGCCCTGGCTCCACCTCCTGTTGTTCACCAGCCAGAGAGTAGCCCAGAAGGCTCCATCTATACTCAGGTTATAGCTGCATTCTGAGATGTGATTTTAACACCCTCTGGTATCCCTAGCTACCAGGAATACCAGCATCAGCATACAAATCCACCAGGAACCCTGGCTACTGATTCAGCCCAGCTAGCCCCCTGTGAATTCCGGCTGCCACATCTCCTCTTCCACTCGTACCTACTTCTGCAATGTAGACATATCCAAAAGTTTTAATAAGAAACCCTGCTGCACCAATAAAGGATGGGTTTAATTGTGTAAATAATCCCTTTATTGGCTAAGAGATGACAGGGTGTAAAAGAATCTGCTATATGTTCTGAATATAGCTACCTACTGAAATATAAGTGTAGCATTGTCAACGCCAAGCATTCAAGAAACATGAGTGAGGCTCGCCCAAATCATGAGACTGGCATACAAATCATGAGATGATATTTTATTTTTATTTTCTTAAAATCATTTTTTTGGTTTCTTTATATTTTCTTTCTGGTTTTTGAGCCTTTAAGGGTCAAATTTTCAAGCTCTTCTCTGCAATCATGAGAATGACAACAGAACACCAGAAATTCTCACATAATCTCATGACTCCAAGAGCTGGGACTTTTAGAAAAACACCAAACAGCAAAGAATCATAGTTACGTGAGGCTGGAAGGGACCTCAAGAGGTTGCCTCGTCCAGTCCCTGGCACAGTGGCAGGACTACATCAAAGTAGATCATCCTCAGTAGGTATTTGTCTACCCAGGGATTCTCAAACTTATTTGATCGTGCCCCCTTCTTTGTGTCTGTAATAGTTTATGACCCCCACCTCCCACCACACAAGTACATAAACTTGTAGTAGAAAGTAAGATCCTGAGACACAAGTCTTACTATAATAGGCCATGTGTAAGGCCTGAAGCCTAGCTTAACAAGCCAGATATGAAGCCTGAGCTAAAGTAATGGTGAAGCCCTGCTGTTATAAAGCAAAGTGGGCATAAACCAGGCTGTGGGTACTGGCAGACTCACAGTAACTGGCAAGAACAGAGCAGGTCTAACAACAATATATTCCAAAGAAATGCTGGACACAAGCACATTCCAGAAAGGTACCAAGACATCCTGATATGCCAGAGATATCGAGGGCTCACTGACTTCTCCAGATGATACTATAATGGATAGAAATGTCTTGTGAATATGACAAATAGAGATATTGTGGCCGAGCCATCTAGTAGAAGGTAAGGGGTGGTGTTGTACCATGTCAAAGGGTGGTAATCTGCCACATCAGGGGGCGGTAACTATAAATGTCAGAGGGGTGATACATAAGTTGTTTGTATTAATGTACAAAAGAGTCTTCCTGTTGTGCTCATTAGACCAGTGGTTCTCAACCATTGTGTTGCGACACAAAAGTGTGTTGCGGCACAGGGGTGAGTGTGTTGTGAGCTAAGCCTGCCCCACCCCCACTAAGCTGCTGCAGAAGGGAAGGGGAGAGAAACGGGGTCGGGCTGGGGAAGGAGATATGGGCTGCAGGGCTAAGATGCAGGGCTGTTATGGCGGGGAGGGGGGGGCAGATTAGGGCCTGGGGCAGAGATGGGGCTAAGACATTGGGGAGGAGAGGTTGGTGTGTTGCACACAGCTGGGAAGGCTCCCAGCTGTGTTGCAACCCTGAAAAGGTTGAGAACCCCTGCATTAGACAATAAACTTGGGTGGGTGCCTTCATTGCCGAAAGGATCTGTGGTCTTACTGAATAATTCAATCTGTGATGGTTACCTGTGAGGAGTTCAGACAGCAGACACACAGGGAGAACATACATGCAGCCAACAATTGACAACTATGCTTATAAAAAAGACCTTACCATGCAACTTTCACAAACATTAAAAAAAGTAAAAAAACCGAGAGTCCTGTGGCACCTTAAAGACTAACACATTTCTTCGGCATAAGCTTTCGTGGGCTACAACCCACTTTGTCAGATGCAAGTGGGTTGGAGCCCACGAAATCTTATGCCTGAAGAAATGTGTTAATCTTTAAGGTGCCACAGGACTCTCGTTTTTTGCTGTATACAGACTAACATGGCCATCCCTCTGGAACTTGTCACCATTAAAACCAGTGAGGCATTGATTCAAACAGAGTCATTGAAGTATAAAGGAATGTTCATTTTCAACAAGATGCTGCTTACTGGCGTCACACTGTTACGACTGAGATGGGCGCACCTGTGTCTTGGAGCAGATTAACTCCATCCTGGGCTGGATGCTTGAGACAGCTCTCTGGAGAGCCCCTTCTACCTGCAGATGAGATTGTTGTTTGTCTTAGATGTAAAGTAGGGTGAAAGTGTACGGAACTACACAGCTTTTCTTAAACTGAGGTCCTCACCTAAAAGGTGGTCACAGGCTTATCAAAATGCACTGCCTTCAGATCTGGGCAACCATACCATGCTGTCCATACTTCTGCACTGCGGCAGCCAGTGGTGCTGCCTTCTGTGTTGGGTGTCTGGCCATCAGTCACTGCTCTCCACTCTCTCGTCTCACACCCCAGGATACAATTCGCGCTCACCAATTTGAGAACCTCTGGTCTAACCTGTTCTTAAAAACCTTCAGTGATGAGGAATCCACAGCTTACTTGTAGTTAAATATTTCCTAATAGCTAACTTTAATCTCTCTTGCTGCAGATTAAACCTATTATGTTTTTTCCAACCTTCAGGAGACACAGAGAACAACTGGTCACTGTCTTCTTTGCAAAAACCCTTAACACATTTGAAGATTGCTGTCAGGTTCCTGTTCAGGCTTTTCAAGACTAAACATGTCAAGTTTTTTTTAGCCTTTTCTCCCAAGTCAGGTTTTCAAACCCTTTGATAATTTTTGTTGGCCTTCTCTGGCTCTCACCATTTTCTCCACATCTTTCTTCAAAGTGTGGTGCTCTGAACTGGACACAATAGTCCAGATGAGGCCTCACCAGTGCTGCAGAGAGTGAGATAATTACCACCCATGTCTTCCACCCACATATACATTCATACATACAATATACACAAGACACACCCACCACTGCTTATGACAAACCCATTAATAGACTTCAGAATAAAGCCTTTTTAGCAGCCGCATCACATTCTTGATTCATAGTTAGTCTGCAATACACTATAAACGCGGGTCCTTTCTGCAATACCAGCTGTTGTCAACCTGTTTACCATTGTGAGCCTCGGATGCCGCTCGGTCTGTGGTATCTGGGCCACATCCACATGATATATATTTGCCTGGGTGGCCATGAAGATATTACATGGGAAACAGCTGTATCCTTAATGGGCTGTGGGTTGAGGCCCAATGGAATTCCCCATTTTAGAGTTGTGCATTTGATTTTTCCTTGCCAAAGCGAAATGTTTTGCACTTGTCTTTATTGAGTTCCATCTTGTCAATTGTCCAGTTTGTCAAGATCACTTTGAATTCTAATCCTGTCCTCCAAAGTGCCTGCAATCCCTCCAAGCTCAGTGCCACCTGCAAATTTTATATGGATACTCTTTGTTCCACCACCCAAACGATCATTGAATAATACTGGACACCTCTGCAGGACCCAGTAGTTTGTCAGCGAACCGATGAGAGCTACGCTTGGAGTACAACATGTCAATCAGTTGTGCCCCCGCCTTACAGTGATTTCATCTAGATCCCATTTCACCAGTTTGCCTATGGGAACGCCATGGGGGATTGTGTCAAAAGCCTTACTAAAAATTAAGACCCCTAAAAATTAAGAATTATGAGCACCAGCAACACAATACAGCGAAACATCTGATGGGCTGGTCGATTTTGCAAGCTGCTCACAAAAACAAAATGTGTTTGTGAAAAGAGAACAGCTCCTTGGAGATGCACTGCAGTTCTCCACCCTGAACACAGCAATGCCCAGAGGTATCACAGGAAGCCATGGCACAGACTCAGCAATGCTCTCCTCACCCAGCCACTTTGATTGCCCTCTGGAATGTTTTAGTGCACTTCAGCCTCTTGTTTTATAGCCCACTAAATAGTTAATTGTTGAGGCACATGTATATTTAACATAATCCATTTGGGCATAAATGAAGGGCAAGCTAGAGAAACACATTTAGAATTGATGGAATACGGCAGCCAAAGAGAGTCTGGTGTCCTTGTCTAGTACATAAGTGACTGAATGGTTGGGGTGTCATTGAGTTCAGATAACTTTATTCCCAGCTCATTGCTAGTGGAAATACCCTGTTCTGTTTTGGGGGCTGTGTGTGGTATTTGTGCCACAACCCTAATGAGGGGGGAGTGTGGATGAGCACCACCCTAGGGAAGTGTTAGGAGGATCACACCTCTAGGTAGATCCACACTTATGGTGTTGTGTAAATTACGGACACCGCACACCCAATTAACACGGAGATAAATGGCAGTGTGGTTGGTGAGGGAAGGCTTAGGAGATTAGAGGAAATACATGACAGAATTTTGGGACATGTACCCTATGTGCTCAAATAGTTCCTCACACATGTACACTGCTCAAACAGCCTCCAACTACTGGAACTTTTCTCTATTATGTGTAGTTACGAGTACCCTACATATCACCACAAGTGTAGACAAGTCCCTACTCAGGGAACACTGAGCGTATGCATCTAGCTACATTCATTAGGAAAGGAGTTCAGCTGCTCCAAGACTGAGAGCCCTGCTCTGATCCTGTTCAGTGATCTGGTCTCTGAGGAGGGACAGAGCACAAATGGGCAGTCCCCATGCTTTCCAGAGTGGTTTTGTGGGACGCCGCTGTCAGGAGGAGTTCTTGTGCATCTCCCAGCATCTGCAAGGCTTCACAAGGGCCATGACAATCCGTGCTTTATAGGAAATCCTCACGATTGTCTTTATCCTACACACTGAAGTTCAGGTTTTTTCCCTCTTTGTTGTCATGACAAAAGAGAGACCAGGATATTGACCAACAGCCTCCCACTATGGTTCAATGAATTTAAACACAAAAGACATTGTTCTGTCTGAACCTTCTGTCTACTGACCCTAGGTATTTAACATTGGAAAGGGAACAGAAGCACTACTGCTCCCCACCCCAGACATACACGTGTGTATTCATTGTGGGCTACAGAAATCCCTTCTATTGAGCTCAGTCTAGTTTCATGGATGCCAAGACTCAATCCACTATTGCTCTTGGACCCCTTCTTCTCTCCCTGCCTGTCATGGACAGCTCCTTAATTCCTTCCCCAGCTTCCTGGAGAACTGGTCCCTTGCTGGGATATGGTGGGACACACTGAGCATGATCAGAGTTGCTTTCCACGTCTGTACCTTTGTGAAGGGGAAGGTCTTGGGTAGTGCCACAGGTACCCCTTGGAATACAGAGTGGGCCCTGCAGCTGTGGTATTGGGGGGTGTGGGGAAGAGTGGATGGGACTCCCATGTACTCCACAGCTGAACACATCCCATTGTACTGGCCACTCTGCCCCTTATGCAAAAAGCCATTCATACGCTCAAACTCTTCGCTCAAGACCTGTTGGACAGGAAACTGTTTTCAACACCAGAAAACTATGACAAGAGACACGTACAGCACATGAAAAGTGAAAGTGGTCCTGGGAGGGCTTCCTGATGAAATGCACAGGGAAGTAAACAATATCCCCTGCTGGGACTCACCAGTGAACCAAAGTACTGTAAGTTGGCAGGTGAGAATTCAAACAAATGGCTTCCCTTCCTTGCAGAATCAGCATGTGTGAGAAATAAATCCACTGAGCAACATTTCACAATAAGTCTGGAAATCACTGGAGATGCTCTTCTCACTTCTATTGGAGAGTGTGTTGCTGCCCTTTCTCCTTTCGCACTCAGTGGAGTTTTTACAATGCTCTGAGATGTAGGACACGGATGTACATTGCCAGTGCACACCAGATCCTCAAAGATATTTATGTTCCTAGAGCCGGATACTTCATTCATTCATTCATAAATCCTGCTGGATTGGAGGGAATGGCTGAATTCCCAAGCTGTCTAACGACAAGCCAAGACAACCAACTTGTCTGTGTGCAGAATGACATGATACCCACATTTGGGCCAGTTGCTGAGGAGATCTCTGAAGATTTCCGGCAGGCAGTTTTCATGGCACAGACCTACAGATGTTCCTCAGATTTCTAACAAAAACTCTAGTGTGAGATCATTATCAATAATAATGCAGTGGCTTTTTTAAATGAAGTAGTCAGGGAAACAGGTTTTAAAATAATTACACTTCTAAGTTTGGAAAAGCTAATTTAGGTCATTTGTGAAGGTTATATAGCGAGAAGACCTGTACAGTCATCTCCATGGGGCTTCATTCAAAGCCCATCAAAATCACTGGAAAAACATGAATTGACATTAGTCTCTGAGCCTTGTGACTAAGACACCTGCCTTTTCAGCCAGGGGGAAACAAAATAGAAAGTTTTTTTTAACTTCTAAAATCAATTTTCCAGGAAATGGGCAGAAAGCATGATGGTGTGCAGTGGTATAGAGGTTTGATCAGCACTGGTTTGGGGTGACCTTCAGAACACACGTGGTGCTTCTCCATCCAACAGAATACAACCATCCCCAACGTATGCCAAAAAAGCCTTTCTAGTCCACCACCCCCTCAAGCATTCTTTCTCTGCGTACACACACACACACACACAGAGAAAAAGGTACAAAGCACACCGTGCACTAGGTAGCATCAGTAAGCAATAGGCATTGTACCAAAAGATGAGTTCCAACCTCCATCCTAAGACTCCTTTATTCAGTTGCTCATAACTTTCTGAAAAAAATTCCTGCTAAGCCGAAATTGTCCATGCTTTCCTGGGGTGTATTTCTTTTACCAGTCTGACCAAAATCAGCTTAGCTTTGTTGGAGTCATTTTCAAGTCTGCCAGCTCTGCTGTGCTACTGAATCATGTGCCTCCAACGTCATAATCATAGCCATGCCTTCCAATTGGGAGAGTCTTGTTGAGGCAAGATATCAGCTGCCTGTGGAGACCTCAAAGTGGCACAAAGTATTTCGGGAAGTGATGTTCCAACCGGTTGGACAGGCATTGAGAGGACGGTTGGAAGAGTTGCCGACAGACATTTAGAATAAAAGCACAGCTGGAACTCATACAGTTGTGGATTTTTATCTTGTACACTTAAGTCAGTGGCCAGCATGCCGGCATTTGCGCACTGTCACAGCGAAAGAACGATTTGATTTGGAGCTCATACGGACAACAGCGCTACTCTGTTACCTTAAAATCCAGCCTCTGAAAGAGATCATAGAATGAGATAGCAAAGAAATATACTTCCTTATTATTAATGATGTTGGGAAAAAAATCTGCTTCATATGAAGTGCCCCAGAAAACAGAGATGACTATTAAAGTCAGGGCAAATAGTTAGGGAAGAAGGCTGAGAGTTTAACTATTTGAGGATAACAAAGGAGTTCGGATGTTAATTAATTTGATAGAGCTACTAATGAGAACAAGTTAGGGATTGCTACAAGTAATTTGAGTTGATTAAATAAAATCCAGTAGCAATGAGGAAGGTCAGTGTTGGTAAATTACACAACTCCCAGCACTGGTTTAAGATAATTCTTGGGTACCAGATTTATTAATCCTCTGGAAAGAAAAAAGGGGTGAACAGATTCCATTTGGTGCATGTAACGAGGTCACTTCCAAATAGCTGTTTCGCTCTACGACAATCACCTGTTTCATTTAGCAAATTGAGCAGTGAGATGCGATAAGAAGAGCTAATGGCAACCGGCATTGGTAATTCACACATTTTTGCTAAGAGACCCTTTCCAAAGAGCTATTTTAAAAACCTGATACAGGTTTTTATCTGACACTCCAAACACAAGCAATTGGGACAGACTCTCAGTGGAGTAGGGTGCAAAGCTGGCTTTGGTGGGATTGTCTGTCACTCTAAAGGTGCATCTACATTTACAAGTTAGGTCGATTTAAGGAGGCTTAAGTGAACCTAAACTACTCCGCGTCCACACTGAACTTTCCTTAATTCGACATAAGCATTTCTTTAATTCGACTTAAGGAAAAGTTAAATCGACGTAATAACACCTTGTTTTAGGTCAACTTAATGCTTAAGTCGACCTTATTAGGTTGACTTAAGACAGTGTGGATGGGGATTAACGCCTAAGTAGACTTAAAGTGTTAAGTCGACTTAATAAGGTCGAAAAGGGGCTATGTCTACACTAGAAAAGTTAAGTCTACTTTTGTTAAGTCTTCTTAATAAGATTGACTTAAAGTTGACTTAAAGTCGACCTTATTTATTAAGTCGACCTAATAAAGTTGACCTAATCAAGTCGACCGAACTTTTCTAGTATAGACATAGCCTAAGAGACCATCTTTATGTCTGTCACTTGGTTCCCATGGCATATAGCATCAGGTGCAGGATGTGGCAAAGGTACTAAATGGAAGGAAGGAAACCCAGTCTCTTTAAGGACTTTAAGATGAGGTGCTCTGTGAAGCCCTGTTCGCCAAGTGCACATTAGAGCAGCCTGAAGAGGTTTTATGACAGCTAAGGACCAGTGAGGATCAGGGATGCCACAGCTGTGTCCCCTTTGACCACCAGCAGGAGAAGTGGCAGACAAACCATTCTAGTGATGCAATAGCGCCTGATGATCCCCCATTAAAGGAACCATTTATGTAGCTGCAGGGCCATCTTGTATGGGTGGAGCCACTCAAAGCTTCCCTAGTAAAGCCCAGGATCTTCCCCATTGTTTTCAATGGGATTTCCTGGTAGGGAAGCATTACCTGTAGTAGTGCTTGCAGGGATAGCCCTTACAATCAGGCAGATGGTGGCAATTCTCACAGCACTGACTCCTTGCATCCAGCTTTTGCTAACTTTGCAAGTGTTGCAGAGAAGGAGCCGTGTTAGTCTAGTTCAGCAAAACAAACAAGGAGCCCTGTGGCATTTTGGCAAGAGTTTGTACAGTAATGTGACTCTTCAGCCAAGGATTGTTAGCAGCATCGAGGACTCAGTTCAAATGTCTATGGGTTCCTCCTGAAATTAACCAACATGCAAACCCTGAAATAGGGCAACATCTAAATACTTTCTCCAGGCATCCTGAACAGGCAATCCTTCCCCTCTCCAAAGCCCTAAGCCTGTGTATAAAACAAGGCAAAAATTTATTAGGGGGAAAGATACACAGCATCTGTTTGGGGAAACACAGCAACAATATGTAAAAGCAAAGCAAGGTAACCCCACCACTCCAATAGGCAGAAACCTTCTCCCCCCAACTCCCCAAACCTGGGTGGATATCTGATGAAAAAACATGCCTTTAACATCACAATTTGGCATTTACTTACCATGCTTTCAGCTTGGTTGATAGTGAACAGAGAAACCCTCAGCATGGTACACCAAGGCCTTCTATTACCTACTAGAACTTCAGCTAAGTACAAGCTCCGCACTCTCTCTTACTTAAAAAAAAATCACTTAATTTACTCCACTCATGTCACAAAACCTTCCCAAGAAAAAACCAATCACACTTAAAACCACCACACAGACAGACTCAGTTCTCTCACCCAGCCAATTTGAAGTTTCTTACAGTGATGGTGACTAACCCAAAGTGTCACTGGAGGAACTCTGGGTAGAAAGCTTATGCAAATGAACTCTCTCTGTAGCTGTACTTCCCCCTGTTTATCCATAGGTAGTGGCTAAGAGCTCTTCCCTGTGGAGCTTTTATCTGGAATTTTAAGTAAGCAGCTCATCAGCTCACGTCTGCTCTTCTTGTTCACCAACAAACAGACACCAATAAGCGCCTTCCTGCCCTCTAGAGCTTCATGACACAGGGCTCACAGTAATGACGCTATATAGTTATCTGCTGCTCAAAATAATCAGCCAGTTGGACTACAATACAGTTTCTGGCCTGATCCTTTTCTCATATTTGCCTTAATCCAGTAGACACTTAACCATAAGCATGATTTAAGACACATGAGCATCCTTTGACTTCAGTGAGGTCACTTAAGTATTTTGCAGGATCAGCTCTGTTTCCATCAGTGTAACTTCACTGACTTCAGTCAAGTCACTCCTGATTCAATCTGGAGGAAGTGTGAAGTGAATCTTACCCTCTGCATCTAATCTGGTCATACCACACATTTTGTTTAAGGTAGAAGAAGAGAAATCTAAGAGTAAAAATGTTTCAGAATTTTTCTGTGAGGTCTGTGTATCTGTGTTTCACAAAAGAGGTTGATTTGCAGGGTGCTAAATTCTTGCAAGGGGCCACATCTGTTCAGAGTTTTAAAACAGTTAGAAAATACAGCTGTTCTTGTCTATGAAAGCACACAGTATTAAAGTGCCAGAGTGAGTCTATTTACAGAGCAGAGCTGTTTAAAATGCACAATATGATGTAAATTTCAGTGTTGTAACAATCATATTTGATAAAGTATTTCTAAAAGAATTATAGATCAACTGTTTACTATGATTTGAAAATGTAAACTTTGATTTTAAAAAGAAAAATACATCTCCATTTAACTCCGGCTGTATTCCCCTTTTGCTTTCTAACAAAGAGACTTTATTTGTGGGTGTCAGAGATGTCTAACTCACTTTCTCTCTTGTAAATATCTTTGCTCCAGTCCCACTCTAACTAGCATTTTCTGGTTGTTTCATAGTTATATTTATTAACGTGACCTCAAATATCCATTCCCAAATGAATCTGAAGCAAGAATCTCACATGACCCAGTGGCATGTAAAGATTGTCTTGTGGCAGATAAGTGCTCCAGAGAAATTGTCAGAGAAAATTCCAAGTTCAGCATAACTGTCCTGTAAATGTCTTAGTTTGAATTTCAGCCCAACAGAGAGTAGAATCTTCCCGGTAGATGGAGAGGTAGTTTCATTTCTGCAGTTTGTACAATATCTTAGCATAACGAGGAATCCATACTTGAGAAACCAATCTGTTCATGCTGTCTCAGATAGAACTCAAAAGTAGTAGTGGCTAGGTCTTAGGGATATTTACACGGAGAAATGTCAAAGCTGAGGCTCTTTGGGGCAATGTGAGGTAGCCCTAGGGGAATGCTAGATTACAACTTCTTTACTATAATGTCAATCAAAGAAACCTCATTTGTATTTACTAACCGAACTCAAGAAGTGTAACAATAACCCTTTGTGACCCCAGGACAGTAGCAGGTGGTAACATCCCATCAACTAAAGAGCGTGTACTATTCATACTCACCAACCAGATCTGGTAAGAAAGCGCTGATGAAAACTTTTGCTTTCTCACTTTTAAAGCTGCCGAGGCCTGCCTGTCAATCCAGTCTGATAAAGGGCTAGAACCTTACCAGTAGTTTTAACAATCCTAATCCAATAATTTTAACAATGCAAAATATGCTGCTGATAATCTGTTCAACTGCCTAACGATCTGGTTTGTTCAATCTTGCTTAAAACCATATTAAGTTCATTTTAATTCAGTAAGCAACCTGAACACATAATGATAAATTACACTTAGACCATGGGATTGATTTCTGATAGATTATCTCGTGCACAGTTGTAGCATTTCCCTGCCCTTAGAGTAGACTGTGTGGGTGGAAAGGGGCCACAGTGTATGCCGTATACAGTAGGGTACATTATATGAATAGCAACAGCGGAGGCCATTAATGTCAGCAATCAGCTACCCAGGGCCAAACAGCTTGGCTACGGAAGAAAAGAGATGCGATACGGAAAATTTCCCAGGACCAGGCCAACTTGTTTGGAGGTCAAGTCATCCCCTGAAAATCTGTGCTTGTGAAAACAAATTCTGGGCACCTTTTTGCCTCCAAATACTGGTTCAGTGGCAGATATTGGGTGCATCGAGGGGTAAGTTCTTTTCAGGGTTGGGTGTGGTTTTCTTTTTGGTGGGGGGAAGTTGCTGGTTTGGGCTCTTTTTGCAAATGACACAAAGAGAGAAGAAGAAAACACACTCAGATGCTGATTAGCCAGATACACAGAAATCTCCCAGTCCTTCGCCAGTGCTGGTATGCTATTACCCATTGTCTAAATAAGTATCATTTGTGCCTTTGTCCCAAGTCCTCAGTGAGGGGATGTATGGAGCTGGATCAGAGACCGGCCATTGACTTCGAGAGTTAGAAGTTTCCCCAGTGTCCAGAGGAAAAGGAAGTAATCTCTGCAGCCCTCTTTCTGGTGCAGTTTACTTCTCCCTTTGTGCCGGATCACCTGGTGGTGGGGGCGTTATAGGTGGAAGGGATTTAGTACACGCAAAGTCTGCTTTTACTCGGCTATCTCTGGGCATGAACAGGCAGCACAAGGTAATATAGGCAGACGTCTTATGTCCTCTTACTACCCTGTGCGGGTATATTGCTGAGTAGCAGGAGGAATATAAGGCCATGTCTATCGTGATGGCGGCAGATTCGCCACCTTCACTGTGCTCTTTTGTGTTTGAATGAGTGGTCTGTTAAGAACTGAAGCTCTGACTGCAGCCCCGTAACTGGAGTAGAGCTACGCAGACCGGATGCCATTTCCGGTCCGCTTAGCTCAGTGTGTAAGGGGCAGTTAGGGAATTGTCAGGAGATACGCAAGGTATCTTACGCACCTTGCGTCTCTCCCGTTGACTGCCGCCATGCAAGATTTTGACTCCTTAATTGCATCCCACTGTCTGAAAGCATTGGCTGTAGTGCAAACCTCCTCACGCCACGACACAGAAGGAAGGCAAGGAAGCTACCCATGAAAATGGAAATGGGTGTTCAAGGAAATTTTGTTTTTAAATTTAACTTTTTTCCAAGCCAAGCTTCCCTGAGAATATTTTTGTGTACTTTCACAAAAACAAAATCTTAAAAACCAACAAAGAAAAATAACAATGGTAAAGATAACTCATTTTAAAGTTCCAGGGAGGTAGCGATGTTCATCTGTGTACAGCAAAAACGAGAGTCCTGTGGCACCTTAAAGAGTAACACATTTCTTTGGGCATGAGCTGTAATGGGTTGAAGCCCACGAAAGCTTATGCCTGAAGAAATGTGTTAGTCTTTTAGGTGGCACAGGGCTCTTGTTGTTTCAACTCATTTTAAAGGTAACTGAAACATTTTAGCAACCAATTTTTGCCCCCCACCCCCTCTTTTTTTTTGGATGACACACTGGAAAATTTTGAACAAAGGTCATTTTAAAAAAAATGTGGCAACAGGAACAATTGAAAAAATATGGAGAATGGGTGTGGAAGATAGCCTCTGAGGCTATGTCTACACTAGAAAAGTTAAGTCGACTTTGTTAAGTTGACTTTAATAAGGTCGACTACTTAAAGTCGACCTTATTAAATTTGACTTAACAAAGTGGACTAAGTTGACTTAGCTATAAGTCGACTTTAAGTCGACAGTCCACTTTGTTAAGTCAACTTAAGCACCCTTAACTGGACTGAATAAAGGCTACTTCGGGGTACTCCACGTCCACACTGTCCTTAATTCGACTTAAAGAGTTGACTTAAGGCTTAAGTTGACTTAAGGAGTGGTAGTAACTAAGTTGACTTAAGCTTTCATTAAGTCGACTTAAGGAATTTCTTAAGTCGACTTAATGAAAGTCTAGTGTGGACGTGGCTTAATTTAAGTGGACTTAAGCCTCCTTAAGTCAACTTAAATTGCCAATGTAGACATAGCCTTAGTGCCCTTTCCATGGCTTTGGGTAGCTAATGTCTTAAAGAAGATGACCTACAGATTAGAGTAAAACTTCCTGGAAATTAAGTGTGTGTGTGTGTGTGTGTGTGTGTGTGTGTGTGTGTGTGTGTGTGTGTGTGTGTGAGAGAGAGAGAGAGACCACACACACACACAAGACGTAGTCAAGTGTGGGAAAGAAAAGGAAAGCAGACATTTGAAAAAAGCATAGCTTTCACTATAGCTGACTACTGTGAGGAGAATTTTAATGTTCTGCTCCGAGAGGACTTCCCACAAGAAACGGGCTGACCCCCCCACAATAGGTGAAATTACAGCGACTGGTTTAAGTGAAGACAAAATCAATATCTTTTATTTCTCTGCCTCTGCTGTGACAGATCAAGGAAATGGCATCTGTATTTCCCTGCCTTGGGGACTCACTCTAAGCCCCTGGTTCTCAGCTCGCCTAGGTGGAGATTCACATCTCTCTTCCTCCTGACTGGGGGGGATCTTAAAGCCATCACAGTTCCCTGCCTACCTCGTGATATCCCCAGCAAGACAGGAGCCTAATCAGGCTGATGTCTGCACGTTGCTTCCCTTCTGAGATTCTGAACAGCACAGTGGCCTGCAGTTATTAGTTAACATGAGACTCTTCCTAAGTCACACATTTAGTCTTCAGCTGAAAGCATTATAAGGAAAAGACATTAAAACAACCTACATAGATGTTAATAAACTCAGCAGAGGTCACCCCAACTATAAGACTGGACGGGGGGTGTAAGTGATCGGGATGTGAGCAGTCCAGCCTACTGGTTAGGGAAGCAGTCATGCCTAATGGTCATGTCGGAGTTGGTAATCTGGAATCAGGGCCCAGATCAGAGCTGGAGAGAGAGGCCAGATGTCAGAGCCAAGGGTCTGAGCTGAAGTCAGGTATCAGAGCCGCGGGTCAGGACTGGGTTACCCGGTGTGAACTAAGGAAAGCATCAAGCAGGAGCAGGGCTGGACCCAATGAGGGAGCTATTGCAGCTGTAGGTAAATGCCCTGAGAAGCCAATGGACTGTCGCAGCAGCTGGGCTGAAAAGCTAGTCCTCTGATGCCTCCAGCCATTGGGTGGTGTAGCCAATCAGGCAGCCAAGGGCAGGTGAGCTGCACTCATCAGGTTGCCTGGCATCTGGGTCTGCTGTAGGCCCTGATTCTGGACACTGGCCAATTTTTGCTGACCTCTCTTTTGGCATTCCCACTTCCCACTCAGTTTTGAAAGTCCATTCTTGTCCGGCACACTGTCAACAGAGTCCTCTGAATGTCCAGGACTCACATCATATCCACCCTCTAGAGCAGGGGTCGGGAACCTTTTTGTCTGAGAGAGCCATGAACGCCACATATTTTAAAATGTAATTCCGTGAGAGCCATACAATATGTTTAAAACTAAATACAAGTAAATGTGTGCATTTTATGTTTTATTTAATTGAATTTGAATCACTTTTAATTGAAATTTAATTTTAGAAAGGTTTTTAAAAAACCTTTAAAAAAGGTTTTTAATTAAAATTAATTTTTAAAGGTTGGGTTTTTTTAAAAAGGAAGGAAAAAAGAAGGGAGGAAGGAAGGAAGAGAGAGAGAGAGAGAGAGAAAGAGAAGAAAGGAAAAGAGAGAGAGAAAAAGGAAGGAAGAGAAAAAAGAAAGAAGGAAAGAAGTGGAAAGAAGGAAGAGGAAGGAAAGAAGAGAAAGAAAGAAAAAAGAAGGAAAGAAAAAAGAAGATAAAGAAGGAAAAAAGAGAAAGGAAGAGAAAGAGGAAGAAAGAAAAAAGAAGGAAGGCAAAGAAGAGAAAGAAGGAAAGAAAAAGGAAAGCAAAGGAGAGAAAGAAGGAAAGAAAAAGGGAGAAAGAAAAAAGAGAGAAGGAAGGGAGAGAAAGAAGGAAGGAAGAGAAAGAAGGAAGAAAAAGAAGAAAAGAAGAAAGGGGAAGGAAAGAAGAGAAGGATGAGAAAGGAAGGAAGCAAAGAAAGAGAAAGAAGGAAAGAAAGAAAAAAGAAGGAAGAGGAAGGAAAGAAGGAAGCAAAGAAAGAAGGAAAGAGGAAGGAAAGAAAGGGAGAGAAAGAAGGAAAGAAAGGGAGAGAAAGAAGGAAAGAAAGAAAGAAGGAGAGAAAGGGAAAGAAAGAAAGAAAGAAAGAAAGAAAGAAAGGGAGAAAAAGAAGGAAAGAAAGAAAGGGAGAGAAAGAAGGAAAGAAAGAAAGAAAGGGAGAGAAAGAAGGAAAGAAAGAAAGAAGGAGAGAAAGGGAGAAAAAGAAGGAAAGAAAGAAAGGGAGAGAAAGAAGGAAAGAAAGAAAGAAAGCCAATGCCGCCAGCGGGGGAGGACCCTACCGCGGCCCTGGGAAGCCGCCGGTGGGGGGGGGAGCAGACCCCAACCTCGGAGGCTGATCCCGGCCCCGTGCTGGGAGGCCGGGGCCATGGATTAGCCCGGCCCTGGGAAGTCGAGGCGGTCGGGGGGTGGGAGCCCGGGATCCCGTCGCTGCCGCAGCCACCCCGCTGCCCCGGCTGCGTGGGGCAGGCAGGCAGGCCCGCGCTCCTGACCCGAGCCTGAGCCTGCCTGTCCCACCCTGGGGGCGGGGAAGGCCAGCCCAGAGGCCGGGCGCAGGCCGGGTGTGCCGTGGCAAAGCCGCGGCCCCGGGGCTTGGAGGGAGCAGCGGGGGCTGCCGGGCTGCGCGGGGGGTGCGACGGCCGCTGCGCGGCCGCGCACCCGCGCAGCTGAGAGGGAACACTGGCAGTGAGCCAGATGCAGCCATCAAAAGAGCCACATCTGGCTCGCGAGCCATAGGTTCCCTACCCCTGCTCTAGAGGCTACACACAATGCTAGTCCATAATAACACAGAAACTTTGCATTTAATACAATGCTATTAAGATACTTACGTGTAATTCAATAAGATTACCCAGGGACATGCAGAAAACTGCTGTATCTGCCCCAGCTATATCCTTAACGTGCACACTTTTTAAAATCACAGTATAGTTCAATCATAGCACGAGTGGTGCTGCCAGGAATCAGATCGGCAACATGTCCTGTAAGAAAATGAACCTGAAAATAATACAATTATTGACAAGTATGGTTTGATTTTATTTTCTCTTGAAACATACGTATATGGTACATAAATTGTAGGCATGTCTATAGCATGTCTGGCTATAATTGGTTATATACCATATGTCCTTACTGTAACAAAGACTTTTCTCACAAATATTCAGTAAAAAATAAATGCCTGAAAACAGAGCATTCCATTGTTATCCATGATCTTTAGCTGGCTATATTATTTGCAGGTAATAATTTATTCAACAAATTTTGTCCTACTTCTTAATTAAAGTCGTTTGCCCAAAAGTTGTGATTTTGCCAGCTTTGTAATTGTTCAAACACTTTCCGCAAACATGTTTCAGCCTCTAGATTGCACAGAAGCCATTCACTGCAAGTATTTTTCTGGATTCAATATCTCTTTTTCTCATTCAAGGTGTCCAGTTGATCAATGGAGTCACATGGTTTTGCTGATGCCCAAATTGGTGGAGGAACTCGCTTTCAGTGTGAACATGTGCTCCCGCATATACACAGTTCTGAGTAAAAAACAACGAGAGTCTTGTGGCACCTTATAGACTAACAGATTTTCTTCGGCATAAGCTTTCATGGGCTATATCCCACTTCATCAGATGCATGTTTGTAGATTTCCATTTCATACGGCTAAATTCAGTGCCTTGCATGGTAGAAATTTCCAGAGGGGTAGCCATGTTAGTCTGTGTACAGCAAAAAATGAGAGTCCTGTGGTACCTTATAGACTAACAGATTTTTTTCAGCATAAGCTTTCATGGGCTATAACCCACTTCGTCAGATGCATGAGTTCTGAGTGCTTGTTTACACTCAGACTTGGGTGAATCTGAGCTTTCCCCAGCCTACTTGAATGCTCTCTTGCAGTTGAATTCTCCTTGTACAGAAGGTCAGAGCCAATCACACTCCTCACCCGCGTCCTACTTAAACCCATTTGCAATAAATGGCAATGAATGTAATAAAATATATGTTAGAGAGACTTTGGAGGAAATCTAAGTCAAATCTCCAGTTGCAGCCTGTCTCTGTTCCAGTAGCTACTTCGGTTCTAGGTCAAATTCGAATCAAGATGCACCTGAAATCTCATGTGATGGTGAGTGAAGGTGATGGAAAACCTGCAAGCACGGCTCATGGGAGTTTGGCAAATCTCAACGCTACCTTTGAAGAAGCCACAACCCTAGGCTTGAGCCCTAAGCTAATCTATGTGTAAACATTGCCTTCTGAGTCAATCACTAGCATATATTCAGTCCTTGCTGGGGACCACCCTGGAGAACTTCCTTGTGCAGAGAGAAAGTATAGTTGGTGTAACGATGGTTTAGGTAGCTACAATGCCTTGGACCATCTTCACGTCCTTCTTCCACTAACAGAGCTGTGCTGTCCAGTGTAGCAGGGCTTGTGGGGCAGGGAAGAGAGGGGGCTGGCTCGAGAGAGGGGAAGAGAAGTTGGCAAGACAAAGTGATCCATTGCTACACCTGATTTTCTTTGGGGCAGTACCTTAAAGTTGTCCCCTTTTTTACTTGTACCTGGGCTGTGTGGAGCTGAATAGCAGAATCCGGGAGCCCCAGTCAGTTCGCTGTTAGCTCCCTGCTGGCTCCTAAGCACCATACACTTGCAGTAGAGAAGTCAGCCATTTGTAGTATTGAGATCAAAGTACTTGCCCTACTGCTAAGAGAACAATACTTGGGAAAGACTCTCTCTTTCTGTGATAGCTCAACTCGTGCTCAGTTGGGTTGTTCAGTAGATCTGAGCCTATAAATGCCAAGCAACAGTCTACAGTTCACAGTAAAAAAGAAATTGTCAGAAACACGAAGATTTTTTTTTCTTAACACTTTCCCTACTCGCACTGCCAAAAGGATGCAGAAGGCTATTGCCCTAGGCTATGTCTACACTAGAAAAAGTTAGGCCGACTTTGTTAGGTCGACTTAATAAGGTCGACTTTAAGTCGACTTAAAGTCAACCTTATTAAGTTGACTTAGCAAAGTGGTTACCCTGAACGGGGACTTAGTAAGTCGACCTAACTGTGCTTAAGTAACTTAATGAAGTCGACTTAAGGGTTAATCCATGTCCACACTGTGCTTAAATCGACCTAAGGAGTCGATTTAAGTGTTAGGTCGACCTAACTGGTGGTTTTATTAAGTTGACCTAAGCTTTCGTTAAGTCGATTTAAGGAATTTCTTAAGTCAACTTAATGAAAGCCTAGTGTGGACGGGGAGTAATTTAGGTCGACTTAAGGCTACTTAAGTCGACCTAAATTGCCAATGTAGACACACCCTATGAGTTCCAAAGGGGTAGCCTGTTAGTCTAGGTCAGCCAAACAAACAAGGAGTCCTGTGGCACTTTTAAACACTAACACATTGATTTATTTATGAATCTACGAGGACAGCCGTCTGTTGCTGCCCAGGTCACAAGAGTCCCCACGATGCTAAGGGCTGGTGTGCAACACCAAGAGCCCTGCTCTAGGGGATGGATGTGGAGGAAAATGCTGCTAACCTGTTTCCCTGCTGCCCTGGAGGACAGAGGGGCTATGGGGGGGGGGGGGCACTCACTGGAGATCTGCCCTCCTCTGTAAAGAAACCTCTGCCTTGCTCCCCCTTCCCAAGTTCTGTCCCCACCCATTGTGTCTGTCTGCCTTCCTCTCCCCTCCCTTCTTTCATTCTTCACAAGGACACAATTTCCATGCAGCTGCAGGACCCCCCGTCCTCAATGTACCTGGTCTTCCCACCCCCCTGTGAGAGACGCCCCTCTCAAAAATGAGGGGAAAAGAGGGATGGCCTCTTGCTGTTCACTCTCCCTCTGAGGTCAATAGGGTGCATTTGTAACAAGGGCTGGATCAATGCAGATGCTTTAGGGGTTTAAGCCCCAGGCCTGGCCTAAAGGGGGCCCCCAGCTTGCAGCCTCTAAGGCCCCTGTGTTGTTCAGGCCTGCACCACCCCACTCAGAATGTCTTAAGTCGACTTAATAAAAGTCCAGTGTGGACGGGGAATAATTTAGGTCAATTTAAGGCTACTTAAATCAACCTAAATTGCCAGTGTAGACACACCCCTAGAGTGCAATTATTGTTGCAAACAGGCAGTTGCTTGCATAAGCCCTGGTAAATACCACAGGGTTACTACAAATTGCAATCCATATGCAAGTCTTTCATTGTGCTACATATTTATATAATTTGGCCATGGAAAGGATTGCTATGGAAATCTGCAACCTGCTGTGCTGTTGGGTTTCTAAATGTAAAGGGAACAACAAGGTCATGGTTTAACTTGCTCCTTGCTTTCGTGTGTGTTCAAAGGGTGTAATTTATAGAAAAATGAATGCCCCAAATGAGTCATCCATTGGTTGGAGTAAGGCCAGAAAGAAAGCCACATGGCAGAGGGCAATGGGGAGCCAGTGAACTGAAGCATTTCGTGTTCACATTGTGTTGGATTCTGCTTTTTACACTTAGTCCCAAGTATGAGATCACATGCAATGGTGCTCAGTCCTTCCCTCTCATCTCCTGTGGAGGAGGCATAGTTTCTCCCATGCTCCCACTTGCTCTGGAGCGGAGAGGGAAGCAATATACTGAACAGATAAAGAAACATGGACTGGAACTGGCCAGGGAAAGGGGGACAGCCAGAGCTGTCACAACCGCAGGGCCATTACAACACTAACTTCATTGAACTCTCTGCCTGGTGTTTTTAGACCCTGTCAATGAATGCTTACAGTTCCATGTTCATTTTAAAACACAGTTATGAGCAGGCAAACTCTACATTCCCAGGCTTGCAAAGGAGAGAGTTTATGGAGGATAATATTCCTTAGGGAATAAGTAGTCTCAAACTTGCCTGTCTCGGCACAACTCTCCTTATTTAAGTACCTAAAAGGTTGTCACGAGGAGGAGGGAGAAAAATTGTTCTCCTTAACTGCCGATGATCGGACAAGAAGCCATGGGCTTAAATTATGGCAAGGGAGGTTTAGGTTGGACATTAGGAAAGAATTCCTGACTGTCAAGGTGATTAACCACTGGAATAAATTGCCTAGGCAGGTTGTGGAATCTCCATCACTGGAAGTTTTTAAGCGTAGATCAGACAAATACCTGACAGGGATGGTGTAAGAGGGTCCTGCCATGAGTGCAGGGAACTGGACTCAATGACCTCTCATGGTTCCTTCCAGTTTCTATGATTCTATGATAGCCAGGAAAGTCTATGTCCTTTTGCTTTGTTTAAGTCATAAACCCTGTTTTCTTTTTGTTTCCCTGTACACAGGATTGCGTAAGTGCTGGACTCCTCTGGAGCCAGATTCGAAGTCCAAGGATGATTTCATTCAATAGCCAAGCTCTGGTTACCAATTAGATAAGGTCACCCGGGATTCAGCCCAGATGGTCCAAAATGTCTGACCAACTTTTATTTTTTTCTCCTGCCCAAGCAAAGGTCAATATTTGCATCAAAATCCCTTTTAAGGTCAGCAAAGGTACAAACAAAATTCTGACGGTTAACTCCAGCCTGTGATGTCTGAACACACACACAGCAATGCTGTGCAAAGATTTTTCGATCTCAGATGCCCTGATATGCAGATCAAACAGCCAGCTCCATGCTGAAATCAAAGTTATGACTTAACCTTTTGAAGCCAATAACTTGGGGCACAATTATGGATGGCTGTAGAGGTTTCGAGAGCATGCTTTATTGGAATTGCTTTTAATAAAAGCTTTTACTAGAAGAAAACAGAGCAATGCATTAATTGGCAGTCTTCATTGAGCAAAGCTCATATTTCCTTTGTCCTTCTTTTCTATTTTTGCTTGTCCTTGTTTTCTTCCTGCTCTGTTACTTCTATTAAGCATTATTGTTAACCTCGTTCTATGCAGTTCAGCTCACTAGAACCACTGCCCAAAATATGGGCAGACATTCTGGATGAGTCACATGCAAATTATTTTAATGTGTCCAAACAGAAGGTAGAAGAACATGAGATAAACTACTGTCTACATATGCTCTTGCTTACTGAAAGATCAGTGGATTCAGATCATGTCAAAAGATCATAAGAAACCACAAGTAAGACAGAAGAATGATCTAAACTACCACGAATGGTCTGAAAAGGGCCCATAACTCCTTTGGCAAGTTACCCACATACCAGAAAGATTCTGTTATTGGGGAAATATCCCATTTCCTTTTTGGCATTATACTACAAAGCATAGAGGGCCAGCTTTCGAAGCTAATGGCGCTAGCTCAATGTGACACTATTGTAAGAGAGAGCAGCATCGGAGCCTGAACATCACTTCATTTACATTGGTATAATCCCACTTGCCTCTGCGGAGTCATTCCAGATTTACACTGGGTGTAAGTGAGTTAAGAAGCAAGCCCCTTGTGTGTTTCAGAGAATATAGGACAAAATCCTAGCTGACGTTAATTGGCAGGTCCGCTGAAGCCAATGGAGTGATGTCAACAACTGTGCATCCTGTCCATAGGATTTTTGTAATGCATGGGGAAAAAGAAACAAAAAGTGTTACATTTCCCTGCACTCTGTTCCTGTTTATGTTAAGAGTAGGGCCCATAACAGCACTTTCAGGATTCCCCAGTACCCTAGAAATGGTAATGATAAAGGCACGTGATGGGCAATGGGCAAACGCTGGCATTGGTGAGATGGTATACATGGCAGCACATAAAATCAGGTTTGACTTCAATCCAAGGTCTCCATATTTATACTGGCAAAACCCAGCTCAGAATCTGGTCCAGGGACTTGTTGGCTGTTATTGGAAACTGAATGATGAGAAAGGCAAATCTGTCCTTATGTAATGACACATATATGTCCTCTCTCAGGCTATGTACACACGATCACTTTATTGTGCGGTAAGGCTCCTTACCACGCAATAAAGCCAGTAGCGTACACACGATCAATTTATCTGTTGTGCGGCAACACCCTCTTGCCGTGCAACAGTTAAACCACTCAAAACGAGAGTGGTAGCATTACCGAAAAACAGCTCTTCCGCGGTAATGCTCATGTGTACTCATTTTGCGCAATAGACAGCCTCCGGAAATGTCCCAGAGTGCCAATCGAGGCCACTCTGGGACATTGGAGCTGTCAAATATGTCAATTTCACTGCTCTAGCTGAGCACTGATATTGAGTATTTTTGGGAGCTGCCCAGTTTGGCAGCTCCCCTGGACTGAGCTAGGGGGCTGGCCCGAACTGGCTGCCCATGCCGGTTCGAGCCAGCCCCCCAGCTCAGCTCCTGGGCTTCGGGAGTCAGCAGGCACTCCGGCGCTTAAGCCTGCTGACACGCGAACCCCTGGACTGAGCTGGGCCATGTAGGTACTTAATGCCCGTAACCAAGTCACCCTTTAACCTTCCTTTTTTAAGGCTAAACAGATTGTGTTCTTGCAGTTCATCACTCCAAGACAGGTTTTCTAATCCTTTTCTCACTCTCGTGGCTCTTCTCTGAACTGTCTCCTGTTGATCAACATCCTCCTTGAATGAGGGACCCCAGAGCTGGACACAGCATTCCAGTGGCAGTCACACCGCTGCCAAATACAGAACTAAAACATCCTCTCTCGTTCTACTTGAGCCTCCCGTGTTTATGCAGCCCAGGATTGCAGTAGCCCTCTTGTCCACAGCATCTCACTGAGAGCTGACATTCATCTGATTATTCCCCATGAGCCCCAATTTTTTTGTACCCTCTGTTCTGAGTTGTATCCATTTACATTAGGACTAATGGAGCAGAAACATGGTTTAGAATTCCCTGTCTTCCCCGCATTCATCAGCCATACCAATAAAATCTCAACACCACTGAGAATCCAGCCCTTTGCATCCACACGCCAGACCTTCTGTCTGATTTGGGAGTCATTCCATGTTTTGTTTGAAAGACTCCTACCCATGTCAGCTGACAAAATAATAACAGTTACAGTGAGACACACAGACATGCAAACGCAGCTGCTGTTACCTTGTCCTCCCCAGGAGAACCTTTTAGGAAGAAGAACTGAGCAAGCACTGTTTGTTTTCTTGGTTGGGAGAGCAGCTGGTTGCTTCCACTATTCTAATATCATAGGTATTTGAAGAGAACCTTTGCAGGACTATATCATCTGTGCAGAACCCAAAGCCAGAACAGGGCTGCTCACTCAACTTCCATGATGCACCTCTCCAGCAGAACATCTTCAAGCTCATTTCTCAGGCATGCTGCAACAGCTTATCCTGGCCAGCACTGGGGCAGATGTCCCAGGCTCCCATGTTTCACTAGCCCCGCTAAAGCTGCAAGTTGGTCTGTGCATCAGCACCACTCAGCCAAGAGCCCTCCCCCTCCCTCACCGTGCTACAGAATCCCTGGTCTTTCAGCCACAACTCTCCATACCAGGCCTGATCACCTGGAACCCACATCCTGACACATGCTGTGCACTTTGCCATCCCGCCTGTTCTGCAGAAAGGCAGAGGTCATCATCATCATCATTGCAAAAGACGTAGCCTTCTTGTAGACTGAGCACCACCCAGACTGATCTCCAAGGAGGTCCTTGAGACAGCCAGGTTGGATATTCAGTTGATGGTCATCACTGGCACTCTAAGGGTACGTCTACACTTACAAATTAAGTCGACTTAAGGAGGCTTAAGTCAACTTAATTTACTCTGTGTCTACACCGGGCTTTCCTTAATTTGACTTAAACTGCTCCTTAAGTCGAATTAAGGATAAGTTAGTTTGAATTAATAACACCTCGTTTTTAATTCGAACTAGCGCTTAAATCAACTTTATTAAATCGACTTAAGCCAGTGGGGATGCAGAGTAGTGTCTAGGTGGACCTTTTTAAGTCGACTTAAAACATTAAGTCAACTTAATAAGGTCGAAAAGGGGCCACGTCTACACTTGAAAAGTTGTCGACTTTTGTTAAATCGACTTAATAAGGTCCACTTTAAGTTGACTTAAAGTCAACCTTATTAAGTCAACTTAATAAAGTCGACCTAACTTTTCCAGTGTAGACATAGCCTTAGGGTGTGTCTACACTGGCAAGTTAGGTCGACTTAAGGACACTTAAGTCAACCTAAACAAAGCCGCGTCCACACTGGGCTTTTATTAAGTCGACTTAAGCATTTCCTTAAGTTGATTTAAGGAAAGCTTAAGTCTACTTAATAACACCTTCTTTTAGGTCGACTTAAGCCTTAAATCGACTCCTTAAATTGACTTAAGGCCAGTGAAGACGGGGATTAACGCTAAGTCAACTTTATTAAGTCGACTTAAAGCCAATACAATGGCTATCTCTGCTGTTAAGTCGACTTAAGTTTGTAAGTGTTGACGTAGGGTTACTGTGCCGCAGAAGCCGTTGGTGACTATCTGAGGTAGCTCTGTGGTGGCATTCCTCCAGTGTTGGTGGGATTTCAAGGAAAATAGAAAGCAATTCTGTATTAGGTAATGGAATTCAGAAGACATTCAAGCCTCAAGGAGCATTCTAGAGATACTGCATTTCATATGCCATACTATAAATCTACTGTAAGGACAAGACCTTGAAATAATCTTCAAAGGTTTTGGCTGCCTAATTAGAGTTGATTTCAATGCCATCCTGAATACCATTGTGGATCAGAGCCTAAAGCAATAATGGTGGAGCTAGAAATGCTGTATTGTGTGTATCTCTGCAACAGATGATGGTCACAGTTAGATTGGTGCAAATCTGGAGTAATTTAAAGATCTGAGGGTATGTACACATGAGAAACTTGTCCCGCAATAAGTTATTGCAGGACAAGGAAAGCGCTATAAATATAGCGCTTTCTCGTGTACACACGTGCTGTTTCTTTCGCAAAGGAGCATTCACCGTGTGAATGCTCCTTTGCAAAAGAAGAGCAGTGCATGGTGGGCACCTGTCCCACCATGCACTGCCCACAGCCAGCCCCCTAGCCCAGCTGCAGTGCTTCTGGTGGCAGCAGGAGCTGCATTGCCAGCCCCCGCTGTCATCCGAAGCCCCGAGGCTGAGCTGGGGGCTGGCCCAAACCGGCGAGGGTTCGAGCCAGCCCCCCAGCTCAGCTCCCGGGCTTCTGGTATCAGCAGGCACTGCAGGTGCCTTCAAAAGTGCCATGGAGCTCAGCATCTTCCCCATTGTACCAAGGCACATGGGGGCTGAGCAGACAGGGACAGGGGCAGGGTATAGGAGTGGGGTGGGCAGGGCTGTGTCCTGCCCTGTGGGTGGGCACGCCAGGCTCTGGCTGTGCCAGGCACCCTGGGAGGGAGGTCAGTGGGGGACCTTCTAAGTTGACTTAGGGCTAAGCCACGTCTACGCTGGCTTAAGTCAACTTAATGAAGTTGACTTAACTAGTAAGTCAACTTAAAACTAGGTCTTAAATCGACTTAAGCAGCAGCCTCCTTAAGTCGACCTAAATTGCTAGTGTAGACATACCCTTGGATTGTCAATCTTGGAAAACTTGCACTGGTGTAAATGAAGGGATTTAAAATTGTTTAATTACAGTGTAAACCTTTAGTGTAGACACATTTAAATTGGTTTCTATTCTATTCTATTCTATTCTATTCTATTCTATTCTATATAGGTTCTTATAGTGTGCACACCACAGTAGTATTGGAGCACTTTCCAGTAGGGCATTAAACGTCATGTCTAACATCTGTCATGTGTTGTTTGTTCTCTAATCCTTTCCCCAGGGAAAGAAACATGTGCAGCGGAGTGTCTGGCTGTGGGTAGGGTTTGACTCTTCCTTTTTTAAATATACATGTTGCTTTGTATTTATGTCAGGGAAGGCAAAGTCAGAGAAAGGTGCCTTGACTTAGTGTGGAAAGTAATGAGGTTTGTGACGGTCCTTGGTTCCTGAGGGGGTTTGTTCCACAGTCTCGAACTGGCCCTCAGAGAAAATTCTGTCTCCTTCACAGATGATCGTTACCCTTGTTGTAAACAATTCCACTATGTTAAGGAGAAATGAAGTTGCCAATTGTGATTTCATCCTGAAACTTATAGGCAGTCTTTCAGATATGCTGGGCCCAGGCCATAGAGCACCTTGAAGATAAAGACTGGTTTGGTTTAATTTGTAATATATGAATTTTGCTTAGGCACAGTTTAATCTGTTTTAAGTGTTTCGACAGGAGAGGTCAGCTCTGGTGTGGCTTAATCCATCCCTTGCTGTAGTCACACTGGTGTATAATAGCTATCTGTGGAGCAGTCCTTTGATAAAGATATTTGGTGCATCTTAGTCTTTTCCAACACCACAATATGAAACCGATGCACACATTTGTTTAGTGCACAAAGCAGTGACTTGTTGTTTTCCAGCCATTTGCCATTGATACAGAGAGGATAATTTTCTGCTCACCCTTCTGCGCCAAGGAGCAAGCTTTAGTCCTTTGATATTCTACATAACAATAGCTATTCCCAAAGGGGTAGCCGAGTTAGCCTGTGTACAGCAAAAACAACGAGAGTCTTGGGGCACCTTAAAGACTAACACATTTCTTCGGGCATAAGCTTTCGTGGGTTCCAACCCACTTCGTCAGATGCAGTGGGTTGGAGCCCACGAAAGTTTATGCCCGAAAAAATTTGTTAGTCTTTAAGGTGCCCCAGGACTCTCGTGATAGCTATTCATGAAAGATGCAAATCAGCTGAGATTCAAAATAGAATTCTTGATAACTGGTTGACATGGTTCCTTTTGTCAATGGCTGGAGCAATTCTCTAGATAGATTTTTGGAGTGGAGAGACCAATGCTCTGGTCCATCACTGGTCATTCTGTTAAATCCTGACCATGACCTTCCTGAGGCTGCTGTTCCAAGAGGCCCCATGCGTGGCACCTGTTTGTTGTGTCATCGGCCGGGATGGGAAATCAGAAAAGTCCTCAGCCAAGGGAAGACCACTGGAGAAAACCCTTTTGTTATGGTATAATGCCACAGCTGTGGAAAAGCAGCAGTGCATAGCAATATTTACAGACACTGATTTGGTCCCTAATGATTCTCAATGTGGGTCCAACGTATGGTGCTGGAACCATGCTAAGCTCACAGGAAGGCAACGAAACGGGCAGTGTATCATATGGTGTAAACACCTCACAAAGGCCTCCCCCACCGGTCCGCTCCCTGTCCCCCACCAGATAGTCACAGACTCTGAGTTTTAGCATCACCAATATTCTTTATTTTTGTTCCACAACCCACCACCTACTATATACAGACAACCTGAGCTTAACAGCCCTGGAGCTCCAACAGCCGAGCCTCAGAGCAGCTTGACCTCACCTGGCTGTTCTTTCTCACTCCCCACGTCTACTTCCTGCCTAGGAGCTTTTATGGAGCCTACATCATGAGCCCACCAGCTGCTCTATCATCTCCCCAGCAAGCCAGCTTGCCTAGATGGCTTCACTCCCTTCTTCATCAGGGCTCTGGAGTTGGCGCTAGCCCAGCACCCTGCTATGTGTGTGGAAAGCTCTGAACTGGAACCTAGGAGCCCTAGGATCTACTGTTAGCTCCGCCTGCTGTCACGTTCCCACCCATGCCTTTATCTGCTTTGTCTGTTTAGATCTTAAGCTCTTTGTGGTAGGCTGTATCTCTAGGTAGGCATTTGTAAAGTAACCAGATCTACATGATTGCAATTTCCATTGGGCCTCTATGCACAACTGTAATACTTACAATAAATACACCAATTACATTTCTAAATTCACTGAGTCACAAGCATTTATAAATCCTATAATAGATTGCCAGATATTTAAACAGAGCAGCATGGCAGAGCAGCCCAGCGTATCAGGGAAATCTTAATGTCAACGGAGAACCACAATAAGGTTTTAGGACAGGGAAGTGAAATAAATAGTGAGCACATTCTGAGTAAATCTTGTCTAAATTTTGGTTTCATGTCCGCAGGGGTAGCTGAATTGATTGGTTGCTTCTGCTTTAATCAGCACAGGAAAGCTCAGAATCGGGCCCTTTCCGCTTGTAGAACCATTCGATTCGAGCGGTTCAAAGCCACCGAGGAGGAAGAGGGGCTATCTCCATGATTTGTGCTGCAAGCATGGTGGAGGAGTCAGAGCAGGGAACTCGGAAGTGTGGCCAGGAGGAAATTTTCCTGTTGGGGCAAGTTGGCCCCAGACTGCCTACTGTACAGTTTCCTACGCGGGAGCAACAGGTGCCAGCTGTAGCTGTAACTAGACCAGATAAACCCTGAGTCTGATCCAGTCTGGGAATTCTTTGTTCTTGTAGCAGGAATTACGTCTAGATTGTTGTCCAAACACAAGAGAACAAGCTGCCAGTGTCCTTTGTGGTCTCCTGAACTCTGAGGCTGATTTCTGTATAACTTCAGGCCCATTCCTCAACCAAGTCTCAGCTGTGCTTCAGTTTACCCATCTGCAGACTGCATATACTTTATGCCCTCCCAAGGGGCATTACAAAAATTAATATTTGTATAGGTGGCATCTTGGTGTGTAAGAGGCTACATAGGTGACAGGCATTATTTATTAAAACATATTTTCCCTTTCCTCCTTGGTGTAAGTGAATTGAACACTGGTGAAAGTGAAGTTGTGACAAATTTCCTCTGATTGTGAGAGTGCATAATGTGTCACAAAAACCTCTAATAACAAATGTTGATGGGAGAAGGGCAAGAAAACCAAGGAGCAAAAGTGAAGTATTCCCCCCCCACCCACCCAAAAAGCCTTCTAATATATTGCAAGGATAACTTCATAAGAGTAAAAGATGGGAAACAGGAAAATAATGAACCAGAATTGGTGTGTCAGAAAGTAGGCCTAATTTGCAGACAAAATAATGAGGGAATGGTTATTCCTCCCTCTACTCCCTTTGAGGGTCCTTAAACAAAGAGGCTCCAGGAAATTTAGGGGGAAATAGGGAAGAATAGATGGAGGAAGCTTTACCATGTGGCTGTTACTCCCACTGTCTCCTGGAACCACATGCTGCTTTCTTCCTAATCCGGAGTGAGGCCCTGTCCAGATCAAGCCAGAGAGTGGGACCCAGTCAAGATTATTGCCCTTGCCAGCTACAGCTGGATCCCAAACACTCCCTGAGATGAAATAAGACTGGACTATAACAGCAGCACCAGTCCACCTCAACTAATGTCTCCTTTCCCCCCATCACCACCTCTGAGAGTGTCAAACAAGGGGATTTTCCTGCTAACACTCCCTCCAGCTCCAGGGAAAGGGAGCAAGGAGTGTTGTTAAAATGAAAACCTTATGCAGTGCTTCACCTTTTAAATGCTTTAACTCAGTAGGTAGGCTGGGGCCAAATCCGGACTGCTAGAGCATTTGAATGGATCATGGAATCTTTTCTTTATTCTTCTCATTATTGTTATTACTGTATTTTTGTATTATTTTCTCTGGAGTCTAGACTTTGACTCTATTGCGATCAAGAAAAATGGACCCTGACAAAAATAATTGACTCCTTCTGCTTTAACGGTTTTTCCTTCTTTTTTATCTGTAATAAAATGCACAAAAGATTTTGAATGGTGTGTTTGTCATGATACTGAGCAGGCTGAGACCTCTGGATCCCAAACCTTTTTTAACATAGTTTAATACTGGACAGTGGATGGGTTACGCTACCACCTTTGGGCCGTTTCTTCCATCTAAATGAATACAATAGTGCTAGCTGTAGAAACCAATGTTCTGGTTTCCTCGCAGAATAGGTAATAGCATAGGCTGCAGTAGTACACGGTTTTCCACTCAATCCTGGGCTAAACCAATCACATCTAGTTAGTTCAGCATGAGAACCCAGCCCTTCATTGGCCTTTTCACTGAAACCAGGGTGACACTGAGTGTACATTTGGCTGTTGCTTACATACACATCCACTCGGAACGGGATGAGAGACAACAGATTCATAGCTTTTAAGACCAGAAGAAACAATTTTTATCATCTACTCTGAGGCTACTCTAGTACAGAAGCCAGACAACTGCATCCAGTAATTCCTGCTCACACCCTAAAGTTGAGCGACAGCATGTCTTTCAAAAGACATCCATTCTTGCTTTATAAACTCCATATGATGGAGAACCCATGCCTTCCTTACACAAGTTGTTTCACTGGTTAAAGCCCCTTCCTCTTAAAAAAGGCTCCATGTACCAAATCTGAACTTGTCTAGCTTCGATTTCCAACCTTTGGATCGGGTCAATGGGCCAGTTCATTACTACTTCTCCTTCCTACATTTATGGCTTTCCTGCAATGGGTTTGGGCAAATCTCTGCATCGACGTAAAGCCCAAATGAAGTATTTTGAAAATGTGTGTGTTTTCTTTTTTTATTCAGAGGAAGCTGGTCATAGTCATAGATTTTAAGGTCAGAAGGGACCAATATGATCAACTAGAGAGACCTCCACAATATACATGTTCTTCAGACTCATGTTCCTTGCTTCTGCATAACTTATATTTTCAGATGTTAATTTTCTTGTGACTAAAACCAGCCGTTATAATTTAAGTCGAAGAGTTCTCACGATAGGGAGTGCATTGCTGGATTCAGAGACAGTCATGATCTGACTCAATGATCAATGTGTGGAGAAGGGCTTTTTCTGTCAACAAATATTTCCATTTCCATTCAAATGAATGTCAATGGCAACAGAAGGTTTTAGTCTAAAGAAATTTAACTTCATGGTAAATTATGGAAGTGAGAAATGGGTTTGAAAAAATAGCAATCACATGATAACAAAAATGATCCGCTCTAGCAGAGTTAATAGGAAAAGCACAGATGGATTTCCCCACACATGTTAATTATCATATATATTTATATTTTTAATAGAAAACAAAGTACAGTGTGGATCATGAGACACAATCAGCTTTCATTTAATCTATCAATAATGATGTTCACAGGTGCTCGTGAATTTCCTCCGTGGCCATGTGATCTCTTTTTCATTAGAACACACAACTTTTCATGTCAAAACTTTTCACAGAGAGATATCGCCCTGTCCTCTGCTAGAGCTTGCTGATTTTGATAGCTGCCTTTTGTCAAAAATAGAAAGTGACTTTAATCAACAATGAAAGATGTTTCCTGCAGCTCTGCTCCAACTTTCACTTCCACTGTGCATGCTGGATAAAAGATTCTTGTGGGGTGGAAAATAAAACAAACTGCCAGCTTTCTTTAACAGAAATGAAAGCACACAGAATTTTGAGCAATGCTGTTGTTTTTGATCATTTCCTCTTTAAAAAAATGTAAACACAAAAGCTGTTTGCACAGCAAATAGTTTAAGATCAAGCGTACTTAGCGTTTTAAGAAATGCTGAATTGTTTAGACTAAATAGATCAATGGCAACTACGCTTAATGTCTAAAGTACAAGCAATTGTTGAAATTCATAGCTCTTTGTGCCACTTTCTTTTTGTCACTCCATGCTATAAGAACAGGAACTCTGATCGTATTCAGCTACGTGGGCACCTATCAGCGTGCACCTTGTAAGAACAGCAGCTCATTTTGGAAAATACACAGGTATTTTGTCCACCCCTGCAGGTTCTAACATAGTATAACTGTGTTGTACAAACCCCCGCCGGTCTTTAGCTGGGACCCAATGTACCTGGGAAGACGGTAATGAAATACAGTGGCCCCGCTTTAAAAGCTCACGCTGGATTAGGAGGGCTTACTGATGCCAGAAATATTTCTCCTTGTAAATAGAGGAAATATTGCTGGAATTGGTAATATCTCTGAAACCAGCATGAACTTTTTATGCGTGCATAGTGTAAGCCTCCGCTGTTCACTCCATTTATTGTAATGAAGGGCAGGCTTCCTCTCCAGCCCCAAACTGTCCACTCAAGTGCACAGTCATGACATGACCTTCACCTGCTAGCTCACACTGCATACTAATCTGCTCAGCATGCTGCTAAAAGCCTATTGGCCAAAATTTTACAATCTGGGTGCCTAAATGTCAGTTTCCTAAAGCCACATGTAGCCATTTGAATATAAACAAAGGCTGAAAACGCTGGAATGACTTAGGGATGCAAGTCTAGATGAAAGTCAATAGGGTTTGTGTTTTTAAATGACTTATACCTTTTGAAACTCACATTCTACATGCCTAAATAGGACTTAGTAGCCCAATTGTTTAGACACCTGATTTTGAGTGTCTGGGCCACGTGCTATGGCTCGCTTCTTCAAAAGCCCTTGACAGAACAGGCATCCAACTCCTATTGAAAGTCAGAGGGAGTTGGGTACCTAAAACAAATACCACCCTATAATCTTGTGGTTTGGGACTAGTCAGTGCTGTCTGGCAATTTGTGGTAATCTTTCTGCCGCTAGGGGATTCATGTCTGGGAGCAAATGGAGGATTATTTTATTTCTCTCTTGTAGACCTAAAGGAAAAGTTTGCTGCTAAAAAGGAAACCAGTAAACTTGAGCCTTTGGGTCAGTTTTGCAAAAATCCTATTCCAAAATACACAAACTTGATTTTTTTTTTCTGCAGAAGTTTCACTCCCACTGCTTCGCAAGTATGCTCCTGTTTTAGCCACAAAGGAGTTTGGAAAGAGGGGCAATTTGATGGATTTACTTTTAAATTTTCATTAATCATTGAAAACTGACCTAGGAAAGGTCAGTAGGAGGCCTTTAAAAGGCACTTTTGTGATGAGTTTACGTTTTAGGGTGCCATTTCTGTTTTGGGATAAGGTTCAGGTTCAAGAGTTGACTTTGACTCTGAACTTTTGGGTTAGGGTTTCAATAGTAAAATTGAGTTCCAAACACTGTGGGGGCAGTTGGAGTTCAGCCTTCATAAAAACAATAGTCTATAACTCTGTGCAAACAGGGTTTCAGCCAACATTTCTTTGGTTTAATGGGAATCATAGAAGATTAGAGTTGGAAGGGACTTGGGAGGTCATCCAGTCCTACCTCCTGCTCTAAGCAGGACCAACCCCAACTGAATCATCCCAGCCAGGGCTTTGTCAAGGACCATTGCTTTTGATCCTCAGGGGCTTTGAATCAAGATGGCAGTTCACAGCACTAAAAGACAAAGCCTTCTCATCTTTCCCTGTCCTCCCCCACTACCTGCTGGAAACCTGAAGGACAGCAGAATCCTAAAGAGGTACTGGGGTGGACCCAGAGATCTTACATCAAGAGAATCTGCATCTTCATGCATGTTGTGAACCTCTGTTCCCTAGGCCTCATTGGCACATTGACTTCAGTGGGGATCTACCAGGCTGAATAGATTCACCCACAAGATACTGCTTACAGGACAGGGGCCCAAGTCAGGGCTGAACCTAAACTAAAACCATGCTACAGTCAAACATCAGATCCTTGTTCTTGATCTTCAGCCTTCTGGTTCCAGTCTTGTTGACACTGCAGCCAATAGCAAAATCTTCCTGGACTTCCATGGGAGCTGGACCAGATCCTTCTCCTATGGACTCCAGAGCTGGCACCATGAGAGGGAAGGGGAACGGGTGTAACATGAAGAGTTACTGTAATGTTTTCCATCAGAAGGTGAAACTATGATGTTGATGATATTTAAAGTGTTAATAAAGCTATTTCTAGCTGTCCCACAAATTACCTGCTGCTGCCTCAGCTCTCCCAGAGTCTGTAAGTAGAATAAATTAAGTCCAAATACCCTGTATAAGCTCTTTAAATGATTCCAAATGGACTCAGAAGGAGTTGGGAAAAAATATTGTCTGTCACTCTGATGGAGGTATAATGAGGTAAATTGCTGATGTCGTCAGTTCTGCTTGGTTTTTTTAAACTATAAACAATAGGATTCTCAAATTCATTCCACCGCATTTTAATGAAGGCACCATGACACTATTTTAGTTTATTTGATTTATTTCTTAGCAGATTCCATTTGCGGATACTTATTCTCTTTGCTGTGGGGTCAAATGAAAGGGGAAGCAATGCAATTTCTTTTTTAGGTTAACGATGCCCTTTAAAGGTAGATGTAGAGCTGTGAAGATTAGAGAAGCAAGGCAAAGTGAGTGGGGAAAATAAAAATCAAACACAAATACCAGTGCCTAGCAACTATGCAGGGAAGTTCAAAAGACTAGGAATGACTTAGGAGCTTGCAATGCTACTTGTGTTCCTATATCACTTTGCCTTATGGCCTAACAGATATGTAGGTGCTTAACTCCCACTGACTTCAGCACCTATATATATTAGAAAAACAAACAGAGTCCTGTGGCACTTTCCCATCTTCAAAGCATCTGATGAAGTGGGATTTTCTCCCACGAAAGCTCATGCAATAAATAAATCTGTTAGTCTTTAAAAGTGCCCCAGGACTCTGTTATTTTTCTGCAATAGAGTAACAAGGCTCCCCCTCTGGAACTATATATATTAGAGGATCTGGGCCTGTAGACTGTTGGCAGTATGTGACCCACCGGACAGGCATCTCTTAGCAATGGGATTGGGGAATTGACCACCCCATCCAGCAGTCTACACTCAGTCTTTGCCATGGAGTCCAGCCCAGAGTCTGCTTCCTGGATCTCAGCCCTCTGGCTGAGTTCTCCAAGTTCCCCCCTTCTAGGGTATAGTCTAGTCCCAGGCTGGCTGGCCCACTTAATCATAGTGGCTGTCGCTAGTCCTTGCATCACCTACAGGCGGGCTAAGGGAAGCAGGAGGAATCCAGGCCTGCCCACTTCTCCGGGCCCGAGCCTAGGGTCCCTTATGCACCCTGACAGGGCTGCACCTCCACTCCTAACTCAGTCCTTCCACAGACTGACAGGGCCCCTGGGCCATAACCACTCCTCCCCAGGTACCTTCACCCTTACATCAGGGTCTGGGCTATCCAAGCTCCAGCAGTCCACAGCACACTGTCCTTGGTCCTATCACTGCAGCCAAGCCAGCAGCTTCTTTCCTCTCCACAGGCCAGCAGACAACTGCCACAAGCTAGGGCTGCAGCCATCTTATATACCAGCGCCTGAGCCCTGATTGGCTCTGCAGCCACCAGCTTGGATTGGCCGCTCCCTTCTCTGCAGATCTTTTAACCCCTGCACCACTGGAGTGGGGCAACTATCCCACAATCAGGCCGTAGACTCTTTTGAAACCCTGTCATACCTCGGTAGAAAAGTTAACAGATAAGAACTTTTGTTCTGGGCTAATAATCCACGGTTCATCAATCTCAGTGGAAGTCTTTCCACTGACTTCAGTCAGTGGTCACTAGATCAAGTCCCAAGCCCCGCTTTGACAAAAAACTCCCTGCTTTGGCAGGCCACCTAGGCACTAAACTACAAGGAGTCCTGCGTTCTGCTGATGTAGCATGCAACACTTGTCCAGGCCCAACAGACCTGACATTGGATCTCGAATACAACTCCCTGCACCTGTGCAGCTCTGCGTGGGAGAAAGGGTCTGTATGCATAGAAGATACAACCCACAGGATTGGAGCCGAACGCTGCAGCCCTGACTACACGTGCAGTTCCAGCTATCACCATGAGGATACTTCTACAGTGATGCCTTCACCAATCATGGCTCAACGTAGGAGAATGAGGAAAAGAACAGAACCACAGGTCCAGGTTGCAGGCGCAAAGGTGTAACGTGTCCCAAGGCACAATCCTGGCCTTGGAGTATGGTCATGGTGTTTGATAGGCTTGGGCTAACGAAGACAGAGAATTGATACTGAATGCCAAATGCTAAGAGGTGTGAGTCCTAGATTTACTCCTTTGCATTCAATGTCTCTCCACAGACCTCTGCTATAACAATCAATGTTACATCTACCAGGGACAACTCCCTGTCCCCTTGAAAATTACCTTTCTCTGGCAGCATCGAAAAGACAATGACATCCTGAGAAGTGGAGGCTTGAGCAATTTGCCATCAATTACAACCCTTCCAGTGGACTTGTGTCTATAGATCAGATGTATCTGCCCAATGGGTGGGCTGCATTAGCATTCCAGAAGGAAATGTTAACGTAACAGTTAATCATTGTATCTAAAAGACCTTCCCCCTGCCACATATGCTGAGTGCTTCACAGCTATTTAAAACTCATTCCCCTTTCCAACAGTCTCCCCACCACAACATGGCGACACATCCAAAGGCAAACAATGTGGTGTGACAGAAAAAGTGGGAGGACCCTCCATACGAGCCAGTCGATACATCTGGTTATGGAGACAGGAAGTAAATCCCGTTATTCAATGTAATATTTTGCCATTGAACAAAGCTGTACAATCACTGCTTTGAGACCTGAGGTGCCACCACTAACTATGGCTATGTCTACACTTGAAACGTTAAGTCGACTTAACAAAAGTCAAGTTAACAAAAGTCGAGTTAACTTTTCAAGTGTAGACATAGCCCCTTTTTGACCTTATTAAGTCGACTTAACACTTTAAGTCGACTTAATAAGGTGGATTTAGGAACTAATCCCTGTCAACCTAAAACCTAAAACGAGGTGTTATTAAGTCGACTTAACTTTTCCTTAAGTCGACTTAAGGAAATGCTTAAGTTGACTTAAGGAAAGCCCAGTGTGGACATGGAGTAGTTTAAGTTGACTGAAGCCTCCTTACATTGATTTAATTTGTAAGTGTAGACGCACCCTATAAGCCTAGTTCTCAGAACCTTTCTGAGGCTACATTCCATCTGATTGATATGAGTTTTGACTGGGCCCTAACCCAGGTGAGAGGAGGAGAGTGTAATGGAAAATAAAAATCAGATATTGCTGGCACCTTTTAACCTCAAATTGTCAAACTCAATGAGCATTCTCATTGTTTCTCCCTTATCATCTCCAGAAATGTCATACTTCTCCATACACTTTCCTTGTTAATTTCCTTTGCTGTCATTATTTTGACAGATGCAGTCTTTGTAACTGCCTGCACAAACTGAAGCCATAGAAAATTGCTACATGTCCACAGGCGATTCGCGGGGATAGAAGAAAAGTGAAACAAGCAGACACGGTCCGTTCAGTGCACTACACTCAGAGGAATTCATGGAGGCCGGATCTTAATCCTTAGAACACTGCAAGCCATAAGAACAGTTATACTGGGTCAGACTGAGTCCTTCTAGTTCAATAGCCTGTCTCTGACAGTGGCCTGTACCGGATGCTTCAGAAGGAATGAAAAGCCCAAGGCAATTCTGAGTGCCCCATCTGTCTTTCCCCTTGGTATTTCAAGACCATGGGTACACTTTTGAGCAAACTGTTCAATGGCAGCGATGTGAACCAGTGCCGGCTGTGGCTTTAACCCCTTTGACATACCAGCTAACTGCAGTGCTTATTAACCCCCAAGAAAGACATGCTGGATGAGATTGAAGCTTTTACTCGACTAACTTCTGTTTCTTTCTGTTGTTTCTCACCAAGAGAAGTTGATTCAGTGGAAGATACCCCATCACCAACTCAGTCCCAACAACACTGCAAACAAATATTAACTCCCTAGGCTTTTACCACCCTCAGAAACAGACCCCTTGGAAATCCAAGTCCCTCTTCACAGCAAGTAAGTGAGTCCCTCTGATATTAGGACATGTCACTGTGTTGTCACAGCCAATTCGAATGGCTCTCTTTCAAAAAAAAAAAAAAAAAAAAACAGCCGCAGACCACGGGCCAGGTCCACTGGAGCTCCCTTCTTACCCAAGAAGGCAATACTCAGTCCTATCCAGTAAGAACTGAAGCCGAGAGTATTTGAACGATGAAGCAGGCCTATCCTATAAATGGAGCATGGGGTATTTGAAAGATAAAGTAGTCCTATCCTGTAAATTAAGTAAGAGGATTTGAACAATGCTAAGAATACCAACATTAGGGAAAGACAAAGATACAGCCGTCGGTTATCATCTTATAAAATGTCTGTTCAATGTAACAGAGACTTAGAAGTTCAGCTTTCAAGGCTTAGCTAGGGGTCCTTTCCCTTGTAATCAGTCCTTGCCTCTTAGGATCTGGTTTGGTCACAAGAACCTTGTTTCCTTATACTAGGCAGTTTTTTTCTACAGGCCCTGCTGTGTGACCATTCTGACCCTAACCCTCACAGAGGCAAAGGTGGAGGAGAGGGGCCTATGAGGTAATTCTTCAATGAAGGCATCCTATGTGACTCATCCTTGGGTGGGAGTTTCCCTGTCTCCATGGTCCCATACTTTCAATTTTGTACCTGCTGTACTGAGAATCAAGGCTTTCCTTCTGTGAACATTGTTCTTTAATCAGTAGTGATTGAACACCCTCTCCCCTCAGGGCTGTAACCATTTCTGTGGGCAAAACTCAGCTTTTGGCATCATGGGTCTGTCCAAGCCAGGTGAGCGTTGGGTAACACAGTACAGATGTTACTCTCAGCATGAGAAATAAAGAGGTTAACACATGAGTATTACAGGCACTTGTATGCCATCATTTAGGAAAGTCCAAATCAGTGGTTAAAGTATAATTTGACGGGCCCCGAAACCCTGCTAATCTCAGGGCCCCCTTCCCATATTGTCTGGGACCCCTTCATGCATATGCAGGCCCCAGACCAGGTAGGCATTTGCAACCACTTCTCAGTACCACATGCATTGGTTATTGCTCCATAAAAATATTTATAATTATATATGGTGTTTATGTCTATAGCAATTATTGTCACAAACTAGCAAACACTGCATAACACAATAAGTATTGTGATTAACAATGGTGGGGTGTAGGACCGGCCAGCAGCCAGGGCAGGGCGGAACATGCATTCTGTTGGATTTTTCTATTTTTAGGGGCCCCACAACTCTGATCCCTTAAATTTATGGGCCCTGGAACTGCGTTCCGGTGCATTCCCCCTTAATTTAACCCCTGGTCCAAATACTACATATTTTATGCAATATTAACAACTTAATTTTAGTAATGTTCTACTAACATTGGCTATGTCTACACTTGCACTTTTAAGTCGACTTAGTGTGTCTACACTTAAAATTGAAGTCGACTTAAAGGGGAATTTACAAAGTCGACCTAGAGCGTCCACACTGGATGCTCTAGGTCAACTTTGTGGGGCTAGGGGGACCTTGGGCAGGTCCACGGTGGCAGGGGGGCACTCCCTATGTACGATGGGGCAAAGGGGTACAGGGACCCTGGCAGGGCAGAGCCCTGTGTGTGACACTGTCTGAATTTGCTGGGAATGATTATATAGTTTATGTTTAGGAATTCTATTTCGATTAGAAGTTAAGAATTTGATGTTATATCCATACTTTAACTTGTGTCATTCTGGACAAATGCCTTAGATGGGAGGGTGTGAACAACCATTGTCTCCTTAATGTTTAGGACTTTGCCAGGTAGAATGGTCCCAGGGAGTATCCTGATGAGCGATTAGGGACATAAAGAATACAACCATTGTGTCCTTAATGGCTCATCAGTTTACTCCCTGGGACCATATCACCTGGCAGATTCCTTAACATTAAGGAGACAATGATTGTTCACACCCTCCCTTCTAAGGCATTTGTCCAGAATGACACAAGTTAAAGTATGGATATAACATCAAATTCTTAACTTCTATTCAAAATAGAATTCCTAGACATAAACTATATAATCATTCCCAGCAAATTACTACCTTTCTATTGATACCAAACATGACATAGTTCCTATGGATTATAGCATTTATGAGATAACCATAGAAAATAATATCATAAATGCTTCTGTAAATCCAGACAGTGTCACACCGTGCCCACATGTCCTGCCCTTTGTGGGGCATGCCAGGCTCCTCCTGTGCCCCCCCTTGCAGGGAGGGCATTGGTGTGGTCCTGGGGTAGCCCTAAGTCGACTTAGGGCTACCCCAGGGCTACACTGGCTTAATTCGACTTAAAAAAGTCGAATTAAGCCTTAGGTTGAGGAGAAAGGTGGTTTAATAAAGTCAACTTAATTTTCATTAAGTCGACTTTATTTTCCTTAAGTCGACTTAAGCAAGCTGCTTAAGTCGACTTAAGCAAAGTGTAGTGTAGACGCAGTGCACATTAAGTCGACTTAAGCCAAGCTTAAGTCGATTTAATTTACCAGTGTAGACGCAGCCATTAAGCCTACCTGAGTCTTAGGCTTGATCTACGCATCTGCCGGTGGTCGAAGGGATATGGACAAGCTAGAGCAGCCTGCGTATCTCCCATTGAAATACTTACATTCATGAAGGTCAGTGTCTTCACAGCTACATGTGTTGATGGGAGAGAACCTCCGATAAATGCAGACTTACTCCTTTTGGGGAGGTGGATTACCTGCGTCAACAGGTGAGTCCACACAGGATTGATTACGTGGATCTACACAAGCTGTTCAATTGATCCTGCTGCATTGATCACTGCAGAGCCACTAGTGTAGATATGCCATGAGTTGCTACATACGGCTAGAGTTTGCTTAAGGCCGCAGCACCACACCACATCATCCCCTGTAATCCAGTCCCAGCTTCTGGCAATTGGAGGTTTAGTTTAGGAACATCCCATCCACATTCTGTATTCCAGAGCATATGGGTGCATTCTTGACCACTTTGGTTACTAGCCACTGACTGACCTATTCTCCATGAACAAATGTAGTTATATTTTTTAGCTTGTCCACACACCAACACAACTAGCTAACTTTGGCCCAGCAAGGCACCTAAGCATGTGCTGAGGGTCTTTGCTGAATCAGAGTTTTGAAAGTACAGTAGGCAGCATCTGAAGCATCCACATGCTCAAGGTTTAACTGATCACCATATCTGGAGTTGGGAAGTAATTTCCCCCAAGATCAGATTGGCAGAGATCTTGGGGTTTTTTCACCTTTCTCTGCAGTTAGGACATGGGTCATTTGCTGTTTTGAACTAATGTAAATGGTGGATTCTCTGTAACTAGATAGCTTTAAATCAAGTTCTGAGGACTTGGGTAACTCAGCTAGACGTTAAGTGTCTATTGCACGAATGGATGACTGAAGTTCTGTCCTGCAATGTGCTGGAGATTAGATTAGAAGACCATATGGTTCCCTTCCGTCTTTAAAGTCTGCAAATCTAAGTTGCCCATTGGAGGGTGGAGGGTTTTATGGATAATACAACAGAGGTGTCTTCCTGGATGTGCAAAGATTGAAATGTTTTTAGCATTATAAGCAAAATACCAGGAATTTCAGCTTTGGTTTCAGAACCTATTAGCCCATGGAGATTTCAGAGGCATATTAAGATAGAATAGATTCACTTCCATGACAATGCATTTTCCTTCCCAATGGAGAGGGAAAAGGGGAGAGTCTTAATTCTAAGTAAGTAGAAAATCCCTGCAGCAGTTTAGTATTCTCCTGAGCTACAGATAGATCTTCAGATAAATAAGAAGCAGTCCTAGATGGCATCCATCCTTGAATCAACTCAGAACCATTCCTGGCATAGGACAAACGCAGAAAACTTTGTGAAGGGACTGTGAGGCAGCCCTGAACTCCTGGTTTAGGACTTTAAATCACATTGTCACTGACAAGAGCGGCTTCCTCCTTACAGCTTTGGGGGACGGCTGATTAAACACAACCAACACTCTCTGACAGCCTGACCCAATATGGACGTGTTCAGTGTTGTTCCACTCCTTCATTGTTTCTCCCCTGGTCTGCTGCTTTCCCATTGCTGTTTCCTGGGAAAGTGACCTCTTCCCCAGTGGGATTCAGAAAAAGGCTGGAGTTTACCTATTATTCCTATTCTACCCACCTCCTCTTAATCTTATATGTTTTTCTCTCCTTTCTCACTTGTCTTCTCCTCCTGCTTCAGCAAGCTCATGAAAAAAATATATTTGTTAGTCTTTAAAAGTGATACAGGACTCTTTTGTTTGTTTTGCTCCAGCATAGAATTTGATTTTTTACTTACCTTTAAAAGTCTGTACAATCCCATTGAAGACCACCTTAAAAAGGTGTTTAAAAGCTTGTGTTTTAGTGCTTTCTTTATCAGGGTTTTAAACTGCGACATCATGCACTACTCAGTCAAACAAGTTCCTCCTCCACCTCTTCTCTCCTACGCTACTGCTCCCCATCTTGTTTCTCATTGTCCATTACTGGGAAAGATCCATACGGCACTGTGGCATGTACACAATCCTGCTTTGATATTTTCTTTTCTGGTTCCATAACTCAGGGTAGTTAATAAAAAAAATTAGAAGACTATATTGTACATCTATGTGTTACTCTCTTAGGCTGCGTCTACACTGGTAAATTAAGTCGACTTAAGCTTGGCTTAAGTCGACTTAATGTGCACTGCGTCTATACTACACTTTGCTTAAGTCGACTTAAGCAGCTTGCTTAAGTCGACTTAAGGAAAATAAAGTCGACTTAATGAAAATTAAGTCGACTTTATTAAACCACCTTTCTCCTCGACCTAAGGCTTAATTCGACTTTTTAAAGTCGAATTAAGCCAGTGTAGCCCTGGGGTAGCCCTAAGTCGACTTAGGGCTACCCCAGGACTACACCAATGCCCTCCCTGCTGGGGGAGGGCACAGGAGGAGCCTGGCATGCCCCCCAAAGGGCAGGGCATGTGGGCACGGTGTGACACTATCTGGATTTAGGGAAGCATTTATGATATTATTTTCTATGGATATCTCATAAATGCTATAATCCATAGGAACTATGTCATGTTTGGTATCAATAGAAAGGTAGTAATTTGCTGGGAATGATTATATAGTTCATGTCTAGGAATTCTATTTTGATTAGAAGTTAAGAATTTGATGTTATATCCATACTTTAACTTGTCATTCTAGACAAATGCCTTAGACGAGTGGGTGTGAACAACCATTGTCTCCTGAATGTTAAGGAATCTGCCAGGTGATATGGTCCCAGGGAGTAAACTGATGAGCCATTAAGGACACAATGGTTGTATTCTTTATGTCCTTAATGGCTCATCAGGATACTCCCTGGGACACACAAGTTAAAGTATGGATATAACATCAAATTCTTAGCTTCTAATTGAAATAGAATTCCTAAACATAAACTATATAATAATTCCCAGCAAATTACTACCTTTCTATTGATACCAAGCATGACATAGTTCCTATGGATTATAGCATTTATGAGCTACCCATAGAAAATAATATCATAAATGCTTCCCTAATCAAGACAGCATCACACACAGGGCTCTGCCCCGCCAGGGTCCCTGTACCCCTTTGCCCCATTGTACACAGGGGGTGTCCCCTCGCCACCGTGGACCTGCCCAAGGTCCCCGTAGCCCCACAAAGTCGACCTCGAGTATCCAGTGTGGATGCTCTAGGTCGACTTTGTAAATTCCCCTTTAAGTCGACTTTAATTTTAAGTGTAGACACACTAAGTCGACTTACCTCAGGCGACTTTAAATTGACTTAGTTAAGTCGACTTAGTTAAAGTCGACTTAAAAGTGCAAGTGTAGACATAGCCTTAGAGCTTCTGGTCCAGTGCCCCTTGAAATTACATCAGGTACTTAAGAGACAGAGAATTAGGAAATTACATCAGATTATAAAGCAGTTGGATAGTCAAAAAACCAGGTTACCTATAACGATCCACGTTCTAGTCTTTATCCGTACTTCAGAATTTTAGCAGATGAATTTTGAATGTCAACAGTAGTGTGTGATATGTTCACAACGCCTTTTTCTTCCAAGTTAACACAATGGAGACCAGAAATTGCTTTAGAAGTGGGATTGAGTTAGCTAAACTATTTCTGCATTTCAACATAACAGTCGGAAACTATCAGAACAGACCCTCAGTTGGTAGAAACTGGCTGTGTTTCCATTCAAATCAATTCTCTATTGACCAACAGCTGCAAATCTGGTGTCTAAGAATCTATATCTGTAAGGCAACAGACCGTCCCTCCCTGTCCCTCAGAGGGAGGCCATGCCCCCTCGCTACCATGCTCCTGAAGGTACAGGTCAGTCAAAAGGGGAATTAGTGGGTCTGCAGGAGTCCAGGTCCCTTCTGTGGGGCCAGGAGGGTCAACAACCAGTACCCCAGTCCCAGGTGGGGCGTGTGAACAAGGCGCCTCCAGCCCTTAGTGGGTCAGTCCACAGTTTAGCGCCTTGCCCCGAGGCAGGCACACAAACACTCTATCACCCCAGGCAGGCCAGGATCAGGTAACCACTCCACGGGTGGTGTAGGAAGTGGAAAGGGGGACATAGGCCCACCCGATTCCACTGCACCCAGCCCAGGTCCTCATACGTGGCAGATACAGGTCAACTGGGCTCCAATTGCAATGTGCTGACTCAACCCCCCCACCATACAACCACTGAACTGCTGCGCAGCTCCACTGGGCTACTTCCTGCCCCCTTTCCCAGCGGTACCTGATACGTCAGTCCCCATTCAGCCTCCTCAGGATAGTCACCCGGGGCAGATTTCACAGTCCCTCAATGGTTTCAGAGGTCCAGTAGCTCATTGGAGTTATCAGCAGATGGCAACTCCTCGAGGTCACAGCCAGTCAGAGGGGTTGGTCCTCATCACCAGCTGCTGGTAGCTCTTCCAGGTCCCAAGCAGCTGGCAGCATCCCCTGGTCTCCGGTGGTGAGCTGCTCTGGTGCTTCCTCTGGGTCCCAGGCTTTGGGCAGCTCCCGTGGATCGCCAGCAGCAGGCAACTCCAGCAGGCTTTTCAGGTCCCCAGGCAACTCGTAGCACCCCTGGGTCTCCAGGGGCAGGCAACTTTAGCAGAGCCTCAGGGCCCCAGGCAGCCCTGGCAGGACATCGGGCCTCAGGCTGCTGGCAGCACCTCATTTGGGTAGTGGTACTGCCAGGGCTCCAGAAGGAGAGGAGAGACATCCTTCTCCTTCAGAAGCTCAACTCTAAGCTCCAGGGCTCACCTTTATACTTCCTGCTCCACCCCCTGCTTCTAATATGACGGATAGGAGGGTTTCAGCTCCGCCCTCCTGGGGGCAGACCATCCTCCGTGTCCATCTTTGTGGGAGGCCACACTCCCTCGCTGCAATGTCCAATGGGAAATTTCTAGAAAATTAGATGTCGCTATAAATGTAAGGAAGTTCAGCAGAGAGAGTTAAAATATATGTAGGCAACAAAGTGCTATTTTTTCATTGACTCCCCCACTACTAATTAAGCATTTGTCGTAGCACAGTATATTGGCCCAAAATGACCCTACATTGAACTGGCCCAGGGCAGCCTTTTCCTTTAGTCTTCTTTGCTCACTTCTTTTCCTATGCGCTCAGCTGTGTAAGTAGAACATTTTCAAACAGGGTTGTTTGCATTTGCCGCATTTTGGGTTCTGAGTCATTCTGCCGTATGACACATTCCGTTGCAGGATTTCTCTCACTGGTGAGCAGACGGGATATTTATAGGCTCAACTCAGAAGTTTGGCATCTTTGTATTGCTGAGTTGTTTGCCATATTAATAAAGAGTTCATCTCAGCAGCAAGCCAGCTTGGCAGGAGCCAATTGCTCATTATGTTTATCATTAGCAGCCTGTGAACATATGGGAAAGATTCTTTCCTATGTTAAGATTTTCAGTTGCAACTTTAATGCTCCAGAAGTATCTGGGAGGGAGGTTGGTAGACCTGACTAAAAAAATAGAGATGGCTGACTGTTAATAAAAAATGTTAAGTAATGAATTTAGTCACTACGCTAGTGAATTATCTGTAAATTCACTGTTTTTTATGTATCGTGTTCAATGGATGGTAAGTGCAAATGTATTTCAACCTGTGACTTGGTTGGGTGAAGTATTTGCTGATCCTATTTGCTATTATTAATCCTCTGTTCAAGTTGTGTACATGACCATCAAAAAGAATACTTCCAAACTTAGGTCCAGATGCTTAAGAACGTAAGAATGGCCATACTGGGTTAGAACAAGGGTCCATCTAGCCCAGTATCCTGTCTTCCAATAGTGGCCAATGCCAGGAGCTTCAGAGGGAATGAATAGAATATGTAATCATCAAGAGATCCATCCTGTCAATCATTCCTAGCCCCTGGCAAACAGAAATCCCTGCTGACCTTAGCTAATAGCAATTGATGGATCTAACCTTCTATAAATATATCTAGTTCTTTTTTGAGCCCCATTATAGTCTTGGCCTTCACAACATGGACTGGCAAGGAGTTCCACAGGTTGACTGCATTGTGTGAAGAAATATTTCATTTAATTCATTTTAAAGTTCTGCCTATTAATTTCATTTGGTGATTTCCACTTTCTGTATTATAAAGAGTAAATAATACTTCCTTATTTACTTTCTCCATACTAGTCAGGATAGATATCTATCATATCCTCCCTTAGTCATGTCTTTTCCAGCCTGAAAAGTCCCAGTCTTATTAATCTCTCCTCATATGGAAGCTTCTCCATAACCCAAATAATTTGAATTGCTCTTTTCTGTATCATTTCCATTTCCAATATATGTCCTCTGAGATGGAGTGACCTGATCTGCACACAGTATTCAAGATGTGGGTGTACCTTGGATTTACATTGAAGCAATATGGTATTTTCTGTCTTATTATCTATCCCTTTCCTAATGATCCCCAACATTGTGTTAGCTTTTTTTTTTTGTTTACTGCTGCACATTGAATGGATGTTTTCAGAGAACTATCCAAGCTCTCTTTCTTGAGTAGGAGCAACTGATTTACATCCCATCATTTTATATGCATAGTTGGGAATATGTTTTCCAATGTTCATTGAACATTGAATTTCATCTGCCATTTTGATAACAAGTGACCCAGTTTTACGAGACCACTTGTAGCTCTTTGCAGTCTGCTTTGAGCTTACCTATCTTAAGTAGTTCTGTAGCATCTGCAAATTTTGCCACCTCACTGTTTACCCCCCTTTCCAGATCATTTATGAATATGTTGAACAGAACTGATCACAGTATAGACCCCTAAGGGACACCACTATTTACCTCCCTGCATTCTGAAGACTAACCATTTATTCCTATCCTTTTGTTCCTATCTTTTAACTAGTTATTGATCCAGGAGAGGACCTTCTCCTTCATTCCATGATCACTTACTTTGCTTAGGAGCCTTTGGTGAGGGACCTTATCAAAGTTTTTCGTAAAATCTAAGTAGACTCTATCCACTGGATTACCCTTGTCCACATTCTTGTTGATCCCCTCAAATAATTCTAGGAAATTGGTGGGGCATGATTTTTCTTTCCAAAAGCCACGTTGACTCTTTCCCAACAAATGGTGTTCATCTGTGTGTCTCATAATACTGTTATTTACAATAGTTTCAACCCATTTGCCTGGTACTGAAGTTAGGGTTACTGGTCTGTAATTACCCATCCACTTCCTACCACCTGTTCTCTTGCCAAAATCTCTCAGGCTGTCACCAAGCAGGCAGAGAACAGGAACAAACAGAACCTTTAGCCCCTTTGGCTCAGCCAGCTGGCTCTGGTGGAGAAGGTTTCTGCAGCACCTTTCCTCAGGAGTTTACAGAACCATAAAACTGGAAGGGACCATGGGAGGTCATCGAGTCCAGTCCCCTGCACTCATGGCAGGACCAAGTTCATCTTAAACCATCCTTGACAGGTGTTCGTCTGACCTGCCCTTAAAAACTTCCAATGATGGAGATTCCACAACCTGCCCAGGCAACTTATTGCAGTGGTTAATCACCCTGACAAGTAGGATTTTTTTTTCCTGATGTCCGACCTAAACCTCCCTTGCTGTAATTTAAGCCCATTGCTTCTTGTCCTGTCATCACTGGGTATGTTAACTGAAAGAGCTCGAGGGCCTAAAGTCGGCATTCAGGCACTCCCGGTTAAGATAAGTTCTTGACCTGCTTTAGACATCCATCAGCCTTGACCATAATACCAGACAGAGATGAGGGTCTCGCTCGACTCCTCATCCAACCACAGGTAGATTTATTTTGAGGAAACAAAGTACGTCGCTGAGAGTAACACAAACACGCACCCACCCACACCCTGAAATAAAGGTCTATTCACAGTTGTCTTCCCCTGTTGCGGGTGTTGGGAACCGATCGTCAGGGGTGATCCAGGAACTCATCCAGTCTGAAGGTCTACTCAGGAGACAGGGTCCAGTCCAGTTCGTGATCCAATAGGCCTTTTGTCTTCTTCTCTTCCTGGTCCACAGATCTTGGTCCAAAGCCCGCGCGAATAGACCGTTGACCTGGGCTGCCACTCTGACGGACAGCCCCTCTCAGCCTGAGGGAATGGTATATAACAACCCTCACTGGCCAATCACAGAGCTGGAATCTTCCCGCCACTGGGGGGAGCTGTGTGCACGGCACCCTCGGTCTCCAGGCCCCCACCCTCTGGCTTTGCACATGGCCCCGTCGTCAGGCAGACTAGCTGTCTGACTTGGCAACCTGCCAAACCCTTGCTCAGCTGGCAGTGTAGGCTGCTGAGTCTTAATCACAGCTCCCAAGTATGAGAGGGCTGCATATAACAATCAACAACTAATGACCTGTAACAGAATTTTCCTTACAGGTAAGGAGGATAATTTTTCTCCCTCCTCCTCATAGCAACCTATTAGGTACTTGAAAACTGTTAAAATGTCCCCTCTGTCTCCTCTTTTCCAGACTAAACAAACCCAGCTCTTCCAATCTTCCCTTGTAAGTCAACTGTTCCAGACCTTTAATCATTTTTATTGCTCTTCTTTGGACTTTCTTCAGTTTGTCCAAGAACTGGACACAATATTCCCGATGAGATCTAATCAGAGCAGAATAGAGCTTTCCAGACAGGCCATTCTCTCAGTCTTTTCAGGCTCCTTCTGAGCTGTCTGGCTCCCCTTTAAGTTTTTCCAGCTCCAGCTGGAGCATGGTTTTCAGGTGTGGTGGTGGTGGGGAGGGACAGGTCACCTGGGCCCAGCCTTGCTCCTGAACCCTTTCCGTTCTAATGCGGGGTTTAGACACCGCAGCCCAGTAAGCAGAGGTTCAGCACAGGTCAATCTTTTATACTCTGTTATTATGTGCCATGCTGCTAGATAGAATGCCATGGGACCAATCAATTGATGGGACCATTTCTTTTTATCCCTCCCAGAGAAAGACATGTATTGCAAGTTTTATTTATGTAAATTCAGGGGGAGGGGGTGGCTTTGCTCCAATCCCTACGCAAGAGGCAGTGCACAGCTGTGTTGCTCCAGGACCTGACTCTGCTCACAAAGGGTCATCCCCTGGAATGGGAGAGTGAGGAAGTAATCTGGAATAGCTCTGTATCTGGTATAGACTTCTTCTCCCTCCATGCTGTCTCAGCTGCATTGACTGGTGGAAGAAGGGGGCTGTCAAAGCCAAGACACACCTATTCCCTGCCCATCCACCCGAAAGGGAGAATAGCGACCTTGGGGAAGTGGCTTTCTCCATGCTGTGATCCACCCTGAAGGGGCATAAGTTGGTGGCAATTTGGCCCTGAATCAATTATCTCTCCGAACAACACTGCATCTCAGGAATGCATCCATAATACATACACAGAGAGAGAGAGAGAGAGGGTGAGATTCAAATGAACATAAGGCAAATAGACACCCATATCCCTTTGACTCAATGGAGAATGAGGACCCTGCTCTTTGGAAATCCCAGCTGGGAAGCTTAAGCGCTATATACTGTTGTTTGGCTAAGCTGAAGCGATGAGATGGTGATTCGGAGGGAAAATGGAAAAGCTGACTGTTTGTTAGGTACATGGCATTTACCGCAGGAAAATAGAATTAGCCTACAATCACATGTTACAGCAGCTAACATGACAGAACATTCAAAGGTGATAAAGGTTTTCCAAATTCCAAAGGGGTAGCCGTGTTAGTCTATTGTAGAAAGACAACAGAGTCTTGCGGCACTTTTAAAGACTAACAGATTTATTAATCGCATGAGCTTTCGTGGGAGAAAATCCCACTTCGTCAGACGCTTTGTAAGTACAGGCTACATTGTTATTTGTTTTGTAGCTTACAGGCATAAGGAGCAAAAAGGAAATTGGAGAGAACTCAGTGGGCAATGCAATGTCAAAATGTTATATTCATGTTCCAGCTAAAAATTGGCATTTCATATTCACAGATTAAATGTATAATCGTGTCAACTGTCAAATGTGCAGTTGTGACATAATTTATTACCTGCTGTGAACCCATTTGAGAATGTGAAACATTTCAAATTATGTATTAATCATGTGAAACATTCTGTATTGCATAGTGCTGATTAATAGTGTAGCTTTAGTCTTCATACAGCCTTTTACAGAGAAAAAAAGCTTGCCATGTGTGGGTGGCTGTTTCAATTATACTGTGCTTGTCTTTATTTTTAGAACTATGGAAATGTAGTGAGTTGGACGAAGGAAGTCCAAATGCACTGTAAAGTTAATGAATTTCTTAGCAGATCTTTGAAGACATCGCATTCAGAAAAAGCCACTGAACGCAAAATTAATTCAACAGAGTTATAAAATATCCAGCTTGGACACTGCAGAACTCAGTGAGAGGTTGTGCAGAGAAAAGCTTATTGCTTTTATCTTCCAGTATGTCACAACCCTGCCACCAGCTATGATCATGTTTTATATTGATAATTAAAGAGTGACTTGAAGCCAATTTAGAAAAAGAAAGGGGAAACTATTATATTCGTGGACTTAACATGGTGGGGAACATGGTCTGCTCCCCATAAAATGCCAAATGTAGGAATCTTGTTATTTTTATATGGGATCTCTCATGATGGCAGCAACATTACACAGAGAACTTTTGCATGCAGGAGAGCTTGGAATAAACTAGAGAGCATGTTTTGCGTTAACCCAGTGGTCTTCATATTCCATTATTTTTAGTATTTCTTTTTATAGATGCCAATGGGTGCTGATATTTTCAGCCAGAACTCTCCAAAGCCATATTGTGTGTATGTACTTATATTTGCAGAATGCAGGAGTCAGTACTTGAGCACGCCTAGGTAACTATAAAGCCCATAGGTGATTTTACCAGGCTTGCACATGGGCAGAGGACTGGATCTATTGTATTCGTCCATCTCATTATACCCTTCTTTCTGAAGAAATAGATCACTACATTTTTCTGTACTTGGAACTAAACTTTCAGAAGGACTCTGCAAAGGTGCCTGCAACATCTGTGGGGGAAGCTGCTGGCTCTTGTTAAAAAAAAAATCAAAGCTTCATACACGCCACATCCAAATTTGTACACATAAATACTCATTTGCCTGAGCAACACTAATTTTTTGCACACCCACACATATCTCAGCCAAGGAGTCCTGGGGCACTTTTAAAGACTAACAAATGTATTTATCGCATGAGTGTTCGTGGGAGAAAATCTCACTTCGTGAGACGTTTTGAAGACAGGGAACTTACAGACTGGGAAGAAAATAAATGCAGGGAAGTGTAAGACGTTGGATCTGCATTTATTTTCCTTCCATTCTGTAAGTTCCCCATCTTCAAAGTATCTGACAAAGTGGGATTTTCTCCCACAAAATCTCATGCGATAAATACATTTGTTAGTCTTTAAAAGTGCTACAGGACTCCTAGTTTGTTTGGCTGAACTAGACTAACATGGCTCCCCCTCTGGAAAATATCTCAGACAGTGGTTTTAATGCATGTTTGGTAGAGTACTCAAATTTGTACTCCTGTAATTATCTTTGTTCTCCAGAAACATTCTTGATTTTGTTAAAGTTGCTGAGTCTTGCTCTGTCCAAGGAGCACACAGCTCCCATCAGAAGAGGGCGTGTCTATGCAGTCACCAGTATTCTTTTCTGCTCCTGGGCCAGCTGTGTCCGGGACCAGTCCAAGACTCTGGTACAGCAGACAGGGATCACGTTGCTGTATTAGGAGCTCTGGTCACACTCCTCACCAGCCACAGAAAGGAAGCAAACAAGAAGCCTGGTGGCACTTTTAAAGACTAACACATTTATTTATCGCATGAGCTTTTGTGGGTAGAATCCCACTTCGTCAGACGCTTGAAGTGCCACCAGACTTTTGTTTGTTTTGTTGAACTAGACCCCCACGGCTCTCCCTTTGGAAGAAAAGAAGCTGTTAGGAGCTGTGCCCTTACACTGAGGTCATCCTTCCATGGCAAGATATGCCATCTTGAGACGTTTCAAGAACTCTCTTGGCTAAAAAGGCCTGGATAGGACATAGGATGAAGTCAGCTTCCTGTCACATTTACATCAGCTGCCTCGGGCTCCTCCCCAGAGACTCTGTGCGTCACCGCCACACATACAGGGACAGTTTGTTTGAACTCCCTAGCACAATTTTAATTTGTCAATATCAGTGTTTCCATTCTGCACTCAGATGAGGTGAGTGCAGGGTTTTCATTACATTTTTCAATTAACTTCTTTCCCCCTCATCAACGCAGCTGTGGACTAATTAATTCTCTTCACTTTTCCTTAAGGAAAAAAAACAAAGTCACCAATTCCAAAATATTTCACGTGCACAAATATAAAGAGTTAGAAACAGGACTGTTCAAAACTATGTACAGCTCTGGTATCTTACAAGTCAGACATGCTCATGGCGAGGATGTCAAGCAAAGCAATGCTTGATTAGGCCTTACTTGGGACTCCACAGGATTAAACTGGTTATGAGAGTCCTGGATAAACACCAGACTGGCCATGTGTGACAGGCTGCTCCCCAGATCCAGTCTGGTGTGCTGCTATGACTCCTTGAATCCCATTCCTGAACCCCAATTCACCCCGCTCTGCTGGGTGACCACTCACTCCTGAATCAGTCCACACCAGCCACCAGCATGTAATTGGTCCCAGGCAGTGGGTGTAAATCCATTAGCCACACAGGCTAATGTCTCCAAGGGTGCATCTACACTTGTGAATTAAGTTGACTTAAGCCTGTTTAAATCAACTTAATTTAATCTGTGTCTACACTACAATTTCTTTAAGGCGATTTAAGCTGCTGCTTAGGTCGATTTAAGGAAATTTTAAATCAACTTTATTAAGCCTACTTTATTAAGTCGACTTAGTCAGTGTAGACGCACATTAGCCCTAAGTCAACTTTAAGTCGATTTAAAGAGCCCCAGGGCTTCCCCCACTGACCTCCCTGCTAGGGTGGCTGGCACAGCCAGAACTTGGCGTGCCCTCTCTCAGGGCAGGACACAGCTCTGCCCACCCTGCTTCTATACCCTGCCCCTGCCCCTGTCCTGTTCAGCCCCCATTATACCAGGGTACAATGGGGCAAATGCTGAGCCCCCTCGCACTTTGGAAGGGGTGCCCCCCCGCCACCATGGACCAGTCCCAGGTCCACCTAGCCTCTAGAAGTCGACTTAGGCATCCAGTGTGGACGCTCTAAGTTGATTTGGCAAGGTCCACTTTAAGTCGACTTACTTTTATAGTGTAGACATGCTAAGTTGACTTAGCAAAGTCAACATATTTGGCCAAGTGTAGACATAGCCCAAGTGAGCACACCCAGCCCCAGACACTACACTGGGAGACATTGTCTTACAAGGATTGGGACCCACTCCCAATCACCATAGTCTCAAATTCACCCACTTAACAAAGAAGTGGATTATGCCCAGCCTTCCACATCCACACCCTCTAAAGATCACACAGCCCCAGATAAAACTAAAACTAGTGTATTGATCAGAGTACAATTTCAAGTGAGAACACGGCCAATCAAGGCAGAATCACAATACAAATGAGTCAGGAGTGACCACCACCAAAATAAAAGGGATAAAGAGGCATACTAATCTAACATCTCTACCTAAGTGACCTCCTAGTCCAAGATTATGCGCAAGGTGTTCGGCTGTTTGGTGTTTTACAGCCATTCTCTGCCCATTACAAGGCAGGGACCAGATCTTGCTTGAAGTTGGTTGCAAGATGGAGTCTCCCAGGCAAAAGCTTGAAGCTTCTTCCCCCAGACCAGTCTGTGTCTTTGTATTTTAAACTCCTGACAGTCCCTCCCTCTCTGTGCTGCTGCTGTGTCACTCTCTTCACTTCTCCCTCAGCCAGGGAGGGCATTAGCATTCCCTTTGTCATGTAATTCTCCAGCCTCTGTGCTAGAGATAGTCCTGAGAGTCTGAACCCTGTAACTTGCTTCACATCTGTACACACGTTGCTGTAGAAAATATGGCACCACAGCAATTCTGTAGAATATGTTATGATCATTCACAAAGAAACCTGGATTAGTGTATTTTCCATCAAATGACACAATTGCATGGCAAAACTGAACAGAAAAGTTACATAGATCATGCCGTAAGGGTACACGGATATGCCTCCCATCGTACAATGCATTGGGCTGATCTATATGAGGGGTGGAGGACGGTGAATTGGTGTGCTAGTCAAGATGGGAGTTGAGAGATACTGGATGGGACAGGAAGGCGTCTATATTCTCTATTCCTTTCCCATTATAGGGGCAGGCAGGATAGGCAATATGGATGATGAGGCCCCACACACTACATATTGATGACTTAGCCCAAGCTGGCAGAGTCCCTGGAACGATGACCTATGCACAAGCTTCAAAACAAGAGACCCACATCTGTTAATCACTGGGGGTGCGTCTACACTGGTAAGCTAAGTCGACTTAATGTGCCCTGTGTCTACACTACATTTTACTTAAGTCGACTTAAGAAGCTTGCTTAAGTCGACTTAAGGAAAATAAAGTCGACTTAATGAAAATTAAGTCGACTTTATTAAACCACCTTTCTCCTCGACCTAAGGCTTAATTCGACTTTCTAAAGTCGAATTAAGCCAGTGTAGCCCTGGGGTAGCCCTAAGTCGACTTAGGGCTATCCCAGGACTACACCAATGCCCTCCCTGGTGGGGGGGGGGTACAGGGGGAGCCTGGCATGCCCCCCAAAGGGCAGGGCAGAGTCCTGTGTGTGACACTGTCTGGATTTAGGGAAGCATTTATGATATTATTTTCAATGGATATCTCATAAACGCTATAATCCATAGGAACTATGTCATGTTTGGTATCAATAGAAAGGCAGTAATTTGCTGGGAATGATTATATAGTTTATGTCTAGGAATTCTATTTGGATTAGAAGTTAAGAATTTGATGTTATATCCATACTTTAACTTGTGTCATTAGACGGGAGGGTGTGAACAACCATTGTCTCCTTAATGTTTAGGAATTTTCCAGGTAGAATGGTCTCAGGGAGTATCCTGATGAGCCATTAAGGATACAATGGTTGTATTCTTTATGTCCTCAATGGCTCTCTAGGTCGACTTTGTAAGTTCCCCTTTAAGTCGACTTTAATTTTAAGTGTAGACACACGAAGTCGACTTTACTAAGTCGACTTAAAGTTGACTTAGTTAAGTCGACTTAGTTAGAGTCGACTTAAAAGTGCAAGTGTAGACATAGCCTGGGAGTGCATCTACACTTGTAAATTAAGTTGACTTAAACTTGCTTAAGTCGACTTAATTTACTCTGCGTCGATACTACACTTTCCTTAAGTTGACTTAAGCAGCTGCTTAAGTCGACCTAAGGAAAAGTTAAGTCGACTTTGTTAAACCTCGTTTTAAGTTGACTTTTGGCTTAAGTCGACTTTCTAAAGCCGACTTAAGCCCGTGTAGACTTGGAGTAGCAGTAAGTCGACTCTAACTCGACATAGGGCTCTCCAGGACTCCTCCACTGCCCTCCCTGCCCTACCCACCCTGCCCCTATGCCCTGCCAGGGTCCCTGTCCCCCTTTGCCACATTGTACACAGGTACAATGGGGCAAAGGCTGAGCCACCTGGCACTGGGCAAGGTGTGCTCCCCCTGCTACCATGGTCTGGCCCAAGGTCCCCCTAACCCCTAGAAGTCGACCTAGGCGTCCAGTGTGGACACTCTAGGTCGACTTTGTATGGTCCCTCCTAAGTCGACTTAAAATTTAGGTGTGGACATGCTAAGTTGACTGAGCTAAGTCAACCTAAATTTACAAGTGTAGACATAGCCTGGAAGAGGCTACAAAGACAAATTCCCTTCTGCTGTTATGGTTGCTGTTATCAAACACCTTCCCCCCTGCCTCAGGGAGGACAAAACAGCAACCTCTGATCTTTGCCTCAGGGTTTGGGGCCTTCCCTACTGGGTGGAGCCACACCACACCTGTGGATGTGTCGAGGAACACTCACTCACACCCAGCATGGTGACTGGCTTTGCTACCATGCCTAGCTCTTCTCCTCAATTGCAGTGAGACAACATGACCCAGGCCATTACAAGGGGCTGCAATCCTGCATCATCCCCAGACAAGGCCTGCTCCTCTCCATTTAGCTCGGGTGACCATAATCCCCTAAAGTGGGGAAGAGTGGTGGGGCGGATCTAAGCTCTGCTGATCATAGAGTCAAAGAAGATTTGGGATGGAAGGGACCTCAGGAGGTATCTAGCCCTAAGCCTTGCTCAAAGCAGGACCAACTTCAACAAAATCATCCCAGCCAGGGTTTAGAGCAGTGGTTCCCAACCTTTTTGACTCGACGGCCACAAGTGTAATTTTTACAACCCTGAAGAGCCACCAGTCTAATTAATTACAATTTAATTAATTAAATTCAAAATAAGTTTAAATTATAATTAATTAAATACATACATTTTAATATATATATTTTTTTTATTAAATAGACTGGTGGCCCTTCAGGTTTGTAAAAAAAAAAAAATATTTAAAAAGTTTTTTAAAGGTTTTTTTTTTTTAAAGGGCTTGATGCCCATAAACACCCAGAACCTCCTCCGCCTCCAGGATGGACCGGATGGGCCCCCGAGGAACCGGACCGGGCTCTCTCTCCCAGCGCTGATGCTACGGGTTGGACACAAGCTAAGCCCAGCCCCGGGCACATGTGAGCCTCTCGGTTCCACTCCTCTGCGTGTGTAGGGGGCAGCTCTGGGCCCCGCTCAGCCCAAACGGGCCCAGTGCAGCGCTCCCTGTGGGCCAGCTCCAGTCCGGGTCCCTGCCCCCAGGGTGTCTTGCCCCACTCAGGACTGGGATGGGACGCCCACGGCAGACCTTACCTGGGCAGCGCTTGCTTGGCCATAGTTCCAGCCCAGCCAGCTCTTTCCTGGCTCTGCTCCTGATTCCTCCTGGCCAGCCAGTGCCTCTCTCCCTCCTCACTAGGGGCCCCTGCCTCTGGTGACCAGCTGGGGAGAGCCCAGCACCAGGGGAGGGAGTTGGGCAGCCGCGGCAGCAGTCCAACTCTAAGCCAGGAGCAGGTGGCGGCGGTCAGACTCCTAACCAGTGGGGTGTGGGCCCCTTCAAAAAGCCCCGCGGGCCACTTTTGGCCTGTGGGCCAGGGGTTGAGAACCCCTGGTCTAGGGTCAGGCATTGCAGCAGGCTAAAGTCTGTGTGGTTTCCTGGACAATTTTCTGGGTCACTTCTTTGACATTAAATAGGGGGCTTGGCCAATCAGAGGGCCATAATGTACTGTCATTTTGGGTCTTTTGGGCAGCACTTTCTGCAGCACTGACTCTTCACAGTTCTCACTGGCTCTGTTTCTGAATGGCCTCCTGGTGGCAATGTGGGAATATCAGCACCCATTGGACTTTAGTCCAGTGGTCCCCAGCCACTGGATTGTGATCTATTTCTGAAGGGCAGTTGCCACTGAAATCTATGAGCATTGTGCCATCTGCTGGTGAAAGGTTGGAGACCACTGCTTTAGTTCCTAGAGCGTTACACAAATGGCCAGCACTGAAGAGGCATTCAAGTTCCTATATCGTTTTCCCATCCTTGATGTGTTATTTTTCACCCCCTCTTGCCCCATCTTCTCTCTGGTTTAATATCTTGGCTTTCCATCAAATCATAGAATCTTAGGGTTGGGAAGGGACCTCATGAGGTCATCAAGCTCAACCCCCTACTAAAAGCAGGACCATTCCCACTAAATCATCTCAGCCAGGGTTTTGTCTAACTGGACCTTAAATATTTCCAAAGATGGAGATTCTACCACCTCCTTGGGTAGCCCATTCCAATGCTTCACCACCCTCCTAGTGAGAAAGCTTTTCCTAATATCCAACCTCGACCTCCCCATCTGCAACTTGAAACCATTGCTCTTTGTTCTGTCCTCTGTTACCACCGAGAACAGCCTAGCTCCCTCCTCTTCGGAAGGTTGCTGTCAAATCCCCCCTCAGTCTTCTCTTCTATAGACTAAATAAGCCTAGTTCCTTCAGACTCTCTTCGTAAGTCATGTGCCCCAGCCCCCTAATCATTTCCGTTGCCCTCCACTAATTTGTCCACAACCTTTCTGTAGTGAGGAGCCCAACACTGGACACAGTATTCCAGATGCAGCATGACCAGTGCCAAATAGAGGGGAATAACCACATCCCTTGATCTGCTGGCAACACTTCTACTGATGCAGCCCAATATGCCGTTGGCCTTCTTAGCAACAAGGGCACACTGTTGACTCATATCCAGCTTCCCATCCACCATAACCCACAAGTCCTTTTCTACAGTGCTGCCACTTAGCTGATCGGTCCCCAGCTTGTAGCAGTACATGGGATTTTTCCGTCTTAAGTGCAGGACTTTGCACTTGTCCTTGTTGAACCTCATGTGATTTCTTTTGGCTCAATCCTTCAATTTGTCTAGGTCTCTCTGAATCCTATCCCTGCCCTCCAGCATGTCTACCATTCCCCCTTGCTTGGTATCATCTGTGAATTTAATGAATGTGCTATCTATCCCATTATCCAGATCATTAATGAGGATGTTGATCAGAACCGGCCCCAAGACCGACCCCTGGGGCACTCCTCTCATTACTGGTTGTCAACTAGACATTGATCCATTGATCCCTACCCACTGAGCCCAATGATCTAGCCAGTTTTCTACTCACCTTACAGTCCATTCATCCAACCCATACTTCCTTAACTTGCTGACAAGAATACTGTGGGAAACCATATCAAAAGCCTTACTAAAGTCGAGGTATATCACGTTGATGGCTATTCCCGCATCCACAAATGCAGTCATCTCATCATAGAAGGCAATCAGGTTGGTCAGGCATGATTTGCCCTTAGTGAATCCATGCTGACTGTTCCTGATCACTCTATTTTCCTCCAAGTGTTTCAGAATGAATTCTTTGAGGACCTGCTTCATTATTTTTCCAGGTATTGAGGTGAGGCTGATTGGTCTGCAGTTACCCACATCCTCCTTTTTTCCCTTTCTTGAAGATAGGTACTATATTTGCCTTTTTCCAATCATCCAGTATCTCCCCCGTTCGCTACCGTTTTCAAAGATAATGGCCAGCAGCTCTGCAATCATATCGGCCAACTCCCTCAACAACATCCACACAGAAGTCAGTTATGCTCTTCTTATCCACCTCCACTTTGCCTAATAAGGTGAAATCCAATGAGATATCCTCCCTGTCCAGATTGTTAACTAGGCCCTTAAGTAGGGTGACTGCATAGGAAATTTGAAAAATTGGGACATGGGATTGGGGGGGAAGGGGCGGAATAGAGACCTATATAAGAAAAAGCCCTGAATATCAGTAGGTCCATATAAAATTAGGGCATCTGGTTCTCCTAGTCCAAAGTAGTAGGTGCTGAGGTTGACTTGCAGCCAAAGCATGCTTACGGAATATCAAGAAAAGCTATCTTTTTCATCCATCTTCTCTCTCCTGTCTCTCCTCCACCTTTGTCTGTTTACAGGGTAAAGAAATGCCCTCCACACTGCTGGACTGAAAATAAAAATAACCCTTTCCTTTTCAAAGAATCATTGATATTTTGCCTCAGAAAGGAGAAAGTCAAAATGTCTAAGTCTGTTATGTGTAATCAGTTTCAATGTAAAATCCTGTTTTAATTTCTTGTTTAATTGTTAAACTTTTTAATTTGAATGAATGGATTTGTGTTTGCCATGTAACTGAATAAATCCTACACCTCTGTTTAAAATAACCCTGAACCTACCTATCAATGTTTGTTGTCAAAAAGTGAAAGTATATAAACACATTTAACTCTTTAGATCTTTGAGATTAATATCAGTGAAACATATCTTGACAATGAGATAATGTGAAGAAAAATAGTCTCATTGGCTATGTCTACACTTGTTAATTTAAGTCGACTTAGCATGTCCCCACTCAAAAATTAAGTCGACCTAGAGAGGACCCTGCCAAATCGACCTAGAGCGTCCACACTGGTTGCCTAGGTCGACTTGTAGGGGTGAGGTGGACCTGGGACAGGTCCACGGTGGCAGAGGGGGCACCCCTTGCCAAGTGCCAGGGGGCTCAGTCTTTTCCCCCTTGTACCTTGGTACAATGGGGGCTGAGGGAGACAGGGATCCTGGGAGGGCATAGGAGCAGGGTGGGCAGGGCTCTGTCCTGCCCTGTGGGGGGCATGCCAGGCTGTGGCTGTGCCAGCCACTCTGGCAGGGAGGGCAGTGGGGAAGCCCTGAAGCCCCTAAGTCACCTTTCTAAAGTTGTCTTAGCCAGAAAAGTCGACTTAAAACTTGGTTTAGTAAAGTTGACTTTAATTTTCCTTAAGTCGACTTAAGGAAAATGTTGTGTGGACGCAGATTAAATTAATTTGTAAGTGTAGATGCTCCCATTGTTTTGAGATGTAATAAAAAATCCAAATTCATATTTTTTCATTTGCGGAACTTTCATTTTGTCCAATTTAACATGGCCAACATTGTTCAAAAGAATTATATGTTGTACTCAAACTACGGATGTGTGTACAGAATTTTCAGGGAAAAAATGTAGATGCAATAAGTAAGCATTTAATTTGTCCTTCACAGTTGTTTCATGTAAATGAAGAAATGGAAATCTTTGTGAGCTATCAAAGCTGTGGAATAAATGCACGATTAGCTGTATGAGAGTGCTGAAACCCATTAGCACTCATTTTAGAATAATAATGTACTTCAAGTCTATTTGTTGAAATATAAATACAATTATGCGGAAAGAAATTAATGCACAGTATGAAGTTTCTTTAAGATCTCATGCAATGTTCTGCAGTACAAGATTAAATTAATGAAATCATGTTTTCAGGAGGCAAACAATTAGAGTTGTAAGAAAATGTGGATGAAATAAAAAAAATATAACACATGAAACACTGGGTTACAAACAGATAGCCATCTATAGAGTGTGATAAAGATTGTGTTAAGAATATTATTTACTATTGTAGTCCAGTAACGCCTGGGAACCCTTTGCGCTAGGAACTACACACAAGTAAGGATAAAAGAAATCAGAGATAGAAATTAAATCCTCCAGTCTATTACTCACCTGAATAGTCTTTAGTTTCCTGAGTAATCCAGTAGGTTCAGCAGGACTGCTCATGTGAGAAAAGGTTTGCAGCCCAGGTCTATGTGTGGTGGAATATAAGTGACCTGTGATATCGGGAGGAAGGTTGTGACCCACACAGAGTCTGACAGCTGTACAGATGATCTGCCATATTCTTTGGTGCAATATGATGAGAGGCAGGACATGGCTCACTGATTCTCTCCCCAGTTGAAGCCCCAGTGCAGTTCAAAGCAGCCTAGGGGCTGCTCTCAGCTGTACTTGGGAGCAATGTTTTCATAAGGGGCTGTCTGCCAGCTGGGCTTAGGCACAGTATGGTGCCCTATGGATACTCCTCCCCCCATTCCCAGCATGCCCCCTATGTTGGCTTGGAGGGGGCATGGCAATGCTATGCCTGGTGGAGACTTAGGGTTAGATTCATGCTATGGCCAGGGTGGGCATTGAGAAGTACTGAGCAGGAGTCCAGAATGATAGAAGACAGAAGTAAACTTGACCCAACAATCTCCACGACTGCTGCCCTTTTTTTCAGGGCATGGCCAAAGTCCTCAACGGGCTTACAAAAATGACTTGATCCACTGCTGAAATGCAGCCACCCCTGGAATGACTTGTAGCTGCGCGCTCAGCCAACTGTAACACTGCACAGAAATTGAGGCCCAGAGACGTGCGTAAGGAAACCATAGATGGCCTGGAGTGCCAGCACTATACAGTAAAGTATAATGTACTGCAGCACATTAGAGCCCATTGTGGGGGGATTGCCACAATTTTTGAATGCTAACTGATTTCCTGAACTCTAGACAGAACTCATTCTCAGCGTGTCTTAATCAGCCATTAGCTGACAAGGATCACAACATGCTCACAAACATCCTGCCTGGAAGAAGCTCTGAGACCAGGTGAAGAGTAGTTAACAGGGAAGGCCTCTGCCCGGGCAGAGCAATGAATATGAAAGAGAGATTGGCCCAGTTTAAGGAGACTGGCTTCTCTGTAGGTTGCCTGCAGGGACAGGAGCAGGGGAATTTCCCCAGCAGAATCAGAGGAAAAAAGAAACAAGGTGATGGACAAACAAGGGGTCCTGTAGCACTTTTAGGCTGCGTCTACAATGCAGTTTCCTTATGTCGACTTAAGCAGTTTGCTTAAGTCAACTTAAGGAAAATAAAGTTGACTTAATGAAAATGAAGCCGACTTTATTAAACTTGTCTTTTAGTAGACCTAAGGCTTAAGTCGATTCCCTAGAGTCCCACCCTGCCCCTATGCCCTGCCAGGGTCCCTGACCCCCTTTGCCCCATTGTATCTAGGTACAATGGGGCAAAGGCTGAGCCCCCTGGCATTGGGCAAGGGGTGCCCCCATGGACCTGCCCTAGGTCCCCTTAGCCCCACAAAGTCGACCTAGACCATCCAGTGTGGACGCTCTAGGTCGACTTTTTAAGTCCCCCTTTAAGTCGACTTAATTTTATAGTGTAGACACACTAAGTCGACTTAAATTTCCAAGTGGAGACATAGCCCTAAAGACTAACCGTGAGCTTTGGTGGGAGAAATCCCACTTCATTAGACACTTGAAAATGGAAAAGTTACAGTATGGGAGGGAAAAAAATAAATGCAGAGAAGTATAATTCACAGGATCAGGTCAGACTATTTCAGCAAATCAAACAAGTTGTTTTGATTCAGACAGTGTGGAACTTCAGATAAGAAGATGAGGTTGAGAGATGAGAAAATCACTGTTTGTAATGAGAAAGCCAGCCCATTTCTGTATTCAAACCCCAGTTAATGGTGTCAAATTTGCATATGGATTCTATCTCTGTAGTTTCTCTTTGAAGTTTTGATGTAAAGTTAACCTGTTTAAGTATTAAAGGGGTAGCTGTGCCCTGTGAAGGGGGGTGCTCCACTCGCTGCTAGAATGGCACTTCCTCTTCCGGGGATCACTCTGGTGAGGTCAGTGCCTTTCTCAGGGTGGCCAGCTTCCCAGCTCTCTCTCCCCAGGGAGTAACTGCATGTGACCTGTCTCAGCTGCCTCCAAACCCTCCTTCCTGCTGCCAGAAAGCAATTGTGGACTTTTCCATTCTGCTTCTGATTTTCTGTCTTTATACATGCAGCCCAGCTGCTTCCTCCCCAGCTGGACTCCATCCCGATTAGCCACCTGATTCCTCTCAGCTGTGGCCAGTCTGGTTAACCAGCCCTTGTCTCGATCAACATTAACTCTTTCACAGCTAGCAGGGGGTGAACACCCATCACAAGGTGCTCTTTGACCCTGAGTGTCCTAGAGGAGCCTTTCACCAGTCCCTTTGCTCTTTCCTCAGAGCTCCAGGTCCCAGATCCCTCTGAACTCATATGGCCACTTGTCAGGGCCACTCAGATTCTGGGCCTTTCTGTACAGACCTCCTCCCTCCTACTCCCTAGGGGTGCATCTACACTTGTAAATTAAGTCAACTTAACCTTGCTTAAGACAACTTAATTTACTTTGCATCTACACTACACTTTCCTTAAGTCGACTTAAGGAAAATAAAGTCGACTTAATGAAAATTAAGTCGACTTTATTAAACCTCCTTTTAACTCGACTTTAGGCTTAAGTCGACTCTCTAAAGTCGACTTAAGCCAGTGTAGACCTGGAGTAGCCCTAAGTTGACTTAAAGAAGGGGAGAGAGGGAGCCTGGCATGCCCCCCCACCTGGCAGGGCAGAGCCCTGCCTACCCTGCCCCTATGCCCTGCCAGGGTCCCTGTCCTCCTTTGCGACATTGTACCCAGGTACAATGGGGCAAAGGCTGAGCCACCTGGCCCTGGGCAAGGGGTGCTCCCCCTGCCACCATGGACCTGCCCAAGGTCCCCCTAACCTCTAGAAGTCGACCTAGGCGTCCAGTGTGGACGCTCTAGGTCGACTTTGAAGGTCTCCCCTAAGTTGACTTAAAATTTAGGTGTAGACATGCTAAGTCGACTTAACTAAGTGGACTTAACGTTGGCTTAGTTAAGTCGACTTAGCTAAAGTTGACCGAAATTTACAAGTGTAGGCATAGCCTAGGGTCCTTCCCTTTGAGGAGACAGGTTTCTTCTTAGATGAAGCCTTAGTCATCTCCTCAAGCTATCAAGTGACCCTACCACTGGCCCAAGCCCAAACCAATCACCTGGGGCCAGGCAGCAATGCACAGATGGGACTGGGTCCAGTTCCCCTTAAAGGGCCAACCCACCTTGTGATACTGACTTTTTTGGTGAATTACATCAGCAGGTTTTGTGAAACACTGGCCTACCTTCTAGGAGGATAGGAGGCCATATAGTTTGGGTGGCCTGCACCTCCACAGAAGGGAGACCAATCATCTTGGAGGCAGGCTGGCTAGAGTAGTCAGGAGGTTGTTAAACTAACAAAAAAAGGGAAGGGTAAGAAGAGTGACAATACGATCACTCAGCATAAAAATTGAGATGCTAAGAACAAAATTAATCAAGGAACTAAAAGACACAAAGGGAAGAAATTCTTGACTTGCCAGTACACCAGTGCTAGGACCCTGGTTAACAAACAAAAGGAATTAGAATCACTCGTTTATGCACATAAATTTGATCTAGTTGATGTTTCTGAAATCTGATGGGATGATTTACATGATGGGAATGTTAAAAATCAATGGTAGTATCCTAGTTAAGAAGCAGTGAGCTGGCAGAAGAGGAAGTGCAGCTGCTTTCAATATCAAACATGGTTTTATCTGTTTTCAGGTCACTGATAACTTAGAAGAAATTGCTGATGGATCCAAGTCCTAACAGACAAAGTACAAGATGCACAGTGCGGCAAATCACGCTAGAGAACAGGATGACTAGATCCTTACTCCCTAGAATATGTAGGAAAAATTCTGATCATGAACTCATGTTTGAGTGACAAATGCTGGCGATCTTGGGCTGCCAGTACTAAATGATCCCCGAAATTTCTGAACAGTATAGATGGCAATTTCCTAACCCCAAGGGTTGCAGCTAACGTGTGGGAATTCTCTTAGATCTCATCTTGACAGATTCCAGGGACTGATCCCAGGACTAAATATTAATGATAACTTGGGGACAAGTGATTATGATTTGATCACATTTATAATGTGCAAACAGAATAAAGTCCAGACTAGGGATATATATACTCTGTGCTTTAAAAGGGCCAATGTCACAAAGCTGAAAACAATTACAAGCCAGATCATCTGGGAGAAAGAATTTAATCAGAACAATGTTAATGATAATTGAGAACAGTTTAAGCATCCTTTACTAGATGCCCTAAAAAGCCACAATCAAAGAAGATGATTGGATTGGTTAAAAAACCCAACAACCTGGTTTAGAGGGAAAGTGAAAGGAGCCATAAAAATAAGATATAACAATGGAAGTTGATAATAATGGATATAAATCAGAAGTTGGATTAGAAGAAACTCGATAACGGAAAATTGACTAGGTCCAAAAAAAGAGTTAGAGAAGTTCATGGAGGACAGGCCTATCATTGGCTATTAGCCAAGATGGTCAGGGATGCAACCCCATGTTCTGGGGCTCCCTAAATCTCGGACTGTCAGAAGCTGGGAGTAGAAGACAAGGGATGGGTCAGTCAGTAATTGCCTTGTTCTGTTCATTTCCTCTGAACCCTCCAGCACTAGTAATGCAATGGGCTTACATAGCATTGGTCTGACCCACTGTGGCCAATCTTCTGAAGCAGGGGGACAGAAAGGGAAATCAATGGTCTGCAGAGTTAAGGACAATAAGGAGTTTTTAAGTATATTTCGAACCAAAAGAATCCGAACAAGGTGATAGTCCATTACTAAATGGAAATGGTAGAATAATGAATAATAATGCACAAGAGGCAGATGTGTTCAATAAACATTTCTGCTGTGTATTTGGGAAACGTAGCTTTTTAACTTATTCAAAGTTAATTTAGGAATGTTGTATTACATCATTTGTTGGTGACAAGTTTTACGCTAACAGAGTGAAAGTCATCTCTGCTATGTGCTCGAGATTTACAGCTTTTAGGAGCACATATGTACCCAGTATAGTGACCATACTTACATTTACAAGCACAAGGTTCAGCATATTTTAAACATTTTATTAAAGTTACAATTAAAGATATGATTACCCAAGCATAGAAAACTCTTATAAAGATTTATGTGCATGGTACAAGTATAAACAGGGAGTCCTGTGGCACTTCTAAAGACTAACAAATTTATTTATTGCATGAGCTTTTGTGGGAGAAAATCCCACTTCATCAGACACTTTGAAGATGGGGAATTTACCGACTGGGAGGAAATTAAATGCAGGGAAGTGTATGACATAGGATCAGGTCAGGCTGTAACAGCAAATAAAAGGGGATGTTAAGATTCAAACACTGGGGAACAGCATATAGAGGAAGGTGAGGTCAAATCACCTGTTGTAATGAGAAAAAAATCTGTAGTCCCTGGTTAACCCTGAGGAAACAGAATCAAATTTACATATAAATTCCAGTTCTGCAGTTTCTCTTTGAAGCTTCAATTTCTTATCCATTTGTTTGAGCACAGTTATTAACAAGTCGTCAATGGAGTGAGCAGGGAGACTGAAGTGTTCCCCTATTGGTTTATGAATGTTGTGATTTCTGATGTCAGACTTGTGTCCATTTATTCTTTTGTGCAGAGACTGTCCTGTTTGTCCAATACATAAGGCAGGGGGGCATTCCTGGCACATGATGGCATAAATCACATTGGTGGAATTGGTGGAATTTTCTCCCACAAAAGCACATACGATAAATAAATTTGTTAGTCTTTAAAAGTGCCACGGGACTCCTTGTTTGTTTTGCTGAACTAGACTAAGAAAGCTAACCCTTTGGAACTTGTTACAAATATAGTTATATATCTTTAAAAATATAAGTTTCTAAAATTTGATGACATCCTAGCCAATTGATTATTACTCATAGACTCATAGGCTGCGTCTACACTGGCAAATTAAGTCGACTTAAGCTTGGATTAAGTCGACTTAATTTGCCCTGCGCCCACACTACACTTTGCTTAAGTCGAGTTAAGCAGCTTCCTTAAGTCGACTTAAGGAAAATAAAGATGACTTAATGAAAATTAAGTCGACTTTATTAAACCTGCTTTTTACTCGACCTAAGGCTTAATTCGACTTTCTAAAGTCGAATTAAGACAGTGTAGACATGGGGTAGCCCTAAGTCAACTTCGGGCTACCCCAGGACTACACCACTGCCCTCCCTGCCAGGGGGGCACAGGGGGAGCCTGGCATGCCCCCCAAAGGGCAGGGCAGAGCCCTGTGTGTAATGCTGTCTGGATTTAGGGAAACATGTTTGATATTATTTTCAATGGATATCTCATAAATGCTATAATCCATAGGAACTATGTCATGTTTGGTATCAATAGAAAGGTAGTAATTTGCTGGGAATTATTATATAGTTTATGTCTAGGAATTCTATTTGGATTAGAAGTTTGGATTAGTTAGGAATTGGGTATTCTATCTGTACTTTAACTTATGTTATTTTATTGAAATACCTGTGGGTGGGCGTGTCAAACCAATTTGTCCTTAATGTTTAGGAATGTACCAGGGATAATGGTCCCAGGGACTAAATTGATGAGCCATTAAGGACACAATGGGTGTATTCCTTATGTCCTTAATGGTTCATCAGGATACTCCCTGGGACCATTCTACCAGGAAAATTCCTAAACATTAAGGAGACAATGGTTGTTCACACCCTCCCGTCTAAGACATTCCTTCAGAATGACACAAGTTAAAATATGGATATAACAACAAATTCCTAACTTCTAATCGAGATAGAATTCCTAGACATAAACTATATAATCATTCCCAGCAAATTACTACCTTTTTATTGATACCAAACATGACATAGTTCCTATGGATTATAGAGCATTTATGAGATATCCATAGAAAATAATATCATAAATGCTTCCCTAAATCCAGACAGCATCACACACAGGGCTCTGCCCTGCCTGGGTCCCTGCCCCCCTTTGCCACATTGCACCTGCCTGCCACCGTGCCCCCCCTGCCACCGTGGACATGCCCAAGGTCCTCCTAGCCCCACAAAGTCTACCTAGAGCATCCAGTGTGGACGCTCTAGGATGACTTTGTAAGTTCCCCTTTAAGTCGACTTTAATTTTAAGTGTAGACACAGTAAGTCGACTTAGTTAAAGTCGACTTAAAAGTGCAAGTGTAGACATAGCCAGTGACTTTAAGGTGAGAAGGGACCAGTACGATCATCTAGTCTGACCACCTGCAAAATGCAGGCCTCAAGACCTCACCCACCCACTCCTGAAATAGGCCACCAACCTATGACTGAGTTATTTACCTCGTTAAATCAGGATTTAAGGACTTTAAGTTACAGAGAATTCACCGGTAGGTGAACCATGCCCTGTGCTACAGAGGAAGGCGAAAAACCCCCAGATCCCAGGCCAATCAGCCCTGGGGGGAAATTCCTTCCCGACCCCAAATATGGTGATCAGTTAAACCCTGAGCATGTGGGCAAGTCTCAACAGCCAGTTATCCAAGAATCAATTCTCTGTAATAACTCAGAACCCACCCCATGTACTCGTCCCTCTTAGGCCACTTGTAAATCCACCACATGTAGCGAAATATCAATCATATTAGTCTATGTATGGTTTTTAATGTAATTTTTTAACATTTTAAAATTGGGAGCTGATTTTTTTTTCATTTGTTTTTTTGACTATGCCTTATTAGCATTTAGCCACCTAGTACACCCTGCAGTTAGGACACAAGTTAGAAAAATATGACTACTAGGTATCTTGTAAACAAAAAATTACTCATATTTTTATCATGATACCATCCATGGGCAAATCTTTTCTCATAATCTTGCAGCATCGGGTCATTTTTTTGGACACTTACTCATGTTAAACATTTCCTAAGTATATGGCCCGTATGGCTAAGCTAACATCTTACAGGCCTCAGCCTGTAGGCCTTGAATTTCAGCACTACTTCCATAGGGTGCATCTACACTTGTAAATTAAGTCGACTTAAGCCTGCTTCCCTAAACAGCTGGAGCGCCGGCAATTGCTCACACAGCACTCCAGCTGTTTAGGGAAGTCCCTGGGCCTCCCTAAACAGCCGGAGAACCGGCAATTGCAGGCACAGTGTTTTCCAGTTCCTGGAAAGCCTGCTGAGGCTTCCCAAAAGCTGGAGCGCTGGCAATTGCCAGCACGGCTGCCCTCCAGCTCCCGGGAAGCCTCCGGAGGCTCCCTTCTCCCCGAGACCCATGCTCCAGCTGCCAAGCAGCCGGCAGCTCCAGCGTGGGTCTCCAGTTCTCCCTCCTGACCGAGACCGCAGGGCCCCAGCTAGGAGGATTCCCTTCTGCCCGGGACCTGAGCAGTCCCTGGCAGAAGGGAGCCGAGTGATAAGGGGTAGAAGGGAGCTCCATGCTCCTTTCTCCCCCTGACCACTCCGGGGCTTGCTGCCTGGGGAGAGCCAGCCCCGTGCGGGGTTGGCTCTCCCCAGGACAAGCCCTCGCCTCCCCTTGGACCTAACTAGTCAACTTAGAGAGTCTAGTGTAGACTCTCTGAGTTGACTTAGTATGGCCCACCTTAAGTTGACTTAGGAGCCCTGTGTGGACTCTCTAAGTTGATTTAATAAGGTTGACTTAAAGTCGACTTATTAAAGTCGACTTAGTAAAATCGTCCTAAATTCCCCAGTGTAGACATAGCCTTAGATACTAAATAAACCAACTGGCTATAGAAAAGAAAGAGATGATGCAGTCTTATCATATAATGACACATTTAATTGTACTATTATTTCTGCAGATGTTAAACAGAAGCTAATAACATTAGATGTTTTTAAAAGCAGCTGGTCCAGATAACTTGCATCCAAGAGTTTTAAAAGAGCTGGATGAGGAGCTTCCTGAGCCATTGATGTTCACTTTTAATAAATCTTGGAATGCTGGGGAAATTCCAGAAGACTAAGGAGTACGTTAATGCTACATCAACATTTTTAAAAGGATAAGCAAGATAACCGCTGTGTATGTTTTAAGCCTGTGGAACTTAAAGCACCCCTGTGTTCATATCCTGCATGCTATTTATTAATCATTATACAGAATATACATAACTTAATGGTGAATAATATGGTGAAATGGATATAATGACATTATAGGTAAAGTTATGAATTTCCCTGGTTTCATGTTACTCTATGTTCAAATCCAATAGGACCTGACTAGTCAAAAGTTGTTAAACAGATCTATCCTAAAGAAAGAAATGTGTATATGTCAATGTATAACACCTATTTTGATTTGCTGTTACAGCCTGACCTGATGCTATGTCATACACTCACCTGTATTTCATTTCCTCCCACTCTGTAACTTTCCTATCTTCAAAGCGTCTGACGAAGTGGGATTTTCTCCCACGAAAGCTCATGCGATAAATAAATCTGTTAGTCTTTAAAAGTGCCACAGGACTCTGTTGTCTTTCTACAATAGACTACCACGGCTACCCCTTTGGAATGTATATGTAAGTTGTGAACAGAGCCCTTGAAACAGCAAGAGGGGGAAATGACAGGCGAGAATGCACATCTGTATTTCAGTATATACAGGGGAGAAGAGAGAGCCACCTTCCCCACCAGACTACATGGCACCTTCTTTACTATTTGAACAAACTTTGTTTTGAACGGTAATCGTCAGAAGGACCCACTTCAAAAGGTGAGTGGACTATAAAAGTGAGGAAAAAACACCCTCAGGCATATTTCCTGGTCTTGGTGTCTCTGTCACACACACAGCTAAGCTGACAAAGGAACAAGCGTTTTAACTTGAGAGGGATTCTGAGAGAATTTGATTGGCCATGTTGCTGGGAATATGTGTTAAAAGTTTTACTTTGAAACAAATCTTTAGTTTTAGTTACTTGAAAGCTTTTTTATCTTTACATCTCTTCTAGTCATTTCTGGCTTCAATACCTTATACTTTTTCTCACTTAAAATTTCCCTCTTTGTAGTTAAATGAGCTTCTTTAACCTATAATCATCAGATCTGTGTTTCAACTGAACTGTTTGGTAACACCAGTTAAATAAGCAAACTGTTGCATATTTACACCTTAGAGGCTGCGTCTACACTTGTAAATTAAGTCGATTTAAGATTACCCTGTGTCTACACTACAGTTTCCTTATGTCGACTTAAGCAGCTTGCTTAAGTCAAGTTAAGGAAAATAAAGTCGACTTAATTAAGATTAAGTCGACTTTATTAAACCTCCTTTAAATTCAACTTAAGGCTTAAATCGACTTCCTAGAGTCAACTTAAGCCAGTGTAGACGTGGGGTAGCCCTAAGTCGACTTAGGGCTACCCCAGGACTACACCAATGCCCTCCCTGCCGGGGCGGTCACAGGGGGAGCCTGGCATGCCCCCCACAGGGCAAGGCAGAGCCTTGCCCACCCTGCCCCTATGCCTTTCCAGGGTCCCTGACCCCCTTTGCCCCATTGTACTTATGTACAATGGGGCAAAGGCTGAGCCCCCTGGCATTGGGCAAGGGGTGTCCCCACTGCCCCCGTGGACCTGCCCTAGGTCCCCCTAAGCCCCTAGAAGTTGACCTAAGCATCCAGTGTGGACGCTTTAGGTCAACTTTGTAAGTTCCCCTTTAAGTCGACTTTAATTTTAAGTGTAGACACACTAAGTCAACTTAGTTAAAGTCGACTTAAAATTACAAGTGTAGACACAGCCAGAGGGACACTGGACTTCTGATACCTGAACTGCCCAGGAGAAGGTGAGTCAGTGCAGTATGCATGTTTGGGGGAAAATCTGGGACTGCAAGTGTGTTCGGCTCATTCTGCAAGTAGTAACCAAGGCAGATGGAAGTGACTGGAGGGGTCGTAGCTGCTGGGCTGTGGCTATACAAAGGAACTAAGGTGTGACCTGCATGCTGGCAATCTGTTTGTGAAAGGCCCAGGTTGGGAGCTACAGTGGCAAGTGTTACGAGGCACCCCAGAGTGACAGGGCAGACAGTGACACAGCCCTCACTGCTCTGGACTGCACTCTGGAATGTGACAACCTGTCAGTCGGACTTCTGTGCTAGGCCAGATACTAGAGCTACTGATAGAAGACTTGACTGATAAAGAAGGAAGGGAGGGAAATGTCATTAATGCCAGTCAACATGTGTTTATGGAGAATAGGTTCTCTCAAACTAACTTGATTTTTTAAAAATAAAATTACACATTTGTTTGACAAAAGTAAAAGCGTGGATGTAACATATTTTGAGTTGGCGCTGCATGACTTTTTGAATAAAAAAACCTAGAATGGCGTATAATTAATATGGCATGCATTAAATGGATTAAAAGTAGGGCTGGCAAATGAATAAAAATTATTCATGATTAATCATGAGCTTAAAAATAATCATGATAAATTGCAGGTTTAATCGCACTGTTAAACAATAATAGAGTACCATTTATTTAAATATTGTGGATGCTTTTCTACATTTTCAAATATATTGATTTCAATTACAACACAGAATACAATGTGTCGAGTGCTCAGTTTATATTCTTATTTTTATTACAAGTACCTATACTGAAAAAAAAAGATAAACAGACAAAATAGTATTTTTCAATTCACCTCATACAAGTTCTGTTGTGCAATCTCTTTCTCGTGAAAGTACAATTTAGCATGGAATGACATCCTCTGGAATGGTGCTCTAAGCTTAGAAGGACATATGAATGATTATCACAGTGGTTCCCAACTTTTTTGGCTTCAGGGCCACAGATATAATTTTTTGGAACTCTGAAGGGTCACCAGTCTCCACCAGCATCCTCCATCCTCTACGGCAGTCAGATGGAATGAGGTCAGCTAAGAGGCTGCTTCCTCCCTGGCTGTAGCAGGAAAAATACATGCATCCTATAACTCTGTGAAAGTCTATAATGATGGTGGCAAAGTCTGTGTAGACGTGATCAATCGATAACTGAACTGGAGCTGGTCCAGCTCCATAACTGCACTTACACTACGCCAACCGGACACCATTTCCGGTCAGCTTAGTGTACTGTGTAGGGATGATTTAAGAAGTCAGCAGGAGATACGCAAGGTATTTTACATACCTTGCATATCTCCCATTGACTGCTGCTGAAAATGGCGATAAGTGTAGACTAGGGCGCAGTGTGCTCCTGGGTCTCTAGGCAGTGTTTCCCTTCTTCAGCCAAGGGGAACGAAGATCAATGCTCCCTTACATCTGGCTCCAGCAGGGATCCGAGCTCCTAAGGACCAAGTTGAAGCACTTTGCCATGCTCTCTGCTACAGCCAGAGGGAGGAGAGTGTTATTTTGTGTTGTAATTGAAATCAATGTAATTGAACACGTAAAAAAATCGAAAATATTTATAATAATTACAATTTATAACGATTTATTCTATTATTGTTTTTACAGTGTGATTAACAGTGCGATTAATAAAGTTAATTTTTAAAATCAAGTTAATTTATTTGGAGTTCATCACATGAGTTAACTGCAATTAATTGACAGCCCTAATTAAAAGCTGGCTAACTGGTATGTCTCAGAATGTAATTTTAAATGAGGAATCATCAAACTGGTATATTTCTAGAGGGATCCCATGGGGATCAGTCCTTGGCCCTAGGCTGTTTCATGTTTTTACTAATGATTTGAAAGAAAATATAAAATTATCACTGATAAAGCTATGACACAAAAATCGGACGAGTGACAAATAATGAAGAGGACAGGTTATTGATACAGAGCTATCTAGAACTTCTGGTAAGCTGGGCACAAGCAAACAATATGTGTTTTATATGACTATATGTAAATGTATACATCTAGGAACAAATAATGTAGGTCATACTTACATGATTAGGTACTGTAATCTGGGAAGCAAGGACTCTGAGAAAGAGATGTGGGTCATGGTGGATAATCAGCTGAATGTGAGCTTCCAGTGTGATGCTGTGGCCAAAAAAGTTAAGGCAATCCTAAAATGCATAAAGCAGAGGACTCTTGATTAGGAGCAGAGAGGTTATTTTTGCTCGGTATTTGGCACGGGTGGAAACCATTGCTGGAATACTTTGGCCATTTCTTGTGTTCAAGAAAGAAGTTGATGAGTTACAGAGGGTTCAGAGAAGAGCCACAAGAATGAATAAAGGGCTAGAAAACATCCCTTATAGCAGTAAACTCCAAGGATATGTCTACACTGGAGGCTCTGTTAAGTCGACTTAACAAGGTTGACTTTAAGTCAACTGAAAGTCGACCTTGTTAAGTTGACTTAGAGTGTCCACACTGAAAACTCCAGTCAACTGCCTGCATCCACACTGGCAGTTGCTAGGTCGATGGAGGAGTGGCCAGGAACTCTGGGAGGGGGGCAGTGTTCCCTCTAAGCTGATGATGCAGCTGAGCAAGATATCGTACTTGTTGAGCAGCAATTTGTGAGGCATGGTGCCTCATGGGCAACAGTTTTTTGGCACTGGAAGCATCAGGAAGCCTAAGTACCTTAAGTCAAAAGAAATGCATAAATGTTGTCTTTTCATTAGAACTTTAATAAAAATTGTTAAAATGAAATATTGTAGTTTTATTAATTTACTATGGGTGGGCTGGAGAGAAAAAAAAAGCTGTGGCCATCGGATTGGGAAGAGCTGCGGCTGGGGTGATCAGGCTAGGGAGAGCCATGGCTGGAGAGATTGGGTTGGGGAGAAAGGGAAAGCCATGGCTGGGGAGGTTGGGCTGGGGAGAGGGGGAAAGCTGCGGCTGGGGAGATTGGGCTGGGAAGAAGGGGAAAGCTGCGGCTGGGGATATCGGGCTGGGGAAAGCCGCAGCTGGGGAGATCAGGCTGGGGAGAAGAGGAAAGCTGTGGCTGGGAAGATCGGGCTGGGGAGAAGAGGAAAGCTGTGGCTGGAGAGATCAATTAATTAATTAGCAAATTAATTGGCAAATTAATAGATTAGCAAATTAATATTGGAGGTCAATTAGGTTGACTTAAGGGTTACTCCCCATCTACACTGGCTTAAGTCAATTTTCAGAATTGGTGTTTATAAGTTGACTTAAGGAAGCGCTTAAGTCGACTTACTAAGCGCCCAATGTAGACACAGGGTTCTTTAGGTCAACTTAACCCTATTTAAGTCTACCTAAGGCTCCAGAGTAGACATACCCCAAGAGCTCAAACAATCTATCTTAACAAAGAGAAGATTAAGGAGCATCTTAAACACAGTCTATAGGTACCTATACGAGGAATAAATACTTAATAAGCTCTTCAATCTATCAGAGAAAGATAGGACATAATTCAATGGCTGAAAATTGCAGATAGACAAATTTGCACTGGAAAGAATATGTACATTTTTAAACAGGGAGAGTAATTAACCATTGGAACAATTTCCTAGGGATTATGGTGGATTCTCCACCACTGACAATTTTTAAATCAAGATGAGATGTTTTTCTAAAAGATCTACTCCAGGAATTATTTGGTGGAAATTCAGTGGTCTCTGTCATACAGGAGGTCAGACTAATGATCACATTAGTTCCTTCTAGTCCTTCTATCTATGCCTCTACAAAATGAGTGGTTTCTCCTGACTTCCAAACATCAAAAGAAACTTGGGTAACTAGAGTAGTAGTCTAAGACCAGCTTTGTAATTCAGATATAATTTATTATCAAGTGAAATGTGACTAAGAAATGTCATTTGATAATGCCATAAGAATGGGTTTCCCCTTCAATTTCTAGAATGGAATACTTATGTCATTTTCATAGAGGCTACAAGCCTATCTAGACAGCATAGGATGTTAACATATTATACTTTCCTCTCTGGTGTATTAGCGTCTCATTTACTTTGAGACGCAAGTGAGACTACTTCACTAGATCTTTATCAGGTTGGAACTGAGGTCTGTTGCCACAGCTCTGTGGGAGAAGTCCATGTCCTCTCAAACATGGCTGCAATCATGTGTATTAGCCCCTTATCTTCATGAGAACCATATCTGGCCTAACTGATCAACTCACCAAGGCATGCAAACAATTAAATTTTTATCTCATCCAAACACTCTTCTGTCCCAAAGTTTGGGGAAGTTCCGATTGGAACTTCAGGGATAACTTGTTGCCTGCACACTAGGGGTACATCTACACGGGCGGCTCTGTTAAGTTGACTTAACAAGGTTGACTTTGACTTAAAGTCAACCTTGTTAAGTCAACTTAGAAAGTCCACACTGAACACTCCTGTTGACTGCCTGCATCCACACTGGCAGGTGCTAGGTCGACGGAGGAGTGGTGCAGTGGAGGGGGGAGGAGGCCTGGAGGCCTATTAGGTCGACTTAAGGGCTTTCCCCATCTACACTGGCTTAAGTCAATTTAACAAGGTCGACTTAAGCATTAAGTCGACCGTAAGAGGTGGTGTTATTAAGTCGACTTAAGGAACCGCTTAAGTGGACTTAATAAAAGCCCAGTGTGGATGTGGCGGTCTGTAGGTTGACTTAACCTTCTTAAGTCGACCTAAGGCTCCAGTGTAGACATACCCAGGACATTTCCTCTTTACCCCAAATGGTAGGGCTCCAGGCATAACCTGGTTAAGACACCCCCACCCCTTTCCCAATCCAAAGGGAACGGCACCTACTCTTACCCAATTCACACATTCTAGAGCTCAGGATCACCCATTCCCAAACCATAATGCTCCAGGAGTAACCTGGGTAATGGAAGTACTCACCCTTCCCCATTCCCTGTGTCTCTGGGTTTAATTCTCTGCAGTTTTACAGGATCTTTTGACAATTAAGGACCCTTATACAATAATATCCTTTGTGACCCGAGCCTCCTGAGATAACTACCTGAATATGCAAAAATCAATGAAAGCTGCAAAAATGAGAGCCAAACTCTCTAAACCCTGATGGGTGGCACTTAAGTCAGACTTCCAATCAGCAACAAACCATGTTTCTGATTCCCCATACTGGTTATCAGGAAGCATAACAAAATATGAACACCCACCTTTATTGCATTCCAGCCCCTGGCTCCCAAATAGCCACTGGGTTCAGTAAAGAGACAAATTGCTCACAACTTCAAGCTCTTTACTCAAAAAGGTTTCTCCTGACCTCAGAGGGTCAGCCGCAGTACACAGAACAATATATGTTTGGATCTTACCCAAAATACCACACTGCCAATCAATCCTTTAAACTAAAGGTTTATTATACCGGGGAAAGAAACAAAATATAAGAGATGTTAAAGCAAGTCCTTGGAAGAATTTGGAGTTTGCCAGCTTGCTCAGTTCATCTGGCAGACGCCCAGCACCCGGGTGGGCCTCACTCTTTTGTTCAGTTGCAAATCAATAGATCCAGAGGTAGGTGTTAGCTGAAGACTGAAGACAAAATGGAGTTGGATGTAGCTCCCTTTTATCACCTCTGGCCTTCCCCATGCCGTGTGGAGGTTTTTTACAAATCAAAATGGAGTTGAGTCACATGGGCAGGTCCTAGTGGTTCAACAGGTTTCTTCCTGGGCCAATTATACCTGTCAGCTTCCTTAATAAGCCATTAAGGAGACAATGACCATAGGCATCCAGTCTGGGGAGTTCCCCAGGAACACATTAGCTGAGACACAGATACAACAAACAAATGTCTAACTTCTACCACAGATATGACATCTACACATAAACAATATAATCATTTCTAGCAAGCTACAGCCTTTCTATTGGTACCAAACATGGCATCACTTCTACGGATTATTGCAATTATGAAATATTAATATGAAAAACAATCATAAGTGGTCCCCTAAACCTGGACAGCGTCACATCCTTATTTTCAATTTATCAACAATTACCAAAACAGAATACACACACTAAGCATGAAATAAGGAAGGCAAACTAACCTGGACTGGCCACCAGAAGAAGATCATCAGGAAACTCCAGTTTCTGCATAATATGGTTGGCTGGATGTTGAGGTCTGGCAGCCCTGATCTTCATGGACCATGTGTTGGAGTTAGGTTCCAGAGAACTTCCTTTTGGATCTCAGCTTACAAAGTTAAAACTTGGTGACGGGTCCAGATGGTCACGAACACTGCTAAGTAAATTTGAGCACGCTTTGCAGGAATGTAAGCAGAAGCGGCTGATGACGAGTCCTGAGTCATTCACATTGTCTTAACCTGATAAGCTGGATCCTGCTGGGCCTATCACCATTGACAAGTGCGGCAGCAGCAGATTTGGAACTCGGGAATGTGACCTCTCCTGCCAATCAGACAACACCAGGACACGCCGCCGAAATAGCAATGGGCGCGTTGGGGGCTTATTCTATGTATCTTTGTTTTGTGGGGTATAGTGATGATTCAGCTTCACTGTGCTGGACATGGGCGGACACCCGAGGAACACCGAGGCCAACTGCCTGTGTTACTGTAATAACAAAAGGTTGTGCTCAGGCTGGACATACCAGATAAGATAACGCCCCAGACCAAGGCACCTGTTATCAGGGGCAACAGCATGGGTCCATGGGGTATATAACTAGGCCTGGGACAGGGTCAAGTCGCAGTCTGTACGCCAAACGCAGGAAAGCGCAGAGGAGCTACCTGGGGCGGACTGCCACTTACCACGCACAGACACCACAAAGGCCTTAGTCTAGGAGCTAGCTCGTCGGGGCCAATCAGGGCATCTCAGGCCACGGTTGTAAGCAGGAAGGCGACTCCTTGCCGGGGAACCTCGGGCCTGTCCATGCTTACACTGTGGAGCCCACCACAACAATAAACACACCAGCTCAGCTTCCTCCTGTGTAACGTGTGACCTCCGTGACCGCTGCGTTGCCTTACCACGTCTGGACACAACACTTGGTTCCTGCTTAGCTGTATATTGACCAATCATTTTAAATTAAATGAACACAAATCTTAGCCCATTGTGAAACAGTCCTTAGTTTAACCAATCATATCCCACCGAGTTCATTGTTGAAATAGCATGCAACAGACAGAAACATTTTAAAAAATCAGACAGAAATCCTTCAGATAAATAATAGAATAGTGGGTGCCATAAAGACAAAAAAATAATCATAGATTTTATAAACACAAATGTGGATAAGTGCTTTCTTTTCAGACAGCATGCTATAAAACCAAGTTTACTTTAGGCATCTTAAGATTTGTTCCTTTAGCTGGTGATGGTAGGTTTGGTTAGGACAGTAGCACTTTCTTAACAACCCAATATTACATTGTTCTGATGTAATTTCAGGATTGTGAAGATGTGACTACATGCTAGTTAGCTTATGGCTGATATCTCTCCTGATATGGCTTCTACTGCTTACCCAAAAAACAAGGCCTCAGGCCTCACAAACTCCGAGTTCTCTAATGAGGTGGAGAAAATGCCAGAATCTGACTTTTCCCATCATAAACCCTTAGAAAAGTTTAGCTCCAACCGGGAATTGTCCATTTTTGGTCCATCGCTAATGCAGATTTAACAATGAAAACAAAACTAACCATGAGGTGATAGCAGATTTGCAGGCTCACCCCATGTCCATTGATATCCATGGGGATAATTGCATCCAGTGGACGTTTGCTCAAAGAAGAGGAATGCAGTCTGAACTATTTCACAATGTGTTTAAGTTTGCTGTCAGACAGTTATATGAGTACACTAACAACAGCTTGCAATCCTGTCAAAAATGGGCATGTTCACGGGCCGGCCAATGTGAGTACCTAAGGAACAGCTGTCCTGCTCAGGTGGTTTGTTTTCCCAGGCGTTGTGCAATTGATTTCCAGAACAGATGCAGAGCCCAGAAAAACGTTCAGTGTGGTTGGCACCCCCAGAGAACAAAGACAGTCATTTAATTAAAGGGTGCCGTGAAAAGTTCAAGAGGACGAAGAGCATTTGAAGCTTTCACCCCTGAAGGATGTTCTGGAGTCTGCCAAAAGAGGCACAGCTCCACAGACAGACAGGTGAGTTACTGTCTTAGCCACATGCTCAGTGATAATGCGCCACTCATGTATATGCAGGAGCTAGGTAAGTGGCTAATGCCCTAATCAAATTTTTCTATGACTTGCCATTGGGCTCTAGTCACTAAATTCTGCTCATTAGATGTGCAAAGAGACCCTTATTGGCTTTGTAATGCTCAATGACACATACACCTGTGCAGAGGATTAGCCACTCATGTGTCATGGGGGGGGGGAGTCTCATGAATAAGCTCCTCCTCCAAAGAGATTGAAGATAAAAGGGCTCTCGTTAGCACATTGTCTGGGCTCACCTGGTAGCACGTACAGGAGTGCCATTTAAAGGTACGGCAGGAAGAGCAACGATCAACAGCTGTAGCATTATTTATCATCAGGGTCACAGCAGCACTTAGAGGTTCCCCATCAGAGAGCAAGGCGACCTCCTGAACATACACATAGCGATGTTCCTTCTTGTTTTGGTCCATGCTCACTCGTAGAGCATCCCTCCAAGTGAGGGTGTGGGATTGCAGGGGGTTTTCCATCCCTGTTTTACTGTTGTCTGGCCTTTAACCCTAGTGTTGCCTATCTCCATCTGAGTCACCTTTTCAACCCAGCCCCTTCCAACAGAGCAGAAAAGTCCAGGCCGGACAAGTCCCACAGGCTGTGGGCCCTCATCTCAAGCTCTCAGCCCCACCTCTAAGACTGTTGCCATCTTTGCTTCTCAGTCCTGGGACTCATCTTGGTCCCCAGCTGGGGGAAGAAGTAGAAGCAGCCATTCCCACCTGCTTTTCTGGGTTCCAACCCCAGTACCGTGTGCTGGGCAGTTACGGATGACTCTGTTCAGTCTTCCTGGGGTCACTCCATCTCTGCTCAGGCAAGAGTCTTCAGTGCCTTCTCCTGGAACTGGGCTGCATCTCAGGGCACTACTCTCCTTAAGGTAGGAGTTCCCCCATCTTTTCTCTTGGAGCTGAGGTCTCATTGGGGCTGGCCATGGGCTCTTTTCTCCTAACCCATCCTTTCCTCTTTAAACTCAGCATTCTTCAGGTAGACCTCCTCCAGCTGTTATATTTCTCTCTGAGGGAGTAGGCAGCAGATATGCCAGTTCTGTGTCCAGCTCATCCCAAGTTGGATGGGGAGAAGGGGGCCCTGCCATACCTACTCTGTAGGGCCTGGGCTACTTACCCCCAGGACTGTTTCCTCTCTATCCATATCTCCTGTTCCCTTCTTCAGACTGCGCCCACAATAAAAGGTCAATGACTACGAGACGGTAAAGGGTGATCCTAAACTGACCACTAGGATTTATTGTCCATAAACTGCAGCCCAACCCCATCACACTGTCAGAATAGGCAAGACCGACAAAGGCAGTATTATACTTCCCTTTGTACAGATAGAAAAACTGAGGCACAAAATAACTATGGCTGTGTCTACACTTGTGAATTTAAGTTGACTTTAGCTAAGTCAACTTAACAAAGTCAACTTTAAGTCGACTTTGTTAAGTCGACTTAGCATGTCCACACTTAAATTTTAAGTCGTTATAGGGGGGACCCTACAAAGTCGACCGAGAGCATCCACACTGGATGCCTAGGTCGACTTGTAGGGGATAGAGGGACCTTGAACAGATCCACGGTGGTGGGGGGTGGGGGGCCACCCCTTGCCAAGTGCCAGGGGGATCAGCCTTTGCCCCATTGTACCTGGGTACAATGGGGAAAAGGGGGACAGGGACCCTGGCAGGGCATAGAGGCAGGGTGGGCAGGGCTTTGCCCTGCCCTTTGGGGGGCATGCCAGGCTCTCCCTGTGCCACCCCCCCGGCAGGGAGGGCAGTGGGGGAGTCCTGGAGAGCCCTAAATCGACTTAGAATCGACTTAGGGCTACTCCAGGTCTACACTGGCTTAAGTCGACTTTAGAAAGTCGATTTAAGCCTAAAGTCGACTTTAAATGAGGTTTAACAAAGTCGACTTAATTTTCTTTAAGTTGACTTAAGCAGCTCCCTTAAGTCGACTTAAGGAAAGTGTAGTGTAGATGCAGAGTAAATTAAGTCGACTTAAGCAAGCTTAAGTCGACTTAATTTATAAGTGTAGACACAGCCTAAGAGACTGGCAAAGTCACACAGGAAATCTCACACAGAGCTGGGACTTAAATACAGATAGTCTGGTTCACAGGCCACAGCCATCCTTTCTCCTATCCCCCTGTACTTCCATATGCAGGCCTTACTAGAGGAAACACACTGAATCCTGCACAAACTGAAAGTAGCTATATTGTAACTATTTATCTGAGGCAATTCCAGTTACGTACTGCTCAGGGTGTAAGGATGGAGTCTGAACTCCCTCTCATTCTTACAAATGGTCTCTCCAAGTCCAGGTTCAAGCACAGATGGAGGAACCTGATTTGCTGTTAGTTGTCCTCTACCTGTCCTGTGAGTAGAAAGAGGATGACTGACTCTTTGCCACCTTTTAAGTGACATTCACATGCACACTCACCAAAAGCAATTCTCTCTGGTATCATGGTGACAAGCACCATAGCTATACCATAGGTAGATAAAGGGTTGTTGGACAACACCCAATGGCAGCCCTGGGCTCAGAAGACAAGTAAAAGCGGACCATGTATAATATGAGGAAGGGATTGTCTTGCCCCAGGGACCAGCTCCATATTGCTCAGTGAATCTAGGGCCATCCAGAGAACCAGACCATAACCAAAGAAAAATGGCTCCTGAGGACCCTTTTGATTGCCAGAAAACCATTGCTGCAGACATGGACGACTCCAGCCCTCAGTAGGACAATAGTCTTCACAAGTGACGTAGCAGCACCAGGAAGAGTTTCACTGAACACCGTTCACCATAATCAACATCTTTCACTAAATGCAGCTTTCTCTTGTTGGTGTTCAGTACGTGCTTGCACAGTACTGCCAAAATGAAAATACTAACTTTACTGCCTCACCTGGCACAAGAGTCGTATTCTGGGCCCCATTTAGCCATCACGGTAAGGCTGGAAGGCGAAGTCCATCATTGGGTAGCTGGGACAAGTCATGTAGTCAGTTCCCCTACATTGCTGTAACCCTGTTAGCCCGGCAGGAGGCAGAGCTGAGGCTGAGACCCAGTCCCTATGGAGCTGTCGGTGCTTTAGGAATTGCTCCGGGCTGCACACTCACTAGCATGGCTGCACAGAGAAGAGAAAGGACCTCTCCCTCCCAGGGCTGTTGCTGATGCTCCCAGACTTTATCTCTCTGTGTATCATTTATTCCAAATTCAATTCTGCAGGAAAGGTAGGCCAGGCTAGAGTTTTGGCTGGTGACGTTGCACATAGAATCATAGAATAATAGGGATGGAAGGGACCTCATGAGGTCATCTAGTCCAACCCCCTGCTAAAAAGCAGGACCACTCCCACTAAATCATTCCAGCCAGGGGCTCCTGCCCAGAACTGTGTGAACTGTCTGAAATAGGCAGTATCCCTGTGGATTGCAGCACTTTGAACATTCATAAATGATTGGGGAACAGAAGCTACTGTGAACAGGTGTATTCACCATGCAACATTATTGGACAAATTTAGTTTTATTTATTCCTATGGGCCTCGTCCTCAGCTGCAGTTCAGGAATGCTGCGTGTATATCCAAGTTGGGAGATATTAAGCCCTGTTTACACTCCCAGGCTATGTCTACACTACAGGCTCTGTTATGTCAACTTAAGGTCAACTTTAAGTCGACTTAAAGTTGACCTTTTTAGGTCGACTTAACGGAGCGTCTACACTTAAAGTTGATTTAAGTTGACCTTGTTAAGTCAACTTAATGGAGCCTTTAGTGTAGACATACCCGTCCACACTGGCTTTAAGTCAACTTAATAAGGTCGACTTAAGCCTTAAGTTGACCTTCAGAGGTGGTGTTATTAAGTTGACTTAAGGAAGTGCTTAAGTTAACTTAATAAGCGCCCTGTGTGGACATGGCATTCTGTAGGTCGACTTAAGCATCATTAAGCTGACCTAAGGTGCAAGTGTAGACGCACCACCACAGAGCTTGGGGCTGCTGCATTAATCAACGTTAATAAGAACATAAGAACATAAGAAAGGCCGTACTGGGTCAGACCAGAGGTCCATCTAGCCCAGTATCTGTCTACCGACAGTGGCCAGTGCCCAGGTGCCCCAGAGGGAGTGAACCTAACAGGCAATGATCAAGTGATAACTCTCCTGCCATCCGTCTCCATCCTCTGATAAACAGAGGCTAGGGACACCATTCTTAACCCCTTTCTGGCTAATAGCCATTTATGGACTTAGCCACCATGAACTTATCCAGTTCCCTTTTAAATATTGTTATAGTCCCAGCCTTCACAACCTCCTCAGGTAAGGAGTTCCACAAGTTGACTGTGCGTTGTGTGAAGAAGAACTTCCTTTTATTTGTTTTGAACCTGCTACCTATCAGTTTCATTTGGTGACCCCTGGTTCTTGTATTATGGGAGTATTTAAACAACTTTTCCTTGTCCACTTTTTCCACATCAGTCATAATTTTATATACTTCTATCATGTCCCCCCTCAGTCTCCTCTTTTCCAAGCTGAAGAGGCCCAGCCTTTTCAATCGTTCCTCATACGAGGCACTCTCCAAACCCCTAATCATTTTAGTTGCCCTTTTCTGAACCTTTTCTAGTGCTATGAACCTTTTCTAGTTCCCTTCATGGTGCAGGTGTTGCAATGTGAAATGGGGTTGGGCTGCAGAGAGGTCAAAGCTCATCCTCCTGATGGGTCTAGCTAGCCTGCTCTTTGTTGCTTACAGGCCCATGTTACTCCGCACCCTTGGTTGGGTTATCAGCAGTAGGGATTGAACCTTGGAGTTCAAGATGTTAAAGCAAAAGCCACCACAGCCTCTGTCCGTTGAAAGCTGTAGAAGGGTTAGCAATTACTACATGTGACCTAGCTTCCACTTGAGAGGGACTCAGCACCCCATTGAGTGAGTGAGTTACACAAGGAACATCACCACACCAGCACACAGTTCAAGTTAGAACATCTGGCCTTAGTGCTGCAGCTGTTTGAGGCCTGAATTCCTGGCGCACTACAGGACACCCACAACTCTTTCGCCCCACAAGCCATAGTTTCTACACTGATCACAGGGTATGGGACATGCAACTCAAGGATTGCCATAGGTTCAGGTGATCCTTCCTGGACTGGTTCCTTAGTTTGACCTCATTTAATGAGGTTCAACAAGGACAAGTGCAGAGTTCTGCATTTACTAAGGAAGAATCCCATGGACTACTACAGAGTGGGGCACCAACTGGCTAAGCAGCAATTCTGCAGAAAAGTACCTGGGGGTTACAGTGGATAGGCATATTGTCCATATTAGTAGGAGCATTGCCAGCAGACTGACTCTCATCTGGAATGCACATTTAACTCAGTCTGAACAGTGGTAGATGTAGTGCAATAACCAGAGGCCTTTTGTGGGATAGCAAACTAGTGCCCGGCTTCATCGGGTGTATTAACCATTCTATATTTCTTTGTTTTTAGACAGGCAGTGGAAAAAACTGCAACACCGTGTTTCTCAATAATCCTTGGGACAAAAACATTTTCTAGAGTGAATACTGGCTGTAGTGCAAACCAGCCCCACAGTTCTCTAGCTATACATTAGGAATCTCGTGTTCCTGGATTGAATGACAGAGTTAAAGAAGGTCGCCGAGACACTTTCCTCCTAGGTTAATAAACTAGCAGTCCCATTTGGAAGGAACTGTTTGCAATGCTGTTTTTTTTTTTCCAAAGCCGATATTCACTGTCCTGCACACTCAAACTTTTGTCCTCATTCTAAGCAAATCTGTGCTGCATTCTGTGTCTTCAGCCCCCTTGGACAGAACTTAACTCTGCTGTGTTAAGATTCTCTGTGAATTATTAGACCGCTCCAAACTAATTGTTCCATGGAGTAGTACACTTAAAATTGAAAATTGTAGCTCTTTCCCAACAAACCTCTGTTATCCTCCAGGGACCCATAAACCACCTCTTTACTGGCTGCTTTTCTTTCAGCTGTTATTCTCTGTCCCTTAATAAAACATTTCTCAGATTTATTTATTTTTATGTCTTCATCATTTTCATCCAGCATTCATTCCAAGGGGCTCTGCATTAAGCTGGAAAATGAAGAAACAACTCCAGTAGCATGCAGTCCATATCCAAGATCCGTGGTGTGAACTCTTCCTGCAGCTTTTTACCACCAGTTTTTCATTTTGTTTAAACCTTCCAGTGATGAACTTTCTCTCCTAAACCCCAAAAGGTCTCATTAAAGGAGGAACGCAATAATAACAAAGCAACCTAGTTGTGGACAACCAAATCCTTATTACACCTCTTCAGTGCTGACACGTTCAAGAAGTGTTCTGTAAATTTGTTCTTTGCTCCTCAAAGGAAGTCATTACAGGCTCTTGTGGCGCCACAGATAGCCCTAATAACTCCAATCATTCAGACAGAGGAGGGAACATTCATCTCTCTTGCAGACATCTCAGAGAATAGTTTAGCCTTTTAGCAAATATCAGAAAACACAACATTCATGTTTAACTACTTGATTTTCTCCTATTTACAGAGGTTCAGTAAAACCCTGTGGTTAACATAGATTAAGTCTTTGGGGAATGACAGCCCTCAGTCTAAACCTGGCTACTCAGCCTCAGAAACGTGTAAAATAATTGATATAGGAACAAAGGTAAATAATATGGATAAACTTAACAAATGTCTCTGAGGCCCAGATCCATAGAGGTATTGAGGCATGTGATCCACTAAATCCCTGCTCAGCTTTTGCTTAACCCTGTAAACTCACCCGGCACCTACATTTTCACTGTAAAGGTTCTCTCCGTGCCTAAATTTCTGCCTCTGCCCATGTGCACAGCTGCCTCCTTCTGGCTATTTGGATGCCTATCTCCCGCATTAGCCATAGAGTGAGTCATGAACTGGGGAAGATAGATGGGGAAGTATCTATTTCACCCGTAGGGACCAATTTGGTAGGTGTGCTCAGAGGCTGCCTACTGGACTGGGCCCCCATCTCCCTAGACAACAAGTCGCTGCCATACACTTTATACCTTTTAGCTCAGTGGCTAGCCCACTCACCTGGGATGGGGGAGACATGGGTTTAATTCCCAGTCTGGCAGAAGGAAATTGAAAAGGGGTCCCACACCCCTCAGGAGAGTGTTTGAACTGTGGAACAGAGTCAGTTGCAGGCCTCCATCAGCTCTTCCCTGGAAGCTCTTCCATGATGAATAAATAATGGAAGTAACACTGGGCCAAAGACGGAGAAAGAAAATGAGAGAATGGCTTTGTAGCAGGGAGCATCTGGGCTTTCATTATTTATCCACAGCAGGACAGGAGAGAATGAGGGAGTCACACAGCCAAATATCACATAGCTCAGTGGTTTGAGGTTCCTTGCCCGAGGTGGGAAAACTCTCTTCAAACCCTTTCTACCCTTAGGCAGATGGGGGATGTCAATGTGGGTCTTCCACATCCCAAGCAAGTGCTCTGAGTACTGGGCTAAAAGTTTTAACGGGGCAGCCCCACTTCCTGTTGCTGTTTTGGATGAGTTAGGCACCTGCCTAACTAACTCACAAAAGAACCAATGTATCTGCCTGATTTCAAGAGACAGGCTTCCCAGTGTTAAGGTGCTGTTATGAGTACCCCATAATATGGCCGCCACCTCCCTTGTGATATAAAGTCATAAGATGCTGTTTACCAGATACTGTCCCCAGGTCACATAGAGATCGTTTACCAGATACTGTCCCCAGGTCACGTAAAGAACTGTTTACCAGATACGCTCCCCAGGTCACGTAGAGAACTCATGGCTGCGAGGCTTGTGACCATCAACATGCTTTATTCGAACCCTAATTCGCTTTCAGCCAGCTCCCAAAGGGGTGGGTCATCCCCCTCGCCCATGTCAGGGCATCTGGAGGGCAAGTCAATCATGGCTGCTCTGGCCCCCCCACAGGGGTGTAGAAGGCTCTGACCCGGAACCTAGAGAGCTGGTGAAAATTCCTTTGCCCAGATAAGAACAGGAGGAATCGGGCAGCCTCTCGCCCCAAAATTCCTACTGCAGTGAAACCTGGCCAATCACAGCCCTCGGCAGGAAGCAGAGGCCTAGGCCATAAAAGCTACCATGCCGCATGGAGCAGCAAGGAGTCTCCTCGAGTTAACTGCTAGGCCTGATCACCCTGCAGTAGGAGTCCCCCCCGAGAGAGCCGGCCCGAGTCGATTTCAACCTCCACCTTAAGACGTCATGCTGTTGCTAATTACCTGCCTGATAGTCATAGTACGTATGTGAACCCGAGTTACCCCCCACGTTTACTTCTCGTGATTGTTTCTCTTCCCTTTAAATGTATATAGCTGAATATGAATAACTCTTCTACCTCAGTTTTAACCCAAGGTATTACAATTGGTGTAGGTTTGGGGATTATTGTTACGCTTATTGTTTTATGTATTGGATTCTGTCTTTTTATACTTTGTCTCCGAACTATCAAAAGAGTCCAAGAGGAGGGATTATTCTGAAAGTTTTATCTCTGTGTAAATCATTGTATGTTAAACTGTTGGGTAATCACCTGGGGTTATCTTGTTACCTGTGAAGCTGACTTCCGAGTCTAGCTCAGCTAGTAGCACAACTGTTAACCCTTTGAGTCCCAAAGAGGGAGACTAATAAAGTTTATTATTTTTGGCCACCACTTTAAGTTTCCAGGAGCCTTCCTTCTCCCATCCTTTACCTACTGCGGACACCCAGCTGTGGATCAGTGGCAGAGATAGGTACTTCTTTTCAGATGGACTTAGGGACATAACTTTCTGAGAGGCAGGACTCTAGACACACCCCTCTCAGCTTGCTGACTTATAGGCTATGTCTATACTTGTTAATTTAAGTCGACTTAGCATGTCCACACTTAAATTTTAAGTTGATTTTGGGGGGACCCTACGAAGTCAACCTAGAGCGTTCACACTGGATGCCTAGGTCAACTTGTAGGGGATAGCTGGACCTTGGACTGGTCCACGGTGGCGGGGGGGGCACCCCTTGCCAAGTGCCAGGGGCCTCAGCCTTTGCCCCATTGTAACTGGGTACAATGGGGCAAAGGGGGACAGGGACACTGGCAGAGCATAGGGGCAGGGTGGGTAGGGCTCTGCCCTGCCCTGTGGGGGGGCATGCCAGGCTCTCCCTGTGCCACCCACCCTGGCAGGGAGGGCAGTGGGGAAGTCCTGGAGAGCCCTTAGTCGACTTAGAGTTGACTTAGGGCTACTCCAGGTCTACACTGGCTTAATTCAACTTTAGAAAGTCGACTTAAGCCAAAAGTCGACTTAAAAGTAGGTTTAACAAAGTTGACTTAATTTTTCCTTAAGTCGACTTAAGCAGCTGCTTAAGTCGACTTAAGGAAACTGTAGTGTAGTTGCAGAGTAAATTAAGTTGACTTAAGGAAGCTTAAGTTGACTTAATTTACAAGTGTAGATGCACCCGTAGGGACTGCACTCATATTTCTGCTCATTGATTATATAAAGGAGCTTAAGAACCTAATTCAGCCCTGGTCTATACCACAGCATGATTTTGGCAGCAACGAAAAGGAGGTATGCAAAGTACTTACAATGCCTTACATATCTCTCTCCGATTACCTACCACCTACTTACTGTGGTGTCATCAGTGCACTGAGTCAAAGGGAAATGCCCTCCCTCCAACTCAGTGCTATTCCTTCTATGAGGCTGGTCTTACAAGATCAGCTTCCTGATTCGCTGAAAGAGTCTTCATAGACCTGATTAGTTGATAAGGAAGATTGATCTGATGGTGACAAATTTGCTGCTGTCAGTGAAGAGCTGCCCTGAGTCTCTATGGATCTGGGCCTAAGTGACCCATGAGCTGGTGCAATAATTGGGCCTATGGAACTACTTCAATTGTAAACTCAGCTGTGAGCAGTAAATGAAAGTTCACAAAATGACAAAACAAGCTATGTGGAAGAGTGACAAAGGGACACAGAAAGACTTGTTACCCCAAACAAAAAGGTCTATTCATATAACTCAAGAACTGTGATACAATCGCTTGGTAAACAGCAGAAGTTTGGGACTGGAAATCGATGGACCAAAACTAATGTGTTGAAAATTAGGCCGAATTGGCAGACACAGTAATGAGGGGATGGGGTAGTCCATCCAGAATGCCTTTTGGGGTCCTTAAGTAGACTTTAGGGGGATAACTAAGTTGTCTGACCCAAATGGCATTTCCACTTCCACCGGAACCAGCGAAATCCCAAACGCCACTTGGGACATTAGCCTTGGTTCCTGCTATCAGACCTTCCCCATCTGTTCTTTTCCTTCCCCACATTATTTCTTTTCCATTTTTTCTATATCCTCTGTCTAATAAAAGTCTGGATTGGCTGAACAATATTGTATATGTTGCAACAGTGCCATAAGCCTGTGACCAGAGAGCCAACTAGATTTGACCTGAAGAACCTGATGCTGGTACAAGTGTATCAGGTTTCCGAGTGCTGGGAAGACTGTATGCCCTGACGATGTTTTTTCCAGCTCTGAGAATGCAAGTAAGAGGCGGCATGAAAGACAGAATCTGCCTTTCATATTTTTGCTGTTTTTCTAATTTTACTGTTCTTTTATCTCTTCTTTTTTTTTGTGTTTGACTTGGAGGAAATAGAATTGTATTTTAACAAGAGCAACAAGCACAGAATTTTCAAAGCAAGATTTTTTTTTTGTTAACTGTAGAAAAAGAGTTTTCTAATTTTTGATTAATGAAAATTTTGGGAAATAATGCAGATGCAGTAAAGCTCAGAACAACAGGTGAGCTCATAAAAACACCCACTAGCTTTTTCCTGCCAGGCTGAAAATCTTTTGAAATATGTTCCTAAATAAAGGTGTTCTATCTTTTATACCAGGCCTGTTGTGTTCCTAGAGCTGATTGGGGCAAGGAAGGGGAGAATAATCCCCAACATTTTACCTCCTTTTTTTGGTTATACTTTCAATTTTTTTCAATTAGAAACAAACAAAAAATTAAGAGCATTGCCATTGATCCAAAAAAGGGAGAGACATTTAGTAAAATGTATAGTTTAAATATTGCCTTTTCTTCGAAATTTGAAGTTTCAGCTTCAAATGTTGACATTCTGAAATTTAAAAAAAAAATTGTGGTGAAAAGGAACCATTCAGATTGTAGCCAAATGCCAAATCTTTTGAGAGTTAGCTGTTCACAGACTGAAGTTTTAATATAATTGTATCTTTTTAAATAATACCACGCTGTTCTTAGAAAGATGACCCGTTTTCGTTGTCCCCTTGTTCTGGGTAGTAATAGAGTTTGCACTCACCACTCTTGTGCCTCCTGCTGGTCAGTCTGGAAAGCAGCTCCACAGGTCCCAGCACCCCTTGTGGTTGTGTCTCGTACATCATTACATCTCGAGCGTAGGATACACATCTTTCCATAGCATCCACTTCATCACACAGCCCTCCAGCCTGCTACAGCCTGTGCTCTCTCCCTTCCTGGAGATTTCGCACTCCCAGTCCAGCCAGTCCTTAGCTGGCAGTACAGACCACTGGCCAGCTTTAACCTCAGAGCTCTCAGCTGCTCCTTCTCCAGAGCCAGCCATTGCGCTGTTCATGGTGCTGACCTTCCTTGGCTTACAGTACTGCAAATATCGAGCTGCTGGGTGTCATCGCCCTTTCAGCTCTCTGTCAGTTGCCTATATAGGGCCTCCTCAGTTCTGATTGGCTACTCCTAGCACAGCCTCCCTAGGCCTTTTTTTAACCCTTTCCAGGCTAGTGTGGGGCAGCCACCCCACCACATGGGTAATGTGATGTCCCAATTAATTTCAAACCAGCTATGTGACAGCAAAATCACTACAGTTAAAAGACTGACCTAAAAATGAAATCACCAGCAGGATTTTGAGATAATGTGAAGAGGATCAAAAACTTGAGAGCTACTGTAAATCTTGCCCGACTATTTTAAGCGATTTATATTGCTACCCTGATTTAATATTCACAGTTAAAAGGATAGTTCAAAAGTGAGTAAGTTTATAATTAGATTTATTTTCTTAGCTGCAACCACCCTGATACACTTAAAAGCTGCCTATATTTAAAAAAAAACTGACACCATGTGACAGCTGGGAACTTTAGAACAGCACCACATTTTCAGAAATGTGCCAAAGTTGGTAACTGCTGGAGGTAAGTACCTATTTTGCTGCAATTCAAGGACCAAAAGCAAGTAGCATGTTCTATTTCTAGCCTCTGTGACATTGTAATACAAAGTTACGAATGTAATTAAACGATTGTATGCTTTAGCTCGTCATAAACTGACTTGTCTGACTTCCGGGATGTCAATTCATGTGACAAGATAAAGTAAGCATTACACTTTCCCAATATGATTCCTACTCTGCTACTAAGATATTACTGTAGCAAAATGACCTGGTGTGATGATGAAATCAAATGTCTCATTTACTCCCAAAGAACAGGGAAAGCACATTGCAGTCTTTAAACTCCACTATTCTGGAATCATAAAACACAGAGAAAACAATCTCATAAATTCTAACTCAGCACACAATGAAATCTGTTTGAGGCAAAGAATAATTTCTATAATACATAGAATTTCCAAGTTTCAGTGTAATTTCTTCCAAATTTGGGTCCCATGAATTACTTTACAAACATTGTTTGCGAAATTTCCACCAGGCACAATTTCTGTGCTGATACAAGACAACAGGGAATTTTGCCACTGTAACTCATATTTTTAAGTAGATATTTTTTATTAATTATTATTATTATTATTATTCACTGAATATGAGCCACAAGTAATTATACCAGAGCTTATTTTAAAAAGATATTTTTTCTTTAATTAAGAGGGGCAGCTAAGAAACACAGAGAGTTGCTTCTCTGGGATTTAACTTGGATAGTTATAGGATAGTGATGGGGGTACATGTGCTCAGCACAGAGGAATCCAAAAAAGAACCAAAGCAAAGAAATAACCTGAATACATTTAGCTAAACATTCCCTGTTCTACTCACACATGGATGGTTACAGATTTACTTTCTTCTGATGCATGGATGTCACTGGATTCTCCATGCCTGGCTCCCTGGTCTCTTCCTGCTCCTTCCAGGAGCTCTGCTTCCACCAAAACAGGCAACAGGCAGAGCTGCTCTTGGCTTTCCTTGGACTTCTCACTGTCTAAGGTGTTAACCTCTGCCCCCACTCTTCCCCCCAGGTTACTACAATGGTGACTAAAGAATATGCCTTTGAGTGACTGTTTCTCCTTGCTCCTAAGTGAGCTAGTAATTTGCTCGGTCCTATACCCACCCCCACATCCTAACAGCATTGGCTTAGCCACTATGATAAACAAGTACTGGGGGGAGAAGAAATTCCTCTTATTTCTGCCCATCTCTTTCCAGGAGGGAATAAGCAGATGAGTAAATGTTGCTTACTCCCAAGCAATGGACATGAGTTCTTGGTGGCCAAAGTAGAGGTGTCCAAAGGATTCTTATTCCCTTGCTCAGGTGCTACAATGTAGTATATAGACATCTATTTTAAAGATATGTCAAACAACTCTGAGTGTGTGCCACAGGCCAAAAATGAAAGCAGGCACTCAATCCCAGCTCTTTTCAGTAATATATTTTGTTCTGGTATTTTTAGGATCTGTGAGAATCACTGAAACATGGCATTACTCCTGTACGAATGAGATCTGAGCACCAAGTCCATCTAGTCTCTGCAGCCTTTTCCTACACAGAGTGGAAGTACTTAGCTGGATGCAATTTGATCTTTAACTCTCATTTATTCAAGGCAGTGGGAGGGAAATTAATTATTGGGACATTTCTGAGACTCCCTCTTTCGCTCAGGCTTTACACTGGATTTTATTAATGGAAATATGGGCAGATGGACTTGAAAATATAACTCTTTGCTGTCTAAAATGAAAATCTGGAGTATTTAAATGTTTTATTGCTTCTTTGAAGCTTTATTCAGCTCGGTTTCAACCATCATAAAACAGCCCTTTATCACACCACCTGACCTGCTTCTGCTTATTTCATTTGTCTGGGCATCATAAAATGCAGTGATTTCCACACAGCAGCCCTTTCATAGACTCAGGCACTGCACTGAGAACAAAAAGACCAGATTTTTCTACCCTCCCTCATAGTGCATTGCAGCACAGGTGTCTGGCAACCCCTGGCAAGTGTGCCAAGAGTGGCACATAAGCCCATTTGGAACAGCACACAGCACCCTCTGTGGTACCATTGAAATTGCCTCTCCTGCCACTGAAAGCCACTCTGGGTGGCTCTTCCACTGGTGTGCCTGGGGAGGGAGTTCCCAGACACGCAGCGGGAAGTACCTGCCTGGACCAGGATGGGTTCTGTTGGCGGAGTCCCTGGTGAGGGAGCCACTCCAGGTGGCTTTTTTTCACAGTGAGCCTGGGGACCTCACACTGCTGAGAGGAGCTGCCCCAAGTGGCTGCTTTCTACAGTGTGCCTGGGGACCTCCCACTCCAGCCCTGGCTACTGCCTAATTTTCAGGAAGCCAACACTTTTTCTCAGTGGAGGGAGCAGCTGGCATTGGCTAAGGGTCAGGGAGGAGTGGATGGCATGGTCAGCAGGCATTGCCAACCCCGGATTTATAGAATGAGGCATTGCGCCGCATCAGCAAAGCTAGCGGGATCTGGTCAAAGACTTCAGAATAGTTTCCAAATCCAAAACTACTGTACACATGATTTGGGGAGGCCAAAGACATCAGAAAGCAACTCAAAGCCAGCTCCTGCTCCCATTGAAGGCAGTGGAAGTTTTGTGATTGATTTTGCAGGAACAGGAGAAGCCCTTTTGTTTCCTGTAGCTATTAATTATGAGCATGTGTACTCCTTACTGGCATTATCTGCACAAATAGTCGCCTTGACTTCCATGCTATTATTCCTGTGATTCACTGCTCTCCTACATGAGCAGGGAGAGATGGAACCTCGTGCTATACGCAAGTGAGTCAGGCCCTTATAGTGGTTGTTCCATAGCTGCCAATTGCACAGCACACAAAGATGCCCAAGACATTGAAACGACAGTAATTTGCCTATATTTCGGGAAAGAAACAATTATGGTAACTGGGTGGCTTTGCAATACTGTAACAATGATTAATGGGAGAGACGGGGGAACGTTTGTTGAAAAATGTTATTTTGGTGAACAATGCCATTTTGTTGAAGATGAAATGATTTGTGGAGATACACTATCTTGACACCATTTTTATAGGATGGCTCCTGAGCTCCTAGGTGGTGTTGGCTGCAGGGATGAGAGGGTGTATGTGTGTGTAAGGTCTTCTGGTCCTTTCTGACACAATTCCATTTCACAAAAACATTCAAAAGATTTTGTTTTCCCTCCAATGCAAAATAACAGTTTCTGAAATTGTAAATAGGGTTCATTCTGATGATTGATTAATGAAACATCAAATGGTCGTGCTCAGATTGGCTTATTAATCATAGATAAGGCATATATGGTTAAATGACACAAAGAGAACATGTGATACTCACTGGTCCTGGGGCTGAGTCTGCTGCTCAGCCCATCCAAAGGTGGGATACAATCTTTTATAGCTCTTGTTTTGCACATATTACAATTTATGGTTAGCTACAAGGCTTAGCATAAGTCCATTAACAGCAAATGTCACCCTTGTGGTCAATCGATCTAGACAGTTACATATTCCATTACCCTTCACATTTCCAGCTTCAAAACAGCTTTGACCTACTTTTGTGTGGGTTTAAAACAAGAGTCTCAGCCAATCATTTCATTTTGCCCTTTGCAATTAGATATATTTTAAAAGAGAACATTTTCCCCAAGGTGATACACATATCGGTAATACAGTTTAGTTGCTATCCATCTCCATTGTTTCTCCCTTTACCATGTTTTCTACTTATCCCTTTCTTGTAGTTTCCATTACAAAAGTATAGGGTGTTATTCAAGCAGGCGGCCAATCACGAGCAAAAAAACAACCTTAAGCTGACTGCAAAGGTAGGTTATGAAAAGGTCATACATTAGACACATTTCCATTCCATCAGTAGTATTTTTTAACCTTAAATCAATAGGCCCTTGTGCTTAAAATCACATAAACCTTTGACATAACATGGGAAGGAGTATCGGCGCTTTTAGACCTATGTTGCAACATCGTCCAGCCACCTCTAACTAAAACTGTATGTTATTCATGAGCTCCATCTATGTAAATAACCAATAACTAGGTTGCTGTTCAAGAATACATAGCGTAGTCCCTGATGTTTGCAAGACCAATATGATACATTGTTGTGCATTGCAAGTGTCTTCCCTTTCTGCCCCTCTTTACAACAGACGTTAACACCTCACTAGGGCTGCGTCTACACTGGCAAATTAAGTCGACTTAAGCTTGGCTTAAGTTGACTTAAGTGGCCCTGCGTCTTCATTGCACTTTGCTTAAGTCGACTTAAGGAAAATAAAGTCGACTTAATGAAAATTAAGTCGACTTTATTAAATCACCTTTCTAATCGACCTAAGGCTTAATTCGACTTTCTAAATTCGAATTAAGTCAGTGTAGCCCTGGGGTAGCCCTAAGTCGACTTAGGGCTACCTCAGGACTACACCAATGCCCTCCCTGCCAGGGGGGGCACAGGGGGAGCCTGGCATGCCCCCCAAAGGGCAGGGCATGTGGACACGGTGTGACACTGCCTGGATTTAGGGAAGGATTTATGATATTATTTTCTATGGATATCTCATAAATCCTCTATAATCCATAGGAACTATATCATGTTTGGTATCAATGGAAAGGTAGTAATTTGCTGGGGATTATTATATAGTTTATGTCTAGGAATTCTATTTCGATTAGAAGTTAAGAATTTGATGTTATATCCATACTTTAACTTGTGTCCTTCTGGACAAATACCTTAGACGGAAGGGTGTGAACAACCATTGTCTCCTTAATGGCTCATCAGGATACTCCCTGGGACCATATCACCTGGCAAATTCCTTTACATTAAGGACACAATGGTTGTTCACACCCTTCCGTCTAAGGCATTTGTCCAGAAGGACATAAGTAAAAGTATGGATATAACATCAAATTCTTAACTTCTAATCGAAATAGAATTCCTAGACATAAACTATATAATAATCCCCAGCAAATTACTACCTTTGTATTGATACCAAACATGACATAGTTCCTATGGATTATAGAGCATTTATGAGATATCCATAGAAAATAATATCATAAATGCTTCCCTAAATCCAGACAGCATCACACACAGGGCTCTGCCTTGCCAGGGTCCCTGTACCCCTTTGCCCCATTGTACACAGGGGGTGCCCCCCCTGCCACCGTGGACCTGCCCAAGGTCCCCCTAGCCCCACAAATTTGACCTAGATCATCCAGTGTGGACGCTCTAGGTCGACCTTGTAAGTTCCCCTTTAAGTCGACTTCAATTTTCAGTGTAGACACACTAAGTCGACTTAACTAAGTCGGCTTAAAGTCAACTTAGTTAAGTCGACTTAGTTAAAGTCGACTTAATTTACCAGTGTAGATGCAGCCCTTGTGGCCTGAGATGCTATTCAGCATGAATAAGGGAATCACAGTCTGATCTTATACGGTATCTGCTAGCAAATGGTGGCCATATTGAATGGTGGCCACATCTGTTATTAACAGTTCTCTTTCCTCCCCATGTTAAATAGAACCAGTAGGTACTAAGTTGTCTGAGCGTACTCATATTAAGTATCATAGCAGGCGATGGGGTTAGCTGCTAAGTAAGGTGCTACTGAATGTGTGTCACAATCACTAACTGTCCCATTGACAGTCTGGCTAATCTAGGGCCTGACCGTGTGACTCTTACTCAGACTGATGCAGAGTCCCATTGCTGAAAGTAAGTCTATGCTTACCAGTCGGCATAGCTGGTCCTTGCCTTTTTGTGCTTTTCTAACTGCAGACCTGTGCCCTTTATCAACGCTGTCTAATCTACTCTGTGGGTAGTGAGCCTCAGGGCTAGCACCAGGCTAAAGTCAGTATCAGCTTCATAGGCTAGATGTAAGTTTCCAGTCTGCTCTGAGGAAGGGTGACTTTCCTTGTGTTGGCCAACTAAACTCACAACTCCTCCCCTGCTCCTCTTGGGAGGGGAGTAAGTTACTTCACTTTGTCATAGACGAGATTACTCTCCACTACATCCTATGCCAGGCCAGTAGAGACAGGAATCCTTCTCACGTATCCCCACAGGAACTATTAGGAAAGAAGCTACTATTCTCCTGACCTCCCATGGCTGGAGTCCCAGCCTGACCTAGGCCAGTCAGGGGAAAAAAAGTGGATGACTTTTATTTCTTTTGCTCAGATGAGGAAGGACAATGGCAAGGGACTAAGAATGGCACAATCTGGCTCTATCTCAATGTGTTCTCTCAGGTAGACGGAAGGTAAAATAGAAGTGCTGATGATGTCTCAAGCGATGTGATTGAATGCTAATGTGAGAGATCAAAGTGCCTGAGCGTATGCAACAAAATCAGAACTCTAGCAAATCCTTGCAAAGAATTCTCACTAATTTCTCTCAAGTGATTCCAGGGCTAACGATCTCATTCTGAACAACTGCTGTTTAGAGTTTGAAAGTCTCAAAGAGAAATACAGATATAATTCCAAAACCCCTTCCAGCCAGGATTGCTGTATCAGACATGTGGATAATCAAAAGCACAGAAGTCCAAACTAAACCACCACATATTGAGCATTGGGAAATGTGCTGGTGATCATTACAATTACTCTGAAGGCATAAGAAACTACATACAAAAGTGGGAAATTATCCCTCATTTTAAAAAATAGTTAAAGTACTTCTATAGTGCTAGAAAGACACTCTAGCAGAGTAGTTTCCACGCTCCAGCCAGGAAGGGGTTAAAAGCTCTGCAGAGAGTGACTGACCAATAGGACCAGTAGACTGCAGGGTCAGTCAGGGCATGGCAGGCTGTATAAAGCCCAGGCTGCAGCTCCTGCTCAGGGCAGTTTGCCTCAGACCTGGGAGGGAAAAGATTGTGACGGGCAGGGCTGTAGGAGACAGGGCTCTGGATAGCTCCCAGGGTACTGCCAAGGTTCAGCCCATAAGCCAAAGACGAGTGAGAGGGTTGAGACGGTGCTCAATGGCATGCATAGGGTCCCTGGGCTAGGGCCCAAAGAAATGGGTGAGCCTGGGTCCTGCCTCCCCTTTCCTGCCAGTGGGCAGAGAGACTGCAAGGAAGCAGGAAAGGGACAGTGCTGGCCGCTGACATAAATGGGACAGCTGAAACTGGACCTGACCCCTGGAATGGGGGAGATAAATGGACTCAGCTGGAGAGCTGAGTTCCTGAAAAGACAGCCAACCACCGATCTGAGTGGGCTGGCCAGGACTGGACTAGCTCCTGAAAGCGGGGGACTAAAGGGACTCAGCCGGAGGGCTGAGGAGTGCGAGAGACTGCAAGCGTGAGACAGACCAAGTCCTGATTACCAGACAGAGGACTACTTGAGCTATTCCTCGTAACACCACTAGGAGGTGCTCAGCTGGCGGGTTCCACGTTGCAGAGCTCTCCAGACACCTTAGAATATACTCAGAGAAAGGGGTGATGGAGAGGAAAGGAGGGCTAGCTGTGAGACACACAGTTTTTTGTTCCGCTGGGTCACAGCATAGCGGGAAGCAAGGCCACTACTTCTCTTCCTTTGCAGGATGGTGAGGATGGGGGGGAGGGATGGAGGGTGTAAGCAAACTTTCAACCCAAGCCCAGCTCCGCACACCAGCCAGCGCGGTAAGGAAACAGGTTGCACCGGGGAAGTGCTGATGCAGATTGCATCCCCCTGGAGTAAGGAGATGGAAGGGACTGAATTGTGACTCTTTGCGTAGTGAGAGGAATTTCTGGCTCTGCTTGCTTGATGCCCTCTTACTCAGGACTGGTGGTAACTCCTTGGCTTAGCCTTTACTCTGCATCTGACGAAGTGGGTTGGGGCCCACGAAAGCTTATGCCCAAAGAAAATGATTAATCTTTAAGGTGCCACAGGACTCTCGTTGTTCTTGCTGAACACAGACTGACACGGCTCCCCTCTGAACCTTCAATCTTCCCCTCTGCATATTGCTGGGGAGATTTAACATATTATTCTTATCTTAATTATTCAGCTCATATTTTTTTTTTCATTTACTTTGTTTTCTTACAATATTTTTAGCAGAAAGTTCCTGCAGTGCCAGGCACACACAGTTCCTCTCTCATGCCTTTCATACATACAAAATGGCTCACTTCACTTGGTCAGAATGATCTGTCCAGGCCAATGGTGATCTGTTAGGTGAGGAAGGTTGATGGTAAATAAAAAGACACAGCAATGCAGCCAGTTTCCCCAGCTCTCTCCGAATCTGAAGATGTGAAGCCAATAAAATGCTGAACCAGTGTTTTGCCTACATGATCCTCAGGATAAATGCGTCCTGCCCAGTCAGAATGTTGATTGTGTTACCTGGGGAATCCATTCCATGTCAGACATGACTGAGGTGAACTCTGTGGTTGGGAAATGATGGAGATATTTCCTTCATCTAAAGCGAATGATATGCATACAGGCTCAGGACTGCAGGGGGGTATAAACTGGCTTTGAGTTCCTTGTAGCCATGCCAGCTTCCAAAGCTGAGGGTCTGCCCCACATTTTTCACATTTACAGCTCTAAGGCTATGTTTACACTTGTTCAAATAAGTTGACTTAGCATGTCTACACTGTAAATTTAGGTTGACTTAAAGTTGACCTTGCCAAATCAACTTAGAGCATCCACACTGGAGGCCTAAGTCAACTTGTAGGGCTAGGTGGACCTGGGAGTGATGCATAGTGGGAAGGGGGGCAGCTCTTGGGTGCCCCCCTTCTCTGGGCACCCCTTCAAAAGTGCCAGGGAAGTCAGCATCTTCCCCATTGTACCAGGGTATATGGAGGCTGAGCAGGACAGGGACAGGGGCAGGGTATAGGAGCGGGGTGGGCAGGGCTGTGTCCTGCCCTGTGGGTGGGCATGCCAGGCTCTGGCTGTGCCAGCCATCCTGGCAGGGAGGTCAGTGGGGGAGCCCTGAGGGCCCTTTAAGTTGTCTTTAAGTCGACTTAGGGCTACTCTGTGTCTACACTGGCTTAAGTCGACTTAATAAAGTTGACTTAATCAGTAAGTGATCTTAAAACTAGGTTTTATTAAGTCGACTAGAAATTTCCTTAAGTCAGCTTAAGCAGCAGCTTAAGTCGACTTAAGGAAACTGTAGTGTAGACGCAGAGTACATTAAGTCAACTTAAGCCTGCTTAAGTCGACTTGATTTACAAGTGTAGACGTACCCTACGTGTCTTGGCCTCTTTCAGGGCACACTGAAATATACGGTCTAAGGTAAATTGGATATTCTCAAAAAGTTGTGGTATTAAATTTATCCTTGGCCTAACTTTACTGATGGAATGCATTTGGTCTTTACTTCTATGTAGGAAAAACAGAGGAACATTTCTGAATAAAGTTTGTCCAGAAAATTGCTCTGAATGAAATTGATGATGCATGTCAATGCTGACAAACGGTAGACGTTATCGCTTGTGGCAAAAAAAGCTACAGGCTGGGTGTACATTAGTTTCATGCTGATGGAGGTCCATTCACTCCAGCGGAGCTGCACTGCTGTATATCTGAGCAACACACAGGAGAACTATCTGGTATATATTTAAAACATTGCTTCTTTAGACACATCTCTAAGACTATGTCTACACTTGTAAAGTTAAGTGGACTCTGTTCAGTTGACTTAACAAAGTTGACTTTAAGTCAAGTCGACTTAAAGAGTGACTACACTTTAAATTGAATAAGTCGACCTTGTTAAGTCGACTTAACAGTAGACATAGCTGTCCACACTGGCTTTAAGTCGACTTAATAAGGTCGACTTAGCGCTATTCCCCATCCATGCTGGATTTAAGTCGACTTAAGCGGTTATTAAGTTGATTTAAGGAAGCGCTTAAGTCAACTTACTAAAAGCCCAGTGTGGATGCAGCTTTGTGTAGGTTGACTTAAGCGTCCTTAAGTCGACCTAAGTTGCCAGTGTAGACGCACACTTCGATATTTCATGGCTATTGCTTCCTTCTTCAGGGTCTCCTCCTTTAGTCCAGTATTCATTCTCTCTCTCTCTCTCTCTCTCCATTTCTCTTCCTGTTGTTCAGTTCCCTTTCTGCAATTCTTGCTGAATTTGACCCTATTTTTTCTGATCCTTCCACAATGCTTGTTCTATCATTGACATTCCTGCTGCTATATCCCATTTCTTTCATCACCCACTCAGCAGAGAAAAACTCTGGTTGACTTCAGTGGGGTTTGGAACATAACCTTATTCCTGACACGTTCAACACGTTAGATCAGTGTTATATTTTTTGTGTACAAATATCAACTATGCTAAGGATTGGTTGGTATTATTCGACCTTCTGAATGGTCCAGTTTTATGGATAAACATTAAAACCAGAAAGCAAAGATTGGTCCCAAATTGACGTAGGTGTCTTGTCATGCTAGGTACAGCAAGAATCTGAAATCCCTCAGCCTTGGTGGTGACTCAGAAGAATCAGGGTTCTTCTCCACTGAGTGCTATTGATTAAATGTCTTGTTAGCAGCTGCACAAATAAATCTATCATTTCAATGGAATGAAAGGTAGTGATTTTAATGAACTCATGAATAAGCATATTATTCAGGAAGTTACAGTGGTCTAAAACCTGATGAAAGCTAACTCTGCTCTCAATTTTTGCTCTTTGACTTCCAGTGAAAGAAAGATAAAAAATCATATATATTGAGTTGCATGGTTAAAGCAGGGTACAACAATTGGAAAATGCACTCTGAGGTTAAACGGCTGTGCTGGATTGAGAGACTGAGAGATTCAGCTTGTCTTTCCAAACAAAGCCTGAGTTGCCACATTCTGTCTCCCCCATTCAGCATCTACAGACACCTGTGCCCGTATTCAGTCCTGACGTAAACGGGGTTTCAACATCATGAGTCTGTGGAGCTGTGCCTATTTACTTGGGGGCTGAATTTAGCTCCCAGCAGCTGAGTTTTGTATGCAATGAAGCATGCCATGTCACAGGGTGACCAGCAATGAACTGTAAGTGTTAGATTGGTATTAGATAAAGAGTTCTGAAAAAAATATGACTCTGTGTGTACGTGGAAGATCCAGGTCTTGCTAAAGCAGAGGTGAAAACTGCAGCAAGTTTTGCTCTGTTAGGAACAGGATAGTGTTTATGCTTCTTCCCTACCTCAAACTTCCCCACCATTTTCCCAGTTCAGACTCCTTTTATCGTCAGTAGGAAAACAGTGAGACCAGTGCGAAGCACTTTGGAAAACCCCACCCCCTAAGGCGACATTCCAATGGTCAGCACAGTGCCAGAGCCACTCGGTGGGTGTAACAGGCTGGTTTGTCTGTGGCGTGGAGAAAGAGTCTGGGGAAAAACCAGCCCTAACTGCAGAATGATCCATAACTGGGATGAGTTGTGTGTTCCCAGGATAAAGAGTGCAGGAAATGGCAGCAAAGTTGGGTGGGAGAGCTCAGAACATTGCAGCTACATTAGCAGACAGTTTAGGGAGCAAAAGGCTCGGGTAGGTCCCTGAGTCAGGAGGAAAGAAGAAGAAGAAGAAGAAGAAGAAGAAGACTGCAGGAGAAACCTCTACCAGCAGGAAAGCTTTGGAGATAGGCTGGACAAATGGGGGAAAGATTGTAAAGGGCAGTTGGAGTGAAGACTGTGTGAACTGATGGATTTGTGTTATTTTAGGATTAATGAGGTGAGGGACACTGAGCCCAGTTTGAAGACTAGAGGGCCAGAGGACTAAATAAATGGGACCTGCTATGAGCATTTTGAAACTCTTCTGAACTGCAAGTTCCTAAATGGCTTTGAGGAGGTCGGGGGAAGAGACGGTGTTGTAGAACAACCTCAGTCTATGAGGGAATACTTATTCAGTGGTCTTAAGGTGTGCCGAGGCCTTGTCCATGCCCTGTTGATACATCTACGTATGGATTTGAAGATGCTGGCATATATGATTAGAAGGGTGACTGCCTCTTAACACCTCTAGAACTGAATGATTTAACCCCTTATAATTCTGCACCTCAGACTACTTTCTACAGAGTGAGCATGTTTCTTTGGATGTTGTTCAGTGACAACAGCCTTCCTCTGGTCTAGTATTTCCCCACATCTTCTCTTGACTGGATGACTCCCATGAAATCTCTCCAAAGAAGAAACCCCAGCCAGCAGACAGACTGTGTCCCTCAATTCTAAAACTAGAGAGGCCAACCTACTTAAGGAATAAGCTGGAGCAGGCCATAGTAACTAATTAACTGACTCCTAGGAGTCAGTAAAAAACCCTTGGCAAGAGAAAGAAGGTAATGAGGCTATCATATCTGTGTCCCCCCTGCCACCGTGGACCAGTCCCAGGTCCACCTAGCCCCTACAAGTTGACCTAGGCATCCAGTGTGGACGTTCTCGGTCAACTTTGTAGGGTACCCCCAAAGTCGACTTAAAATTTAAGTGTAGATATGCTAAGTCAACTTAACAAAGTCGACTTAGCTAAGTCGACTTAAATTAACAAGTCTAGACATAGCCGTGGTGCCTTGTGTTAGTGAGAACATAAAGCAGTTTTATACTCTTTCTTTCCACTTTCATGCCTACGTTCTCCCATAAAACTAAACGTTCCAATAAATACAATATTTAAAACTTCATGGCTTAATACACTAACAGGGAGCTGGAGTTGTCACAGGTGAGCTTAAGATCTGAGCTACTGATAGTGAAAGAATGCCATCCTGGAGTGATTTTTGTTCACTGGGCCCACGGCTCATCACATTCTCTACCTGGTGCTCCCATCTCTATTTGTTGTCTCTTGTCTTTGATGCTAAGCTCTTTGGGGCAGGACCATCTCCTTGTGTTTATCAGCACCTAGTACGACGGGCCTCTGAACCCTGGTAGCGGGGTCCAAACGATAGTTTCATGCTAATAATCCTTCGTTAGGGAAAGTTCACTGGGTGAATGTCAGAAGTTGGGTGTTTACTACAATGTTTACCGTATATCCCTAACTCTGGGGTAATAAAGAGTACAATATCAAGACAAAAAAATATTATCATGTTACCATCAGGCCTAAACTGTAATGGGGCTCAGTATTGGGAGCTGAGCAGGTAATCCAGAGAGGCAGTCCCTTCTTCCAGAAAGCTTTCCCTCAAATCCAAAAGTCTGACAGGAGGGGAAACTGAGGTACAGTTACTTGCCCATGGTTATGTGGCAGAGCCAAGATTAGACCATAGGACTCCTGAGCTATGTCTACACTACAAAAAGTTAAGTCGACTTAATAAGGTTGACTTTAAGTCAACGTAAAATTAACCTTGTTAAGTCGACTTAACAAAGTGGTGTCCATGGACGTAGATTAAGTTCACTTTGTTAAGTCGACCTAACTGTCTTTAGGTCGATTTAACAAAGTGGACTTAAATGTCCACACTGGGCTTAGGTGGACCTAAAGAAGGGTTAGGTCAACCTAAGGAGGCTTAAGTCGACCTACCCCATGGTTCTTAGTAAATCGACTTAAACGTTCATTAAGTCGACTTAAGGAATTTCTTAAGTTGACTCAATGAAAGTCTAGTGTGGACGCGGCTTTGTTTAAGTCGACTTAAGCCTCCTTAAGTTGACTTAAACTGCCAGTGTAGACACAGCCCTGGTGTCCAGGGCAGAGCCCTGTTAATTAGACGCTGCATCAACGGAAGCTCCCTGCTGCATGCAAGAGAGTGGCACAAATCCAAAGTCCTTTAAATGATTGAGATAGGATTAAAGCACAAAAACACTTGTGAGGCCTCTGCTCCTCCCAAACGCTACAGCTGAGGTTGGATTCATATCACGGTTTCTAAAAGGTCTGAATTCAGTGAGGCAGACAAATGATGGCTCTGCAGCATGGCTCCATCCTTCCCACAAACTACAAAAGCTGCTAACCAATCACCAACTAGATTTAGGCCCAAAATGTCGAGTGCCCCAGCATCAGTGAAGATTCAAAGAACTGGCCAACCACTCCCTCCAGCACCCTGAAGTGCCGGTCTGTTGATTTAATGGGCTTTGGATCAGGCTCGAGGTTTCAAACGATCACTTCCTAGCTGATAACATTAAGCGAGTCTTTTTTTCTCCCCCATCCATTACAGGTACAAAATAAAAATCCCCCTAGTTAAATTACTTGAATGACTTCAGTCATGTGGCATAATCGTGTTCATCTTTAGTTCCACATCTGTTTTTATTATTAAACAACAAGAAAATGACAAAAAGCTTCTTGTTCCAGCTGTAATTATCTGTTCAATAGAATTCACAGTGGAAATTATTTGGGATTTCTAAACTGCAAGCTGCACATGGTCATGGTTTAAGACGGTAACTTCACTTCATTACAGCAAGAGATCAATACATGATTAAAAATGCTGGTTTAATTTCAAATCCATTATCTCTTTCCTTCATGTTGAAAAGCTTGTATTATATGAAAGTAAACTTTAGCTGGAGGCCATATGTAGAACCTGATGTGCAGGCTGAGGTGTGGATTATAAACAGGGTAATTATGAGAACATTTAACAAATCTGGGGAGCTAGAACTGCACAAGTTTTATAACACAGTGTTATCATGAAGGTTTTTTTACAGCGTCACCCATTCTGTTGTTGATTAAATCCAATTATACTTTAAAAGCATGCAAGAAATAATATGTCAAAACAATTTCCAGGGCTGCATTAGAAAGAACTCTGCACAGGGATAGATTGTTCAACTTGCATCTCTTTTGGAGGAGAGTATGAATGGCCCAGACAAGCCATTTCCTCTCTGAGTCTCTTCCAAATCATCTCTCATCTTGTAAAGGCTTTATGGAATTTCTTATAAAACCAAACAATAAATTTACTACAAATATATGGATTATAATAAATTAGGTTGATTTAATGTTGCTCCACATCACCCACTTTACTGCAAATGGATTCAAATGACAGGTGAAAGTTTTATTTAAGTTATAGAACTTGGCTGAGGATAAGAAGAAAAAGTAAAACATTTGAGATCAGGTCTAATTTGATCTACAGAAATTATTTTAAAGTATAAGGGGCTGTGTCTATGTTCGTATGACTAGCACACACTCAGTGAAGATTCAATAGGTTTGAATTTATTTGAGAACATCCACCCATTACAAAGATGCCTACTTTCACTGGAGAGGAAACATTGTAGTAGTTCTATTAAAAATGATAAAACAAAGTTGGACTGATTCAATTCTTCCAGAAAATTGAAGCACTGGAATAATGATCTGTTTTGCTGAGCACTTCAGATGCCTTGCAGTAGCTAAAACACTCTTTTCAGACCTCAGATTGCCAAGCCTTAAACAAGGCATGTGCACGTGCACGCACACAGACACACACAATCACAACATAGGGACTTTTTCATTAATTCTAAGCTCTTGGGTGAGAAAAGCTAAAAGAGTGAGAGTGAGGAAGCTGTTGAATAAAATAAAAGGTGACCCAAACTTTCACCCCAAACTAAGGGAAAACAAAAGTTCAAAAGCCTGACATTATGGCAGTATCCTGAGAGCCCATCTGCGTCAGGTGCTGCATTTTCTAGAGAAGAAATTTCCTGCCCTCGAGCATTTATAGTCAAAACATACAACAAGAGGCAAGAAATGGGAAAAAGCCCAGCTTCCTTATGGGAACAGAATTCCAATAGGAAGCATAAGGGCAAACCACCTACCCAGTATTAAGATGGAGCTTGATAGATTTATCAACAGGATTATATGACGAGGTTCACTACACCAGTTAGGGGGGCACTTTCAGTCCCATGTTCCTAAAACATACAAAGTGGGGAGGACAAGATAAATAGTGATGCAAAAATAACTATCATATGCAGCCATTTCTGCTGTGCTATTGTGAAGAAATTTGCAGTCATCATGGCATTGGTACATTGGAAGGAAGGATTTGAGCTGTGCATGTGTCATCTATCATTTTCAAAATGCAGAGGAATTGCTGTAATTCCTGGAGAAAAAGTTGCTCTTGTGGAACCGCTCATCCGACGCAGGATGTGTGGAGAATTTGTCATGGGAGACCACTTTCTTTAGCTTTCCAGCCTACATTTTGAGATTCAAGAAATGTAGACTGTGATTCAGCGGGTTATCTAACTTAACTTTAAGTGCATGAGTAGTGACAGACTGCTATGAAAGGTGTGGCAATGTCCAGCAATATCTGCAGATCTTTGTCTATTAGGTTTGTGCATCATTGTGGCCCATGGATCACATGTAACACCATGGGAGAGGGGAACCGCAGTGCCTCCAGGAACTAAGAACAGTGTGGGGTGATCAGGCCAATTCATCAGGCTGTAATTCCTCTAGAGAAGTACTACCACCTGGAGATGTTGCATATTCTGGGCTTCGCAGAGACCAGCAGCTACCCGTGTTTCCCCGAAAATAAGACAGGGTCTTACATTAATTTTTCCTCAAGAAGACACCCTAGGGCTTATTTTCAGGGGATGTCTTACGCGCCAAAATGCATGGGTTGTGCAGATACACTGCATAGCCACGCCCATCACTAGGTCTTATTTTCGGGGTAGGGCTTATATTGCGCAAATGCTTAGAAATCCTGCTAGGGCTTATTTTATGGGTAGGTCTTATTTTTGGGGAAACAAGGTAGCAGACAGAGAAAGGACTTTTGGATAAATAGTCTCAGTTTAAACAGATTCATTGCTTTCTTTCTGATCCAGCAAACAAACAAAGCCTTTTTGTCAAAAGAAAGCCCAATCCTTCCAGACAACTTGGATGGGCTTTGGTCTACTGAGACCCCATAAGACTGACAGGTGACCTCTGAGCAGCTTTTACTATGTATATAGGAACTCATATTGATTTTAATATGTTTTCTTTGCAATGCTTTCACCATAAGAATAAATGTGCTTGCTTAGAAACAGTGTGTGGTAACTTGTGTCTGTGGGCAAGTGCGATATTTGTAGCCTTTGTTAAGAAACCCAAGTCCACAGGGGCTGTATATAGAACTAATAAGCCTCTGAAATAAGTTTGATACATATAAAAAGAAATTTAGGAGCCTAACTTTGAAAGTCTAAGTAATTGGGTTAAATCGCATCCTGGGAAAATCAGACAGGGATATTTATTGTCCCCACAGTAAAGCAGCAATGGAAAATATAACAACAAGCACAATCATTTTTAAATGCATAATTCATTTTCATAAACAATCTTGAGAGTGCATTGAAAAGACGATTAAGGCAGCGAGGATTCTGTTACATAAGACTCAGCTGGCAAAATTCCATCTCTCGAGGGAGTCTCTGAAAACCGCTGTTGAAGGCTAGATATCTTGCTGTGATTTTTTTCTTGGTGCAATACAGCAAGGAAAGGGAGCACTCCTGCCTGATATTTGTATCATCACTGAAAGTTTGTCGTTCCCAACACCTCCATAGAAATGCCAGTTCCTGATTCCCAGTTTAACTGACTCGTGTCTCACCTAAAATAATCTGGCCATGACAGTCTGAAGCTGCTCAATGAGGGGATCTCTTCTTGTGGAAGATAATACATTTCACAGCAGAGATAAACTGACCATCTCATTGCCTATAGAATGGCTTCTGCTCAGGGATTTTTTTCTTCAGGTGAGAAATATTCATTGCTAAGCTGATGCTTAGCTCATTATTAAACCAAGCCCTTGGTGTATAATTTTCACGCTTTGTGGATAAGTACAGTGAACAAAGCCATTGTAAAAACACTAAGAGCTTATATAAATCACATGAGACATTATACATTTTTTTATAATATATGGAATTTATTTTCAGCTTACAATAATAGATTTCTCAGTGAAACAATGTGAGTATTAAGTATGGCTATGCCATCAAGGAAATCTGCTTCTCCCTGGGCTTTACCCATCGAGTTGACATGTGCTGACTTGGAGAAAAGCTTCTGAAAGAGCAAAAAACTAAGCACTCAACAAATGCATGGGAAACTTTTTTACAATCAAATTGCAAAATTTGATGGGCAGTAGGTTCCAAATTGTGTGTACCGCTGGTGGTACACAGGCTGCAATCAGGTGACACACAGGCTGTCTGGAAGACTACTAGCAGAATAAGAATCCACTGTAGCAACTTTGATTAACATGACCAAGCACTTTTGAGTTTTAGGCAGGGATTTGCTACATCTTGGAGTCTGAAAATGGTTGGGGGGGGGTCACCATGCTAGTCTAGTTCAGCAAAACAAACAAGCAGTCCTGTGGCACTTTTAAAGACTGACACATTTATTTATCGCATGAGCTTTCGAGGGAGAAAATCCCACTTCAGATGCTTTGAAGATGGGGAACTTACAGAATGGGAGGCAAATAAATGCATGGAAGTATAAAACACGGGATCAGGTGAGGCTCTAATAGGTTAAATTTTGGTCTGATTCCATTGATGGATAAATGAAGGGTAGGCAAAAACCAAGAGGAAAAAACTCAACGGAAAATAAATGGTACATCTTAAGGCATGGGTGAGCAAATTTTTTGGCCTGAGGGCCACAGCCACTGTATGGTGGGTCACATGTGATGGGAGAAGGACGGGAGAAGGGGCGAGTTTGGAGGGATGGACGCTATCTCCTCCAAGCCCCACCCCTTACACCTTATTACTGCTAACATACACATAAATAAATATAAATAAATAAACAAACAAAAAACTCATTCACTGTCCACCTTTTTTTTTTGCACTGTCCACTTTTTTGCAGATTTTAGTTTGCACTGTCCACTCTTTTTGCATTGGTTTTTTTTGCACCTTTTATCACTGTCCACTTTTTTGCACTGTTCTTTACAATAAAATTTTGCACTTTTTTTGGTACCATTGGAGAAGAAGCAGATCCGGGGGTGGGGAGTTGGATGCTGCTGGGTGCTGGGCCCTTGGGGAAGTGAAACCCATGCTCTGTGCCTCCAGCCAGGCCCCGCTGGAGGGCTAGATGAAAGTCTCAGGCCGGCTGTATGCAGCCCGCAGTCATAGTTTGCTGACCTCTGTTTTAAGGAAACAGAGCATAACACTGAGTTTTTAATTTAAGCTGGGATCTGTTCCCCTGAAAGTTTTAGGGTAGAGAAAAGTTTGAGCAGGAGGCCATGCTGCTGATATATGGATATGACTTCGTAGGCTTTCAGCCACAAGGAAAAATGTCATAATATTTGTTGATCATATTAGAGTCAGAGAATCATAGAATATTAAGGTTGGAAGGGACCTCAGGAGGTCATATCCTCTAGTCAGAGCAGGATGAACCCCAATTAAATCACCCCAGCCAGGGCTTTCTCAAGCTGGGCCTTAAAAACTTTAAGGATGGAGATTCCACCACCTCCTAGGTAACCCATTCCAGTGCTTTACAACCCTCCGAGTGAAAAAGTTTTTCCTAACATCCAATCTAGACCTCCTCAACCATTGCTCCTCATTCTGTCATTTGTTACCACTGAGAACAGCCTAACTCCATCTTCTCTGAAATCCCCCTTCAGATTGTTGAAGGCTACTAACAATTTCCACCTCCCATTATTTTCTTCTGTCGACTAAAGAGTTCCTTCAGCCTCTCCTCATAAATCATGTGCTTCAGCCCCGTAATACTATTTTTGCCCTCCGCTGGTCTCTCTCCAATTTGTCCACATCTTTTCTGTAGTGGTGGGCCCAAAACTGGACACGATACTCCAAATGTTGCCTCACCAGTGCCGAATAGAGGGGAATAATCTCTTCCCTCCGTCTGCTAGCAATGTTCCTGCTAATGCATCCCAATCTGCCATTAATCTGCTTGGAAATAAAGGCTCATGACTGATTCATATCCAGCTTCTTGTCCACTGTAACTCCCAGGCTATTTTCTGCAAAATTACTGCCTACCCAGTCAGCCCCCAGCCTGTAGCAGCGCATGGGATTCTTCCATCCTAATTGCAGAGTTTCCTTGTTAAACCTCGGATTTCTTTTGGCCCAATCCTCCAATTCATCTAGGTCACTCTGTACCCTATTCCTACCCTCCAGCATGTCTATCACTTCCTCATGCTTAGCATGACCTGCAAATTTGTTGAGGGTGCAATCCGCCCCATCCTCCTGATCATTAATATCAGCCCGGTCCCAGTCTATGCAAGTATGTAAAGGTCAGTAATGTCGGTCTGAGCTCACACAGAGTGAAACAGGTTCATGGTGGGTTTGATGCTCATATATAAGGGACATAGATTAAACTTAATCCTCCTCTTTATCGTTTACTGCAGCATGATGTGTGAGGTAATATTTCCATTAGAGGGTATTCCTTCCAGGAATTATTTGTGTAGGAACTTTTTATAATACTTTGGAAAACTAACAAGGCAAAAAGCCTAACAGCAAACTGGGTATACAATAACCAAAGGAGGCTGGAGACATCTGCTCTCAGGACTTTGAATCAGTCCTCATCTGTTGAAATTCAGACTCCTTCAGTTAAAGGCACTGCCAGGAAAAAAGAGATGTCAATTATTCATTACAAAAGGACTCTGTCTAAAATAATGAGAAATGAGAGACAAAGCTGTGTCTTAGGGTGTTGTAACATTTATTTAGGAGAAGTCAGCACACAGGTAGCCTAAAGGGAACATTGCCTTTTATTGCCGGAGTCCCCTGAAAAATCAGGATTGTCGTTTTTCAGGGTCTCTCTAGTTCTGAGTGATTGTCAAAGCCCATTTATTTTAGCTGCTGGCATCATATATGTCAGGAATAAAAGACTTCATAAAGCTCCTCCAAACTTGAAATGCTTGGCACTATTCAGAAACATTTTAAATGTTGCTTGCCTTTGACATCAACAATATATTAGCTCTTATAAAACATGTATGTATCTTTAGAAAAAGTAATATTTGCTTTCTCGCAGAGGGTTCAAAGCTTTCATTCTGCTTGTTTTCTCTTGATTCTTTAAGTCAATTAACTAAAAAGTTCATTGCAGAGTTACATTCATTCAAAATTGTCTTGATAAATTGGAGAATGGGTCTGAAATCAACAAGATGAAAACCAAGTAAGACAAGGGCAAAGTTCTACCTATTGGAAGTAAAAGCAAATGCACAAATACAAAATGTAGAATTAGTAGCAAGGTGGTAGTGCTGCAGAAAACGACCAAGAGTAATAATGGGTCACAAATTCAATATGAGCTAAGAATGTCAGAATGTTGCGAGAAAGGCAAGTTTCATTCTGGGGAGTGTTAACAGGAGTGACTATGTAAGACATACTCAGCTGGAGTACTGCATTCCGTTCTGGGTGCTACACTTTAAGAAAGATTGTAGAAAGACAACAGAGTCCTAAAAAAGATGTGGACAAACTTCCAGCCCTACATTTCTATGGTTTTATAGACACAAAGATTAAGCGGTCGAAGAACAAAGGAATAGTGACTGTATTATCTTCCAATAATGAATGGTATAGAACAGCCATTGTTAATAATAAACCTGTGCTTCCATGTAGCAGACATAGCCAAAGTGCTTTATGAAGGAAGGTAAACATAATTACATTCAAACTATATTTGGTTGATGGGATGGATCACTTGATGATTACTGATTCTTTTCCGCTGAAGCACCCGGCATTAGCGAGAGTTGGGAGAAAGGATACTAGGCTAGATAGACAATTGTCGTGACCCAGTACGGCTGTTCTTATGTATGTTTAAAAAAACATTATTCAGGATGCAAAGAAACATTCAAAAGTTAGGAAATGCCGGAACTGGGGTTTCCTGTTCACCCTTACTTCAACTCCCAGTTAGCGTTTAATTACACGAGCACATATTATTTATCCCATTCAGTGCCTAGGATGGATGGTGCCAATTTAATAAGCAGCTATTTCATGTTTGTTTTCTCCTCATTGCTCATAGGACCAAGGATGGGAATGGACTTCCTGGGTCATTGTGTCCAGACCCTGCTATCACAGTCAACTTCGTCATGTAATCCTCTTCATAAATTTATCAAGCTCCATATTAAAACTAACTAGGTTATTTGGCTCCCTGCTTGTATTGGGAACCCGTTCTAGAACCTTACTCCCTGATGATTAGAAACCTAATTTCCAGACTAAATTTATTCATGACCAGTTTATATCCAATGTTCTCATCTCAATGTTGTCCTTTAGTTTAAATAGTTCTTCCTCCTTCCTGAGTTTACCCCTTGATGTATTTAAAGAGAGCACTCAGATGCCCTCTTAACCTGTCTTTTTCTAGGCTAATTAAGACAAGCTCTTCCAGTCTGCTCAGGTAAAACAGGCTCTCCATCCTCTGCTCATCCTGTTCAAGAAAGAGGCGTTCAGACTGGAACATAAGTGATCAGAACTTTACACAGTATTACAGATGTGGCTTTATCCAATGGCACTGATGCTTCTCTGTCTCTACTGGAAGTACCTTGTCTGATATGATTCTAGGATGTATTCACCTTTTTAATGGCTGCATTGAATTAGTGGCTCACAGTCACCCCGTGATTGATTAATACACCTAAGTCTTTCTCCTCCTCTGTGTTTTCCAAATGATAAAATCCCAGGTTATAGCAGGAAATCTTGCTATTAGTGCCCAAGTGAATGACTTTGTAATGTTAAATATATCCCACTTCTTGAATTTCAGTCCTCAAGGTCATCCTTCTTCCTGTATAATATTCTGATCCTCCTCTGTATTGACAATGCCTCCCAACTGTGTCTCATCAGCAAAATTCATTTACTCCCCTCCACCTCACCCCACACGCTAATTGGTGTAGTTACTGAGCAGGAAAAGGAGACACAAATCTAGTTGCCCTTTAACACTGGTGCTTTATAGAATAAGTTAAAGAAATTTCCCCCAAAGCTCTAGCTTCTTAATCCCCCACAAATGGAATGGGGCTCTAATCCAAAGGTTTCAGATAGATTACAGCTCCTGTCCCTTGCCTTATGTTCTTCATTGGACAGAGATGCTAAGAAAACTCCTCAGCTGTCCCTGCCAGGTGTTAGCCTGCCCATTCTGGCCAGCAGCACACAGGGATGGAGGGCTGTTTGGGGAATCTGCCAAGGGCCAGCATTAACACAACTTTGCTCCTGGGGAGCCGTGCAAAGATACCCTAAACTCGCAAGGAAATTAGGTACAATGTCTTCACTCTCTACCCATCAGCATGTAAATCAGCCTCAATACCCAAATTTCAATGGAGCAGTGCTGATTTCCACCACCCAACAGCCTGGACCCAGCTGCGCCTTGCTTCTCCCCCAATGCTCAGCCTCCTGCCAGTGAGCCATCATGATTTCCATGTTTGTTCTAGTTTCACCCCTACCGTGTTTGCTCTCTGCATTTGTACACTGTGAAGTTTAGGCTCTGCGGGCTGAGTCAAGGGTTTCCACTGGACAAAAGCCTGACGCAATAGCAGTGTTGTATGATTTCTTTTCTTTATTATCTGACATTAGAAAAGGGACTAATTGGCAGAGCCTGAAGAGTGTTTACAATGCCCAGAAAATTCAGCTCACAACAGGGATGGTGGCAGGGAAGGGGAATGAAAAAAGCTCTAAAGTTTCAAAGCCATACAACAAAACACCCTATTGATTAAATAATCAACATTTGTTCCCATGGCAGAAGAAGAGTTGGGATTCATTAATGCCAACTACTAACAGACTCCTTACACTGTCAGCTTTCTTTATTGGGGTACATGTAATGTAAAGATTGTAGATACATCTGATCAGTGCTTTTTTTGTAAAAGAGGTGCTGGTACTCAGTACCATCGCTGATTCATCAGTCAGGGTTATTTTTCTTCCTTTCCTTCAGAAGGATACTAGGAACTATTCAAAAGATTTAGGGGTGGGAGACTCCTGATTATTCATCTGTCAAACACATGCCCCTGTTATTAATGTTGGATTCTGTTCTATGTGCTTTAATTACATCTCCCAACCAATTCACTCTGAGATGGAAATGAATGCCAAGGAGCTAGCCTGAGGTGAGAACAAACCTAAATTGTAGCCCAGTGCCAGCACTTGTTTCTCTTTCCCGTGTGCACACCTAATTGAAAGTAAAAGTCATTGAAGAGAAAGTTGTCAATCTAAGACCATCATCAAAATCTGCCCTGATCCAAACTCAAGCTTTTTGCTGTTAAAATCTTGATAATCCACCACTCCAGTGCTATTTGGAATCATAGTTTGTTGTTAACTGGTGTTTATTTAAGAAAACAACCACAACTTTAAACACAAACAGAGAAGCTTCCACACAGCTTGTGTTCCACCTTTGTCTCTCTTGTTTACCACACCCTCTCTGGAATTCTGTACTACACACATACATTTAGTGACTGAACAATATACCCCAGTAAATATTATGGAGATATTAAAGATGATTATTATAGTTTTCCACTGGTTTTCCTTTCTGCTGGTGTTCACTTGTCCTGCTTGGTTTCATTTCTTTCTAGCAGATGGGAAACCTGGCTGTAATGCAATAAATGTAACAGCACAGATGAGAGGGCTGATCTCAAGATATGCCTTCTTAGGCTTCTCACCAGTCTGAGAACTGGCATGGCATTTGCTGATCATGTACTCTCAGAAATTAAAACCCAAGGGAAAAGATTAAATCTCTATAATGTTTGTCTGCAAGTAACACCCTAATTTCTATTTCTGCTGTGTACTCCTCACCAGCATCCTCTTTCCACCGATACCGGACAGACAACAAGCCTCAAGTCCAGGCTGATGCCCTTTTCTCTGGTGATCCCTGTATTTCTTGAAACTAAAGTTTCTGCAGCCTCACATATACATTCGTCACCTCCAAATTCCACTCCATTAAGGGACCCTGGTGCTATCAGTTACTGAATAGTTTTTCACGGATCTTAACTTAAGATATGGACCTTGCCAAGTCATTCTCCTAAATCCATGGCCTACTGCCAGGAATCTCTTGGTCTATAGGTTATTCCTGGTCCACAGACCCCAGAATCATAATGTTCTGGTTTTATTCCCTCTCTAAACTTTCACTAGCTCAAACTGGAGCTTCTGCCCACCCCCTTCTCCATTTTCAGAGGTTCTGCAATACTTTTCCCTCTCTGCAGTGACAGCCTTCCTTCTGCTATATGTCTCTACTAATGAAGCAAAGAGATATGCTATTCATGGATTTGATCTTCTGTGCTTATGCCAAACTGATGATGTCTTTTATTTGCACACGGCAACCACAGGCACTTTTTCTTTCCTGTCTAATGCAGCCATCTTCCATTAGGGGACCAACAGCAATAGCATCAAGTGATGCCTCGTGACAGCAGCAAGCTACGGTTGTTTGAACCCAACTTGTAGATTAGACTTCTTCTCTGTACACAGGTTGCAATGTGGACCATAAAGTCAGAAAACAGTCTCAAAACGATCCTATCCGAACCGCAGCACATGTTAGTCACCCCCGCTAAAAAGAAAATGTCATTTGGCAGTATTCAGAGCACGGATGAGCCCAGATGTCCAGTTACATCTCTGTGAAGTTCTCCCCCCTCTCCAATAGGCCTGCTTCTCTGTTGCCTACTCCCTTGTTCCTTCTGTCCTGTTTCAGCAAGGTTATATTTTCAATCCTGTCCCTAGTTTTCCCAGTGCACAAGGTCACTGGTCTGAATGGTCTGTACAGTTATGATTCGGTTCCAGCAGTGACAGCTAAATCTGCACCTAGATGAGTCATTGGTAACCACAATGACAGGTGTGAGGTAAGAATGGGTTCTTGGCTAGAAATCTAAGGCTTAGGGATAACAACACAGCACCACGAAGGTTCAAGTGGCCCAATGTGCTCATTATAACAATGAGACCGCCACCATGAGGTAACCAGCACAGTAATTTATCAATAGTCTAGTCATCATTGCATGTCTTTTCATCAGGGTAGTATAATTGTGCATTATTCAGAGTTGCTTTCAGCTGTTAGTGGGAGCTGGGTCTTTCTGGTATAAAAATACAAGCAGTTTCTACTGTATTTCAATCAGAGAGATATGTAGTAGTAGCAGCGAGACGTCACAGATGCTGGTGTGCTTGAATTCTAACCACCACTCTGAGATAGCTACAGGAAATACAACCAGAATTAGTCCCGACTTACCACTAGGTGTCACTGTTTTTTTGCAGGTGCAAACACAGTGCACGTTTCTACCAAGAAACGGGTTGCATCTTAGAGGCAGGAGTTGAGAAATGTTCAGATTAGGTGCATTGAGCCCCAAATCTGGTGTTTCCACTCCTTTAGCTGGACTAAAGTCAATTGGTATTTGAAACAGATACCTGTTCCTGTCCCTACTGAGCAGCTCAATTACCGCCAGACAAATGTGTTCAAGTTCTGCATTCTCAAAGTTATAGTGACATCTGCAGTCAAGCTTTTGCAAAACCGAGTCAGAAAACAACAAGAGATTTTCCAACCCAAAGGGGATGGTTAACTGCTTCCAAATGGTGTGCAAGTTTGCAGGAGAGATTTCCAAATGAGATATTTTTCTTTCAAGGAATAAACAAAATTAAAGTCAATAGATATTTCTGGCTACTGTCTGCATTAATTGTGGGAAAATTCTCCTTTTTGGTACACTAATTACAACAATTAGCTGAACAAAGACCAAACATATACATTTATGCTCATGCGATTTCAACACTGGCTTCTTTCCTTAGACTTTTCGAAAGATGTGGTGTCATTATCATTACAGATGAAAACAACATGATTTAATCTGGTCTCACCCCCGAAAGCTTACATACACCTGATCAGTGCAGTCTGACTAATGTCATGTGTCTGGTAACCACAGTGCTAGACTTTAAGATTAGAAGAGAAACATGTCTGGTCTCTCTTGCCTTCATTTAAAATGAGGCCAGCGAACACATGGGATCCATTAGGAAAAACATTCTTCCAGATAACAAGAAGTAAAACAATTTTGGTTAGGGCAAGCAGCTTTGACTTCAAATTAATTAAGCATTTGAGGTTTATAAAACAGGGCTGTACGCGAGACTTCACCACAATCTTTAAAATGGCCGTTAGACTCTCCCTTCATTATTATTATTAATTAGTAGTAGTAATTGTGTGGAAGGACTAGGGATCCCAGTCAGAAGTTGGGGTTCCATTATGGTAGGCACTGTACATAGCCATGTCAAAAGACGCCCCCTGCCCCAGAAAATATACAATCTAAGGTATCTCCTTGGTTAATTTTCAGAATGAGCAATCTCTGTCAAAACTCCATCCTCCCTGTCCTAGATACGGGCCAAATTCAGATTGGGTGAGGTCTCTGCATCTCTATGTCCTCCAAACTGGACTTCAGCAGGACATAAGTTGTGTGTTGTCCTTCTTCTGACCCTTTACACACGACTGTGGTCCAGTCGCTATGTGCAAGTGAGACATGAATGAACCTATGAGACTCTGAATTCGTTCAGTGGCTACTGAACCCTATTTCACATTCCTTCCCAGACAGAATCCCTGCTTTTTGCCATCACTGGGGTATTTTTAACCTGGAACTTAATGAGCACAACGGTTATCTATATTAATGCCCTATTTGTGTATCATCTGTCCAGCCAGGCTAACTTGGTAATGAGTCTTGTTCTAGTGTTTCTTCTTTTACAGTAGAGGAGAAAGAGTAAATAGTCTTTGTATTGATTTGACTTTTAACTCTCAGGCCAGGCAGTGCTGACTCTGCTGTACTGCAGAAACTGGGAGGTTTTGCTGAGGTATTCAATTCTCTACAAAACTGAACAGAGAGGCAAAGAAGCTCGTGGTACAAGAACCTTAATCTTCACTTGTACCCGGCTGTGGAAATGCTGGCAGAAGTAGCACTGGTTAACTCTCCCATTAGGGAATTTACTTGTCTTAGGTCTCACACATCTGGGAGGCTGAACTTTGCAGTGAGAATCTGCTGAAAAGTGTCTTTGAAGTGAACATCCTGCTGTGCTTTCTGAGTTTCAGCTCACCACAGAAAACCTTTCTCGGGAGTCCACCACCACCCATTACGGCAACCTGACTTGTCCCTCCAAGCTAAACACTGGTGATCATTGCTTTGATGCTGGTTGCTTCTGCGCTTCCATGGATGTTAAAGTTTGAGACTATGTCTTGCCAATGGACCTTAAGAATAGAGCAGAGAGCATATGTGGAATTTTTCAAGTTGCTTTTGTAAACTATCCATGTTTCACACACATGAAGGAGATACTATCATGGCTGTATTTTATATCAACCATTGTATATTGTCCATTTTATGCATCTGACGAAGTGGGTTGGAGCCCACGAAAGCTTATGCCCGAAGAAATTTGTTAATCTTTAAGGCGCCACAGGACTCTCGTTTTTTGCTGTACTTAAAGGGCTTCACAAAAGAATTGTTCAAGAACATTTGTCTTTGAAGGAAGCTGTGACCTGGGCCTCCTGGGATACCCTCCTGGATGTGCAAAAATCAGGGCAAGCTGCAAAACTGGGAGCCAAACTCCCCACACACTGATGGGTGGTACTTAAACCAGTCTCCCTATCAGTCACAAACAGGCTTCTGGTTCCCCACACTGGGTACCAAGAACTCTGCCCAAAATAGAAACAGCTCCCTTTATTGCACTCCAGCTCCTCCGGCTTCCACCTAGCTGCACGGTCCCTTAAAGATATAGGTTCTCCTGACCCCAAAGGGCCAGCCACAGCACACAGAACAATATAGGTTTGGATCTTACCCAAAATACCACACTGATAGCCAATCCTTTAGTAACTACAACTAAAGGTTTAATACAAGAAGAAAAGAAGCAAAATATGAGAGATGTTAAAGGGTCAAAGCGAATCACATACGTACAAATGATTTAAAGTTCATGAAAAGCAGTTTGCAGGCTTGTTCCTCTGGAGTTTGCAGGCTTGTTCCTCTGGAGAACACCCAGCATCAGGGTGGGCCTCAATCCTTTGTTCAGTCTCAGAGGAATATTTCCAGAGATGGGTGTTGGCTGTAGACTGAGGACTTGAGAGCAAGATGGAATTGGGGCTGCTGCCTTTTATCACCTCTGGCCTTCTCCATGCTGTGTGTAGTTCTTTCCAATCAAAATGGAGTTGAGTCACATGTTCAAGTCCTAGTGGCTCAACAGATTTTCTTCTTCAGCCCATTATACTGGTGAGCTTCCTTAATGGGCTATTAGGGGGACAATGGCTGGGTAGACATTCAGTCTGGGGAATTTCCCCAGACTCACACCAATTAAAATATAACAATCATATTCCTAACTTCTAATATGAATACGAATCCTACACATAAACTATATAATCATTCCCCACAAATTATTACCTCTCTATTGACACCAAACATGGCATAGTTCCTATGGATTATAACAATTATAAAATATTAATACAAAATGATATCATAAATCGTTCCCTAAATCCGGATAGCGTCACAGAAGCCTTTGAAGATCAACGAATTTTCCATCAATTCTGTAGCTTATGTAGAGGCTCTTTTGAAGGTTGTCCATTACATAATTCAGAATGGCTCACAAGAAGAGACCAAAGATGGCTGGGGTCAGCACACAGCCTAATTTCATTCAATTAATTGAATTGAATTAATTGGTTTTCAAAGGCCACCATATGAGAGTACTTGACCAATCATGGCTTTGTGGAATCCATGCATGATGTTAGTGAATTTGATGGGGAAACCAAACTTTTCTAGAATTTCCAGGGGCCATTTCTGATCAGTGTCATATGATTTGTAAGAGTAGTGAAGACAGCATACAGTTATATGTTTTGTTCTGTACTTTTTTCTGGAATCTATCTCACAACAAAAATCATGTTGCTGGTGCACTGAACTGATTTAAATCCATATTAGGTCTCTGGTAAAAACTTCTTTGTTACTGTTTTGACAAGCTGATTGAGCAAAAATATAGGTGAGGATTTTACCACCTACATATATCAGGGAGATATGGCTGCCTTTATTTTTGTATAATATAACTATGACCAGAGTCTTGAGGAGTCTGGCATCTGATGAGGTGGGACTTCACTCATGAAAGCTCATGTGAAAAATAAATGTGTTAGTCTTTAAAAGTGCCATAGGACTCCTTGTTTGTCTTGGCTTCCCAGATATCATTTTTTTGTTGATAGTTAACAGTTTTGGAGCTTGCAGGTTTGAAGATTTCAGTGATATACTGTCTTTGTTTGGTGATTTACTTGACTTCATTTGTCTAATAGCTTTTTGCACTTCCTGGGTTCTGGGTGGCTGGGCAATTTATTCATATGTAGGGTGCTCAGTCACTTCTAACACCTGTGCTTAGACTGTAGGAAGTTCATTAAGTAGCTGCACCCATCTTTCAGAGATGCTGCTCTTCTCCTTGATTAAGGTAAAGAGATCTGAACTTGTTAGTGGAGCCGGTCCTGATTTGGATGGGCCATAAATGACCTTCAGGGAATCATAAAATATCTTTGTGTTAGTATCAGTGGAATACTGTATCTCTTCTGCTCTTTTTTCCCACCAGTTATCCTGTAGGACACGAAGCCATCTTTGTGCTTTGGCTTGAAGGTACTTGAATGTATTTTTCTTTGATGTTGATTATTTGTCATTTTGCCAAGCCATAAATGCATCATTCTTTCCCTTGAGGATTTCTGATTTCATTGTCATTTTCATCAGGCCAATTCTGGTGCTGTGTTTGATTTTAGCCTACAGTTTTTTCTGAGGCTTGAAGAATGGCCAATTTAAATATGTGCAACTTTTCATATGCATCATTGGGCAATGATGTAATGCTTTCAGTTTTCTCCTTTATGTTTCTTTTCTCAGTTTTTCTTGAAGACATGGATGTCTTGGTTCTCTGTGTACAATTTTGGTTTAATCTGTTCAGCAGATACATTAAAAAGGACCCTGATCATCCTGTGGTCAGTCCAACAATTTGCCCCTTGCATTACTCATGGTCTTAGTGTCTGTTTGCCATAAAATGACAGAAGAGGGGAAGAAAACCCTGGCACATGTGCCAAAAGTGGCATGAACACCTATTCCCTGCAGCATGCGGCACCGCGGCTACTCCCACTGGCCCCACCCCCCAGTGGGGCTTGGAGCCACAAGAGCCATGCTTGTGCCATGGCTCCCATGCCCTGCTGACCCTACTCCCCAGCTCGGAAGCAGGACTAGCAGAGGACAGGAGCCACACATGGGGCTGGGGCCAGCAAGGAAAAGGTGCACAGCTCCTGTCCTCTGCTGTCCCCGGCCCCTGTAGGAGAGCGGGGCTAGCAGGGGAGAGGAACTGAGTGTGGGAGGAGAGCCAGCAGGCTCTGTCCCCTGCTGGCCCCACCCCCGGCACCTGCTGAGAGTGTGGTGGGCAGGGTTGGCATGGGGGCCAGCAAAGGTTGCTGACTCCTGACACAGAAAATTAGGTACCCACACTTTGATCTCACATACATCCAATAATATTACAGGACAGACCCCACAAAGAAAACAGCAGAACACCACTGGCCATCATCTACCGCCTCTAGCTAAAATCTCTCCAATACATCATTAAGGATCTACACCCTATCCTAGAAGATGATCCCTCACTCTCGCAAGCTTTGGGAAGCAGGCAAATTTTTGCTTACAGACAGCCCCACCGACCCTGAAGCAAATAGTCACCAGCAACCAGACACCCTACAGCAAGAACACAAACCCAGGAACCGATCCCTGCAACAAATCCCGTTGCCAACTCTAGCTGCACATCGACTCCAGTGACACCATCACAGGTCCAAACCACATCAGCCACACCATCGGGAGCTCATTCACCTACACATCTACTAATGTGGTATATGCCATCATGTGCCAGCAATGCCCCTCTGCCATGTTCATTGGCCAAACCTAACTGTCCCTACGCAAAAGAATAAATGGACACAAATCAGACATAAAAAATGGCAACATCCATAAACCAGTAGGAGAGCACTTCAGTCTCCCTGGACACTCTGTAGCAGACTTGAAGGTTGCCGTACTTCAACAAAAGAACTTCAAAAACAGACTTCAGCGTGAAACTGCAGAGCTGGAACTGATTTGCAGACTTGACACAATCAGAGGCGGTCTGAAGAGGGAGTTGGAATGGTTATCACACTACAAAAAGTAATTGTCCCTGTTCACACATCCTCACCTTCTAATCAACTGTAGTGAACAGGCCGCATCTACCCTAACTGAATTGACTGTTTGCACTTGCCCTCCCTGTTGTAATGTTTCTCCCCTTGCAAGTGTATATACCCCTTCTAACTGCAGTGTCCACTTCATGCATCTGATGAAGTGGGTTGTAGCCCATGAAAGCTGATGCCTGAAGAAATGTGTTAGTCTTTAAGGTGCCACAGGACTTTCGCTGTTTTTTCTATATACAGACTAACATGGCTACTCCTCTGGAAATAATTTATTTATTTGTCAGGTCTCCTGAAAATTGTGTTGTTAATAAGTTCGCAGTGAGCACACTTGCTGAGTAGCTGGAGACCACTGTTGTTCATTTTTCAGACTCCATTGGTCTTTATTACATTCAAGTAAAACCAAATGAACCTCAAAGTTGAATAAGAATGAGATTTGTCCCTATGTTTATTTCCACAAGGAAATCCACACATATATGCTAATTACTCCTTCATTATGTTATTCAGGAAATATTTGGGAATATAAATTTGGTTTGCTCTGTAGGGTATGGAAAAATATAAACTTGTTAGTTGTTATTATGCTAAGAGTTGGATTATATTCTAATAATTAGATTAATTCTACACAATTAGCTTCTAATAATTGGAACACCAATATTTTTTTCCCCTCGCTCTCACTGAGATGCTGTATGAGGTCTAATCTAGGATATTTTTGTATCTTCCTATATATTTAAGGCTGTTTTAGCATTAACCATTATTCCTTTTATTCTGTACTAATTTTTAGTGTAACTGTTCAAGTCTGCACTTCTCACACAAGGCCAAAGAGTATATTACCCTTCTTAATTATTATTCATACTATTATGGTAAAGCCTCAGGACACACCAAGAATGGCTTCCCATTGTTCTAAGAGCATCACAAACACTGAATAGTAGATGGTCCCTGCCCTGAAGAGTTTACAATCTCAGCAGACAGGACAAACAGAGAGTAGGGAAGGGACCAAACACATAAACAGAGTGAACAATGTGATGGTGGCAAGTCATGTTACTTCCATGCAAGAGATACATGCTCTCTGCCAGATGGGTGCCCCGGCAATGATGTTTCTGGGGAATTGAGCTCAAGTGATCCCCCATCCAGCTCATGCTCTGTCAGCCCTCCGGCTGATTTCCGTAGACTACTCGATCCTCTGGCTGAGTACCTTAGTCCATAAGACCCCTTCTGGGGGAAGTCCACTCCCTCATCCTGACCACTGCTCAGTCCTTCAATGGCCTGGGAGTCCATGACCACCCTGACACTCTGGGAGAGTGGTGAGGGAACTGGGCCTGGCCCACCCACTTCTCCGAGACCCAGCCCAGGGACCCTAAGTGCCCTGACTCTGGCACTGATACTGCCGCCTCCCCTGAAGCTCACTCAGTCACTGCCAATCTCCCTGGGCTGCTTTCCCCACAGTCCCCAGTCCAGTCTGTCCCCTAACCTCAGGGCCACTCCAGACTTCAGATCCCATCATCCCACCAGCGTCTCCGCAGCCTTCCATCCCACACTGTCCCCTCGCTGCTGGATGGCTCCCTGGAGCTCTGCTGCCTTCTGCACCTCCAGGGCATCCCTGGGCTCCTAGATGGCTCCCAGTGGCACACTGGGAGGTCTCCAGAGTGCTGACTTCCTCAGTTAGTCAGCCAGAGGGGCTACCTTCCCCTCTGAGCTCCCAAGGCTAACTGAGCTCCTGGTCTCTGCAGCTCTACTCTTATACTGGCTGCTGCTCCCTGATTGGTTCTTTCATTCTTACTGGCTGCAACTCACTGGTCTTTCTTAACCCTACAAAGGCCAGTGTGGGACAACCGCCCTTTCATACCCACTCAGTTGGCCAGCAGGCCCACCCACCCACCGCAGCGCCTGACAGCACCACGAGCTTGCCGCCATGGCAGTGGGTGGCCACACACAGCTGTGCTGCAGGCAGAGAAGCAGCCATGGGCAGATGGGCAGGGGTGGCTGCTCCTCTGCCCGCTGCTCCAGCCCTGCGGCAGGGGCCAGGCGGCATCCCCTGCCCCTCATCCTCCCGATGCCCCAGTTGCAGGGGGTAGCTGTGCCCCTGTTCCATGCTGCTCTTGGAGATGGAGGGTGGAGCCAAAGTTTTACCCACTATCCAGTTCTGTCTGCTGACAATGGGTGGGTAGACCCTCCGTGGAAGCTGCTGTCAGCAACACAGCCTGCATCTGTGCATAAGGTTCAGCGTATGCTTAATTAGCTCCCCCTGGGCTGGCTACATCAAATTGCCATTGTCCCCTTTATAATGGAAAGAAATATAATGTTGATTCTGTCTTTGGCTTTTTTCTGCACAAACACCTGGGAAAAAATGTCTGAAATCCCCTCCCTAAATGGAGGGAAAGGCAGGAAGAAATGTGGGTCTGTGTCCAGGGAGCACGGTGGCTGGCAATTTCAGGAGGTTAGATTCTGATGTTGTCCCTGCTACTCAAGACATTTCTGAAAAGGTCATTGGAGCACTAGCTCTGAAATTACAGCCATCTCTTGCCTCCACATCTGGTCATTCAGGAAAAAGGAATTAAAACCCAGAGACAAGGGAATTCCATTATTTCATATAAGATATGGGCTCTCTACTGACCCAGAAAGGAACTGAGGATGAAATATCATTTGTGACCTGAAAGCAAACAAGATGACTGGAATAGATATGTCCTGGCAAACTGAACCAGGATCCATCTACTGAAGAACTGAGGTTGATGCAGGTAGGTGGTGATGTTTAATTATTGCAGAAGTAGGTCCCAGATTGATCGTCCCATAATCCTCATCATTGGACTGCATAATAGGGCATAGGAAGACAAAAAGGAAGGCCGAGCAACCGTACTTACAGAGGAAAAGTTTGTCCTGCTCAATATTGCACCTCCATACTAGTTTGCGATTTATAATTAAAAATTAGGCACTGATTATGTCCTACGCAGCAACAAGTAAATGTCAAGGTCTGATCTGGGACGTGAACATACACTTAACTCCTTTGCTACTCTCCGGCTTGTGTCTTTGGTTTGGGAAACAAGGAGGTCCACAACCTAGCAGAGCATTAAAGCACATGCTCAAGTTTAAGCACATAAATTGTCCCGCTGCTGTCGGATTAAAGTTCAGCATGTGGGCAAGTGTTCTCCTGGATCAGAATCTATGTCATTAATCAGGGGAGTGCCTCTCGAAAGGTACACGGCATAGCACCTGGGTTTAGCTATTGAAAATGACTGCATGTAGACAATGTATGCTTTAACTCTGATTAGGATCCTGCAAGTCATTACTGAAGTCAAAGTTGCCATAACTAAACCGATGAGTGAAACGGTAGGTTTCCTTTTAGTGTCATTTAGGTTTTTCACCCCCTTTCTTCCATCTCCCAGAATGCTGGCGCTGACAGTCAACCAGATTTATTATCATCTGAATCGTCCATGCTCAGAGCCCCTTAACTTCCATTATGGAACCCCAGTGCAATGAATCTTTCTAGAGGGTCTTATCACTATGGTTTATGTCAGATCATCTATTTTCATTTGCTTGCTACTTTGCTCATTATGGTTTTATCAGCAGATTGTTTTTTTTCCCTCCTCATTGACACATCTTCCATTTTCTCCTGAAATTAACTTATTTCAGGTTTGAAAAGGCACTGTTTATTATTATTATTATTATTATTATTATTATTAGAATAATAAAACATTCTGTCTACGCTTTCAGGCCCATCATTGAAACTACCAGCCACCAAGACTGTTCTATGTACTTCACACAACACAAGTTACTAAACGTTAAAGGCTAGATTGAGCCCAGAGAGAGAACATGTGCTAACAGCACCAGGTGATCTATGGCATGGGGAGGAAGTGTACCTCATATATGCAAAACTCCTTTTGTGCTTTGAAACCTAGCATATTTCATCCCCTCATGCCCAGCCAGCTCTGTCTATTCCTTGCCCTCTCCTCTTCCTTGACCCCTCGAGTTACAATTGCATTGTTTGTGTGGGTTTACACATCTGTGTTACTCCCCTGTACCATCCTGTGTGGCCATGCAGCGAATGGTCTCAAGTGCAGTGGGAGAAGTCTAGGTTGGATATTAGGAAAAACATTCTCTCTAGGAGAGTGGTGAAACACTGGAATGTGTTCCCTAGGGAGATGAAGAGTTCTAAGGCCTGGCTTGGCAAAGCACTGGATGGGTGTTGGTCCTGCTTTCATCAGAGGGTTGGACTAGATGACCTCTTGTGGTCCCTTCTAACCCTCATATTCGATGACTGCCACAATCTAGTTCAGAATGTTTCTCCTTTAATGATTCTCTTGCCTGCATCCATTTTCGATGCCGTCCTCTAGTGGTCTGTGATTCGCTGGGCCAATAGGATTATAGCACATCTTTCACGGTGTTGCAGCTGACGCTGGTGCCTTATTGGTCACTAAGGAATCTTAACCCATTTGAAAAAAAAAAAAGATAAAAAACATGATGTGCTCTTTAGAGGAAGATTGGTCAAAAGAATGATCTGAGCTGTTTATTTATTTCCTCGGTCTAATGAACTGGGTTTAGTTGTTATTTTTGTTTGCATAGTTTTTTTTTCTTGTCATTTCTTTTTTTAAATGAAGCACGAAATTGCTTTACAAGTTGATAGGAAATACAAAACTTTAGCTATCTCGAGGGCAAACTGGATGGGATTTTGAAAATGCTCATGTCCCCAGTTCCTGATTAGTGGAGAGTTTCCAATAAATCTAACTTTGTTGACAAGTTTGCAAGCTGATGTCATGGCCTTTACTGAACAGGACATGAAGTCAGTCCACATGTGAGTTTAAAACTATACTCCTGAGAAGAGACATCTTGTTTTCAGAGGTGCCTGCACCACACAAGATGAGACATCGGGTTATCGGGTTCAATTCATCGCTACCCAGAACCTTGTGTTATCTCCTGCACTAGAACAAAATGTGCGCATTGCACTATGCGGCAGTTGGGTAGCATTCCACACTAGCTGGCTAAGGAGGAAGTGACTCCATTAGGCACAGGACAACAGTGAAATTGTCCCAGAGCATTTAGTCCTACTTCAATCATTTTAAAAGGGGAGAAATTATTTTAAAAAAGGATCAAAGCTCCCACTGACGTCAGGAGGGCCAAAAATTCATTCCAAGGTGAATTAGCAGAGTTATATGAAGGGCAAAAATGAGAAAGAAAGAAAGAAAGAAAGAAAGAAAGAAAGAAAGAAAGAAAGCTATTAGCATACTATACCAGAGGCATTGGTGGGAAATTCTTAGAAAGAATTTGCTTGTTATGGGCTGTGCTTCTTGAAAAAAAATTCCCAGAAGAAATTGACAACC
>ML685781.1:19198753-19220030 GCA_007922175.1 Pelusios castaneus
GGACGATGGGTAAACATCCTCCCCATAAAAAACAAAAAATGGGGAAAGAATGCTGATTCTCGTGGTATTAGAGGCTCCTAGCCTGTCTCTCCTCCCCACATCACAACACACCCCCTCCAGCTTTATTCACTGATCTAGTTAATTTGTATTTTCCCAGAGCAAAGTATTTTTACACTAAAATATTGATTGGCAGCCTTTTTTGTTTACTTCCAATCCCACCTTGGGGGAATCTTGCTGAATAAGATCACATTGCCTATTCCAAAGGGAATAAATTAGCTCTCTCGGTTTATAGAGAGATGTCACAAAACTCTACCATTGATTTGATTTTATCTCTAGTTCTGCTGACTGTACTATGTGAGGGGAAAAATAGAATTCTTTGAGAAAGCCACATTTGCTTGAGAGAACACAGAAGCCATGTAGTCTCTCCAGGCTGGCGTGAGCAGAGGGGAAGGCTACACATCTTCCTAAAATGATGTTAGCTCCTCGTTGGTTTCTGTGGCTTTGATTTTCAATTGCAGCTGAGAATCACATGCTGAAATGCAGGGGGTGCAAAGGGCAAATGTGGATTTTAAACTTTCTCAGCCAGCTGTGCGTTGCATCCGTCTCCGGGCATAAATCCAAGCAGCCTCAGGGCTATTCTCAATTGTACCCATTTGCTCACAGGACACAGGGAGAAGTTTCAACCCAAAATTTTCAAATTTGAATGGAGAAGTGGATCCCTGGAGATGAGACCATTTATTTAGCTGCTGGAAGTCAGATGTCCCACCTAGAAATAGCTATGGGGAGTGTTCAACACAGAGAAGCTCAGATTCTACTGATCATAGAACAGGAGAAATTTGCTTCAAAACTTCTGCTCTGAGAATGTGCATCCAGGGCTCCAGGTTCCATCAGGCCAGAGCTCCCCCCCCACCCCTTTCACTTCTCTGCCATGCAAATATCTACAACGTGGTGCCTGGTGTGTAATATATACTACAATAAAGGGTCACTGCATCCGAGCAGGTGCGTCAGGTAAGATATCAACAATACCGCTAGCTAGCACATTTAATCCTCATGTTCAAATGTTAGACTCTTCACCCGATGGTACTGGGTTCAAACCCAGATGATTGTGTAGCCCATATGCCTGAAAAGGCTATCTCTGAGACACCTGCTGAGGGTGGGTTACTGTTGTTGGGCAGATTAGTGACCCACAACTGGAAACTTCCAGTAGCAGGGAGTGGTAGCAATTTGAGCATGCTCCACAGTGTACCCTGCTGGTGTGATCAGTCAGATGACTGGAGAGCAGCAGCCTGAGCAGACAGCAGGCAGGAGCTGCCTTGAAAGGAGACCACGTGCCCAGTGTTCTGGAGAGGAGCTGAGCCAGGAGTGAACAAGATGTTTTCTCCATGTAAAGGAGTCATTTGCGACAGACCTTGCAGACATGCATATGGGACTGAGGGCTGGTTGCAGAGGAGAAGAGAAAGCCTGCATGGAATGCTACAGAGGATCCCAGCAAAGAAAGAAGAGGACAGCTATTTCTTGCCACTCAAGCTTCCACACTGGAACAGAGACTGTAGCTGAGAGTTGGGTGAACTCCACACAGACTTTGGGACTCTTGGGTATCTTTCATGCAAGGGATTGTTCTTGGTTAATGGTAGTTTGTTTTCTTAGGATAAGGTTAATTTAGTTAGTAGTTAATAAAGTTCATTGTTATGTTTGTTTTTAGTAGTATTTTAATGTGTGAGTGTAGCTCTGAGCAAGCTTCGCCGTGAGTCCTGTACAGACTGGATCCTGGGTCTCCAGCTGCTTTTCTCCACAGGGGTTGGGGTGTATTTCTGTGAGGCACTGGAGAAGGGCAACTAAATGAATTTAGCCCACCCGACGGTTACAATTGCTTAGACAGAGCCGGTGAGCTAAGTACACTCTAATATTTAGGGTGCAGCACAAAGTACTTGTAAACATTTCCTGTTGCCACCACAGTAACGCAAGGCTCTGCAGTGGTCTTACATCGAGCACTCTCTGTTGATCACCTCCTTAGCCCTGCAGTGCTCTTGTTAGCCACGGTTTTTGCCCTCCATCAAAGTCGCACCTAATCCAGACCGCTTCTGGGACAACAAGAGCACAAATGAAGTTCATTGACAGAGGGCTTGGCTTGGTCTCCTTTTCAGCCAAGCCTCTGGCTCACCTCCTAACCCTCCTGAGCGACTTTTAGTCCCTCTTCGGCTCTGAGTTAGGGAGCTGATTTCACAACTGCTTCTCTAAACACCCTCACAATCCCAGAACTCTTCTCGGGAGTCCCCATCTTGTTTCCTATTACTCCTCCACAAAAAGGGGTTTTCTCAGTCCTTTTCCAGGGCCTAGATGTTTCTGGCTGTCACTTAACACCAATTAGTTCAGCTCCCACTGGCTGCGATGCTATTAATTATGGCACGGGTGGATTTGATTAAATAGGGCAGGATAGACGAAGGCCTCCCGGCTCATAAAGGGGAAAGACCCATTTTTACTGTACCATACACCATCACTTTTATTTGGGGCTGGGTAATACTTCCTGCTCCTCAGAGAGGTCTGTGATTTCATGAGGCATCACCATTGCAGTTCAGTTATTCCTGTAGAAGAGTATAAAACAGCAACCCCCTCTCTTTGCAGTCATCTCCTAAGCCTGTGCACAACTTATCTAAAAGGAAGCTCCATTCAGCATAATCCCTCTTTAACTGAAGAAGTAGGTATTGCTTCCCGCTCCCACGTCCCGCAGCTCGCTTAACTTCTCTCTATGCATGAATTCTCTCTATGCATGAGTTTTGAAGTGCTTGCCTATGTTCCTTTAAAAATGGTCTCCTGAGGGCCATCAATTTTAGTGGATTAGGTTTGTGTTAGATATGGGTAAGATTCGTACTGAATGTTAATTCTCTTATACAGAATGTTGTGGTGAAATATGATTATCTGAATAGTTTTTCATTTAATTTACAGATCAAAATTAACCTAATTAACACGGCTGACTTTTTCCATCCTGTCATGACTTGTTTGCACTACTCGGAATTGAGACTAAAAAGGGGAAAGGCTAACTTCATTTGCAGGCCAGCAATGTAAGACATCTTGCTAGACATTCTAGGTGTGGAAGAATTATCTTCACACAGCATTTAAGGAACTGGAACATGGAACTGGAAGAACTGATTGTGGAGCTACAATGACACAGTTTTCCCTTAGCTGGAAGGATGGATATTACTTATATTTTGTGATTTAAACCAGACGCCCTTTACTAAAGTCTCTTGGCACATGTAGATATTTTTTTTTCTGATACTAAACAGCCATATGGAAAAGACAACTCCAATTTAATTATCCAGGCAGAAGCACAAGGCTTCAACAAAATCATGGTTCTGTCAAGCCTGTCGAAGAAGATTCCAGAGTGAACAGATCTGCTCCCAGCGAGGTACGGACAAGTACTGAGCTAAACAAATGGGATATGTGGTAGGATACTCATCCATTGAGGGCAGTAACAGCTATCAGTCACCCTGTCCCATCACCTGTCATGGCCCTCTAAGGATTTGGAAGGGTCCAATAGGTTATAGAGAAACACCTCAGAATCCTGGAAATGAATAACGCTTGGAGAAGGAACACTGACATTCTACATTTAAGGGCCTGAAGCCCAGCAGAGGGGATGGGGAGAAGTTCCCCTCTCAGCCAACCAATTGGGAAGGATTTGGGATTAAGGTTGCACCCTGTCCTGCACCAGGTAGATACTGATGGAAACCAGCTGGCCAGATGAACCATCCAAAATGGAAGGCGAATAGGGAAGGGGGCTCATCTGGAAGGAGCCAGGTAAAGGTGTGTAGTGAGTTGAAGCTCCAGGAAGAGGGCTGGAGGGGGGAAGCTCCTGTTTGGAGGTGGGTAGAGAATGATTAATTTAAGGCAAAAGCGGAGAAGTTACTGGGTGCAGCCTGAGAGCTGCAAGATGGGCTGAGAGTCACTTCAAGGAGACACCTCTGTAGCTAGGAAAGAAGCAGCAGGGGAGTAACTCTAGATCCCAGGCAGAGACAGCAGAATGCAGAGATCCAGGGTAGATGTCAACAAGCTGGGCAAAGGTCGGACCAGTCCAGGGAAGGGATAGAAAGATGGAGGAAGCAGTCCTTATCCACCTGGCACAGAATTCCTGGGCCAGAAGCCAGAGGAAAGGGCAGGTCTGGATTCCATCCTGCCTCCCCAGACCAAAAGGGTCAGTACAGGCATCATAAGGAAACGAGGTCAAGTAACACAGGCTCCAGATGGAAGTTGAAGACCAGATTCAAAAGCTAAAGTAGACTCCAGGCATTCCTATTTGAGACCTTTCTGTGAGTCCTGGAAGGCAAATGGACTAAGCAGAGACCTGGCCAAATACAATTACATGGTGTTGTGGCACCAGAACAGCTAATAGGGACACTGGACTGTGAGAATCCCTGCAACATCACGCCTTGAGACATGGAGGAGTTCTGGAGGTGAGAGGCATGATTACAGAGTACTATGGGGCCTCAGTATTCGATGAGAATGGTTTCTAATGGTGAATAACAAGACTGTGTTAAGGACGTGGAGTCGAAATTGTCCTTTCTAACTAAAACATTGTGGTGGGTGGGGAAAGGTGGGTCAAAAGATATCAATCTTTGACCTGCTTGGACTAAAAGAGGATATTTTGAAGACTTTTTCCCCGAAAAATGTGTCCAATCTTTTGATCAGCTGCAGTAAAAAAAATTGCTGGTAGTGTCTAAGAACTCAAATTAGCAACACATTGAGATAGGCGCTTACAGACAAAGAACACAAGGAAAGTCCTTGACCCAGGGAGCAGAGAACCCAAGGAAATTTGACTTTCATTAGTGCAAAGGCATCTCTATTTTTTCAGAGTTTCAAATACTTTCACAGTCATAGAGGCTATGTCTATACTAGAAAAGTTAAGTTGACTGTATTAAGGTGACTTAATAAGGTTGACTTTAAGTCGACTTAAAGATGACCTTATTAAGTCGACTTAACAAAGTCGACTTAACTTTTCCAGTGTAGACATAGCCCCTTGTTGACCATATTAATGCTTTAAGTCGACTTAATAAGGTCGATTTAGGCGCTAATCCCCATCCACAGTGCCTTTAAGTCGACTTAAGGCGTTGACTTAAGGTTTAAGTTGACCTAAAACTAGGTGTTATTAAGTCGACTTAAGTTTTTTCCTTAAGTCAACTTAAGGAATTGCTTAAGTTGACTTAATAAAAGCCCAGTGTGGACATGGCTTTGTTTAGGTTGACTTAAGCCTCCTTAAATTGACCTAAATTGCCAGTGTAGATGCACCGACACAGCTTAAATCCATAATGATGAAAAGCCTTCACTAGCTTCTTCTCTCCCACCTATTTTCTAGAAAATTTATCTCAGTGGCTTTGGCCTAATGACACAATGATTGCGTAGCTGCATTTGCAGAAGATCCTTGAGCCTTTGGTTCTCAGATACCATATAAAATGGGTTGTTCTTTGAATGTGTCATTAGGCATACAGGTACTGTGTATCCTCCTCTATTATGACAGCCTTATGAAAGTCCCAGAGAGTGCATTTTTACCTGTTAATTTCCTGTCTCTAACCATATCAGGGTGAGTAAAGATAATCTTTATTTTGTCCTCTGTTAGCATCTGATATCTCACATAATTACAATCCTTTCAATTAACCTGAACCACTGACGGAAATGAAAAACAACAACAACAACAGGGATTGTGAATATATCTAGGAGTATAAGAAGGGTAAAATTAAGAGCACGTATGTAGTGGGTTGGTGGGTCCTCCCTCCCTTCTGGCTCCACTCATGAGGGCACAGAAGGATGGTCTCTCCCGTCAGCTTCCATCCACCAGGGCGCAAAGAGAGGTCCTGCTGCCTCAGAACGGCATAGTAAATAGAACACCACAGAACAGAAACCACTGGACCGAAATTCCTATCTTAAGAAATGGCCAGTCTGGCTATGACACAGGTTCTAGGGTTTGTCACTAATCTATATTTTATGGTGAAAATGTGAATAAAGTCATTTTAAAATGGAGCATGTCTCAGTTACCTCTGATTGGGTATATTCGCCAGATGGTGTGAGCTGCGCTGACAGAAAGGAACAGTGATGCGGATCCAGAGGTGAGCAAAGGAGTTAATCTAAAGAAATGGAAATCCTTGAGGCTTTTGACACACAGCTCTTGGAAACAGAGAGGCTGGAGGGAAGCTCCAAAGGGTAATTAGGAAACAATCATGACGATGTGTGTGTGTGGGGGGGGAGGTGTCCCTGCAAACAAGGTAAGCCTCTGTAGACCTCTCAGCATGCTCATCTCCAGATGTCAGGGGAGAGCCCTTTCAGACCCGGTTTACATTTAGATCCACCTGTGTTAGTTGTACTCAAACTAGCCAGCTAAGTAAGAAGTAAGAATACCACGGTGCAGGTCCACAGGCCCGCCTGCCTCTCTTCCCCTGCCCCCCTTGTGTATATTCCCTTGTGGAGCCTATACCACAGAGTTCTCACTGCTATTTTTAGCAAGCTACCTCAGGTAGAACTAGCATGAGCTGCAATTCAACATCAGCTATAATTTAGATGTACCCACAAGTTGTCTGGGCCTCAGCTCCTCATCAGGAAAACTGAATAATAAAGCTACTTTTGTTTCTCTTACCAGTTTAGATTTTAAGGTGTCTCAGATAGTGTTTGCCTTTTACTCTGCATTTGTACAGTGCCGTGCACAATAGGGTCTCTCTCTTGTCTGTGTTCCCTAGGCATTACCGTGATGCAAATAATAAAACTCTATCTTGCATTGCTCATTGGTCATGAGCAACCCTTCTTCTGTCCATCTCAGAAGTGGCACCAATTACAATAACCTGCATGGAACTTGTAGGAAGGAGCAGAGGTTGCAGAAGGGAAGTTTTTAGAGGAGGCAACAGAAAATCGGTCTGTCTGCACATGGGTCGGATGCTGGCAACAATGGCAGTTGCTCTGTAAAGAGTTCTCATCTTGAAAAGTCAGTTTAGTTTTAGCATCCTTTCATGTCACCTGCCATGTGATGTATGAAATACTGATGGATTCTGGACAAAGCCGTGTCCAAGAGGAGTAAATAAACAAAAGATTTATACAACCGTATCAGATTGTGAGTCATGAACATAGCTCTCCTGGAGTAAGAACCAGCTGCAATAAGTCATTCCCTCAAAACTCACAGAGTAGAGATCCAGGCATGCTCGCTGATTCATGCATGAAGCTAACATTGCTGCTGTTTCTGTCACACAGTTTACCTCTCGCTCGGTTTCTGAAAAAAGAGCACTTCTTTTCATTTCCCTTATCAGCAAGCCACCACCAACCACAACCGGGAACCTTAGCCTGCAGATTGATTTGACACGGTGCTCATTGCTACGGAAACAGAATTCTTAGTGCTCCGTATCCATCTCAGGAAATCTAGCCCTTCAGGAATCTGATTGTGCCAAAAGCATATTAAAAATCGAAAAGGGAGGTATAGGAGAGAAAACAAAGAGACATTTGAGTGAGGTGGGGAAGTGAACAGAGCCTTCACAAATAGACTAACCCATACCTTTACGGCCCAATTCTTTCAGCTTACTCACCTTGAGTAGGACCATACTCTGGGAGTAGCTCAGTTGGTTTACCCAACTTAGAATTGATCAGAAAATTTTGCAATGGCACATTTTTCCTTCAGAAAAGGCTGACTCATCAAAAGCAAAATAAGGCATCACCTTTGGAAATTAATTTAGTAATAGAAATGTGTGTGTTGTGGGGGGCAGGAGGGGGGTGATCAATAAGTTTGAAATATTCGTTTTCACCTTTTTCAAGAATGGAACATTTCCATTTTCAGTTTCGAAATTCTCCCCATCCCATCCTACCCCAGCCAGAACTTTTCCTGAAACTGTTTTGATGTCTACCCTGATTTGTTTTCCCCCTTCAGAATTTGGGCTCACAAGAAAGTCCACATTTTTAAAGGGAGTTTTTTCCATTCTAAAACAGAAGAAATTTCAAAATTATAAAACACCCACTGAAACAAAATATCCTGTTCCTGCATAGCTCTGCTAATGCATACTTCATGAGTGAAGTCCTGACTGAAATCAAAGGCATAACTTTCATTGATTTAAATGGAGCCAGGATTCACTCTCTATTTGTAGCCCAGGTTGTTAATGTATGGTCTGAGCCCTGTACAATTTGGTCTTCTGCTAAGAAACATGCATGGAAATTTGCAGTCAGGGACCCAATTAAGAGATGATTTTCTCTGATAAGTTCATTTTCACTGTATAACTCCACTAGGGCCTATTCTAGTTCCTGAGTCAGTATAAAGTCATTTTTCTTTCCTTTAACATTTCTTGATGTTTTGTTCAACAACTAGCTAGTTAATTCATAGCTGGAGCTAGCTAGTCCATGAAAGAATAATATTTAAACCAAATGAAAATTTCCATTTGGATAGAAATTTTCCACTTTTTCAGTGAAACAACAGAAACGAAAATCAAAACATATTTTTTTAAATAAAGATTTTTAGTTTTGGGTTTTGAAAAACAATTTTTTAAAAACCCAAAATAGCTTTAAAAAAACTAAACATGTTTTGGTTGTCAGTTGAAAAAAAATTATTTTTTCCCCAAAATTTCCTGCAAAAAATTCCATTTTTAAAACAGTCTTGTTGACAGAGCAGGAATCATATTTTCCTAGTATCTGCCTGTGGTTGATTTCACCCTTATTCCTGTTGCTTTCCTATTATTGTTTTTCTTTAGTCCACACGCCAGTGCTTTTCTGGAACTTCTGTACTTTGGAAAAATATTGTGGCACTCAAAGGTATATTTTCCAAGGGCTGAAACCCAGTCCCTACCCTTTAGAGCAGGGGATATCCAGCCACATAATTTATGCTGACAAAAATAAATTACAAGTGCAGTTCGGAGTAGCTACAACCCTAGGCTATGTCTACACTTGCACTTTTAAGTCAACTTTAACAAAGTCAACGTAACTAAGTCAACTTAAAGTCGACTTAAAGTCGACTTAGTTAAGTCGACTTAGTGTGTCTACACTTAAAATTAAAGTCGACTTCAAGGGGAACTTACAAAGTCGACCTAGAGCGTCCGCACTGGATACTCTAGGTCGACTTTATGGGGCTAGGGGGACCTTGGGCAGGTCCACAGTGGCGGGGGGGCACCCCCTGTGTACAATGGGGCAAAGGGGGACAGGGACCCTGGCAAGTCAGAGCCCTGTGTGTGATGCTGTCTGGATTTAGGGAAGCATTTATGATATTATTTTCTATGGATATCTCATAAATGCTATAATCCATAGGAACTATGTCATGTTTGGTATCAATAGAAAGGTAGTAATTTGCTGGGAATTATTATATAGTTTATGTCTAGGAATTCTATTTCAATTAGAAGTTAAGAATTTGATGTTATATCCATACTTTAACTTGTGCCCTTCTGTACAAATGCCTTAACCGGGAGGGTGTGAACAACCATTGTCTCCTTAATGTTAAGGAATCTATCAGGTGATATGGTCCCAGGGAGTATCCTGATGAGCCATTAAGGAGACAATGGTTGTTCACACCCTCCCATCTAAGGCATTTGTCCAGAAGGACACAAGTTAAAGTATGGATATAACATCAACTTCTTAACTTCTAATCGAAATTGAATTCCTAGACATAAACTATATAATCATTCCCAGCAAATTACTACCTTTCTATTGATACCAAACATGACATAGTTCCTATGGATTATAGCATTTATGAGATATCCATAGAAAATAATATCATAAATGCTTCCCTAAATCCAGACAGTGTCACACCGTGTCCACATGCCCTGCCCTTTGGGGGGCATGCCAGGCTCCCCTTGTGCCCCCCCCCGGCAGGGAGGGCATTGGTGTTGTCCTGGGGCAGCCCTAAATCGACTTAGGGCTACCCCAGGGCTACACTGGCTTAATTCGACTTTAGAAAGTCGAATTAAGCCTTAGCTCGAGTAGAAAGGTGAAGCAAAGTGTAGTGTAGACTCAGGGCAAATTAAGTCGACTTAAGCCAAGCTTAAGTCGACTTAATTTGCCAGTGTAGATGCAGCCTGACAGAGAATACTAAAACAAGAGTCAATGGCTGGAAGTTGAAGGTAGACAGATTCAGACAGGAAATGAGGCATAATTTTTTAGTAGTGAAGGTAATTAACCAATGGAGCAATTTACCAGGGATCATGGTGGGTTCTCCATTATGGATATTTTTTAAAAATCAACATTGGACGTTTTTCTGAAGGAGCTGCTGTAGGAGTTATTTTGGGGTGATCTGATTCATGAAGAGGCTCCTCTACCCCGGTATTTTTGCACTTGTTTATTTTTTAACTCATGCGGAGAGCTGGTAACACGTGTGTATGGAACCCACAGAATTTATCTGAAAAGAGCACCTAGAAATCATTTCTATAATACCTCAAATGGCTTTCTTTGTATCAGCCATTTAGATGCAAAAGAGTGGCATCAAGAAAGAGAATGGCCAGTGTTTGGGGACATTCCACATTATTAGATCAAGCTTAGAAAGAATTGATAGCCTATTTGGTTTAATCACTGAATTCATTAACTTGATGATTCGCTATTACTACTTTTCAGATTTGTTTTGTGTGTTCTCTATCTTGTTTGCTTGGTTTAGTTAATAAAATGGATACAGCTGAAATCCTTTGTAGACTGGAGGTGTTGTCCCCAAGCATTAATATTCAGAACCATGGAGAACTCCAGGGCAAAGAACAGAGACAACGTTGTGAGTCGCTTAATGGTGGTCAGCAGAAGTCACCCCATAGTCCTCACAGGGAGCTAAGGGCAGACACAGCTAGCAGAGGTTGGTAGAAGCAGCACATAGAAGTATTTCCCTGGGAGGTATTTTGTTTAGCTAGGACTTGTTTAGAGAAGCATCTTCCAGAAGCTTTTTATCACAAGCATTTTCCCCTGCAGGGATTTTGTCTAGAGAGACATTTCTTTTTCAGAAGAATTTTCCTCTGCTACAAGGATTTATAGTATAATAAAAATTCCAATGACATTCAAATGTGCTTTTTATGTCTCTTTGGATTTTGATGCATTTCTTGTGTCACTCAGCCCAGAATAACCCTCACCTTGGGACTACCATATATGCCCCATGCCTGTCTCCTGCGCCTGTTTTTAGACCTCTGGGAGCCAAATTCTCTGCTGGTGTAAATTGATGGAGCCACATGGGTTTCGATGGAGCTGCACCAATCAACTCCAGTTGAAAATGTTGCCCATTAGGTGGGTTTAGCTTTGGCATGTCTGGCAACGCACTGTACTACCTCTTTGGGAATGTCTACATAGCCGCAGCAGGGAGTCTGAGCCCTCAGGTCACTGCATTCAAACCAGCTGTGTAGACTTTGTGGCTGGGGCTCAGGAGCTCACCCTCCTGCCTTCTCCTGGATTAGGAGCCCAAGCTGCAACATCTAGTGCAACATCTGAGCCCTGGCTGTGGCCCCAGGCTCTTGAGATGTACCCTCAGAAATGCGGCTCCATATAGCATGTCCTCTGTAGGATATCCCAAGGGTTGTAACTGCTGGTTCACTCCGGAGCACAGGGCCAGACACAGCCTATGCCCACCTGCAGTTCTACTCAAACTCTATTTTAGGGGCTAATGTGCGGGCAGGTTTTGTGGTGGTCCAGTTCCCTATGAACGGCAGTCCTGCTCGCTGCCCTACGCTAGTGAGCCGGCTGCCAACTTCATCCCAAAGACAAGCAGACTTCAAATAGATCCATTCCTTCTCCACTGGAATCAGGGGAGTCCTTCTATTGACTTCAGGGGGAACTGGACCAGACCTTTGTGTAGAGGGCAAATGGCATAAGACAAAGCTTCCCCTGGTGGGTTTCTTCTTTACTAGGGCTGAAGAAACTTGAAATAAAGTCTCCCGCCACCCTGACTCACAACAGGGTCTCCCTGCCTGTAATCTCTCCCCTCAGGATCAGGGGGTTGCTCCAACCATCTTCTTGGGTCTGTGCTACTCAGTCCCAGCCCCTGCAGCCTGTCGTCTCTTGCCTTGCATAGCCCTCCTTTCTTGGAGTTTCTGTTTCTGAAATCTCGGCAGCGCTTTCAGCTGTTTCCTTCACAAACTCTTCCAACAGCTCTCTGTGTACCTTTGCCCCTTTCCTCTGCCACCTCCTGTATCAGCCTGGGCTGAGATTAATCCTGCCTCTGCTGCCCTGAGGGAGGAGACAGAACTTGTCTCGAATAGCTGGGATGGAGGGGAGAAATGCCCTGCCCACTCTACAAGGCTTTTGGTCCTAGCTCCTTAAGGAAAGAGGGGCCTGGGTTTTCCTCACGAGCATTAACTCTTCCACTAGGACCAACTTTGTCCCTCCTAGCACCTGACTCTGCCTTTCCTAGCTCTTTCTCCACCCTAAGAAGTCCCAGGACTTAATGGGACACACAGCAGGGCAGGTGTTAACTGACCACTGGTCCTTCCTACCACAGAGGGGAGAGGCATCCTGTTACAGGTACCTCATAGCTCATTTCTCTCCTTAGCAGAAAAACAACTCGCGTGCACTGCCTCTCTGCCTGGCTAGTTGTCTGACACATCACTAGCATTGCACACATTCCTGCCCAAAAGTAACCAGGAAATGACAGAAACAGGTCAAATACTCTGTCTGGGAGAAAAAAACAACGAGAGTCCTGTGGCACCTTATAGACGAACAGATTTTCTTCGGCATAAGCATTCGTGGGCTATAACCCACTTTGTCAGATGCAGGAAGTGGAAATCACAGTGGAGAGGTGTATATACACATGCCAGGTTGGAGGAGGGCAAGTTTTAGCAAAGTCAGTTCAGAGAGCAGATGGGGCCTGTTCACACCTGTTGATAAATGTGTGAACAGAACAATCACTTTTTGTAGTGTGATAACCATTCCAAGTCAGGCATTCCTAAAACTACAGTACCCAGCTGGGGAAGTGAAAAAACAAACTGACATGCATCTGACGAAGTGGGTTATAGCCCACGAAAGCTTATGCTGAAGAAAATCTGTTAGTCTACAAGGTGCCACAGGACTCTCGTTTTTTGCTGTACACGGACTAACATGGCTACCCCTCTGGAAATTTCTGTCTGGGAGAGATCAAAGGACTCCTTCCAGCACAAGCATTCCTAGCATATCTCATGCTGAATTCATGGAAACCCTACATCCAGATCTTGTGCCATCCCCGGACGCAGGAAGGGTAATGGGCCTAATCATTACAGCACCACTGGGGTTTCCTGGCAGCCCAATTCTTTCTATTCCCTCTAAGACTTGTCCAGCAAACCCTCCTCTCCATTCTCAGCTCCCCCCATCCTATCTGTGCATCCGTCGTCTGCTCCTGGGCCCGGCCCTGCCCCAGTGTCATTTAGAAAAGAGGCACATTCCAGCTCCACGCCCATTCGTCCCTGGAACTCTCTGCTGATGAGGGAGCCAGCTGGGACAGTATTAATGAGACAGGAACCTCTGCCCACTGCGGGGGAAGTTGTCACAGTTCGGTGAAACCCAGCCGTTAGCCAATACTGACCCATGGCAGGTCGGTGTGAATTGGGGAGGCTGAGAAATGAAAGCCCCCATCTCCCGTTTTTAACCCCCGGAGCCAGTCAGATCCGCATGCACGGCATTCCTCATGTAGCCTGGCCCAGCAGGAGGGAGTTCAAGATAGGAAACGTCTGCCTTTTACACCTCTTTCAGAAACTAGGCCTGTGGCTCCTCTGTGTTGTGTCAGCGTGTGTTCACTCGGATCAGCCCCTCTCAGACTAACCAACAGGAACAAGGTTTTTCTGTGCAAGGAAACACAGAACAGGATTGCAGTCTCCCGGCATCCTCCCCACTTCCCTGCCACATGCTCCCAGCTGCAGTCCATGTAAACTCTCCCTGCTGGGGAGGGCGGAGGTAGAAAGTTCTCCAGGCGTTCTGCAGTTTGTAGTCCACAACTTGTAGTTCCGCTGCAGCTGTTGGAGCACCCGGGACCTTTGGCTATGCTCAGAAAGATGGCATGGACTAGATCCAGGCATTGAGGTTGCTCTGGGGTCCTAGAGTTGCCATAAAGGACTGCAACTGCCCCGGGGCGCAGAGCTGATGTACACAGCATGCCTCACAGCCCACGGCGCAAAGGTTTGCGGGGAATGATGGGGCTGTGCAAGGCAAGAGACCACAGGCTTCAGGGGCTGGGACTGAGTAGCACAGACCCAAGAAGATGGTCGGAGCAACCCCCTGAACCCGAGGGGAGAGATTACAGGCAGGGATACCCTGTTGTAAGCCAGGGTGGCAGAGACTTTGTTTCAAGTTTCTTTGGACCTTATAAAGAAGAAACCCACCAGGGGATGAAGCCAAACCAATTTGCAACTCTTTAATTTTCAGTAGCTGATGGCTGGCCTAAGGATGACTGCCGTAAACTAAAACAGCCCCTGAGGTCTTAAACCTAATCAGGCCCATTTTAGGTACCGAGCCTTGGAACTCATCTGGCATTAGACACACAAGCCAGCATGCCCTCTGGTAACCAAACATGTTAAAAACGACCAACCAGCAGAAGGACAAAACTGTATTTATCAAGGCAGCCAGAATCCCAACCCAGTGTGTCTTTGTCATCATGATTTGTTGGCTTGTCGTGTTGTGCATTACTGTCTTGGCTCTGCTGGGTTGGAGTGGGGGTGGTCGGAGGAAGTTAACCCCACATATGTGTGCTGGAGTTGTCACTTGCAGAGCTCCAAAAAAGCCCTTGGTTTTTAAAGAGAATATCACACAACCAGCCTCAAAGAGAATGTAACAAATACCCCTTCACTGTGTAGTAAGAATATTGTCCCCTAACTGATGCACTTAGATCAGAGAAGGCCTATACTTGCAACAGAGCTAAATCTCTTTGGCCACAGAGACTTCAAGGTCATCACCTTGACACAACTCAAACCTCACCACTTCTGTAGCAATCCTGGGATTTGCTGAGCAAAGAATGCCCAAGATGAATGGTTCTGTGACATATACAAGTATCCGGAAATAATTAGCTGGCAGATCCAAACTAATTGGAGTTTGTGGCTTAGTTGAGGCTTGAACTGGGGCCTTCAGGGACTTAGTGTCTGAACTAAATGAGCTGCCCAGTTTCTGCAATCCTTGACAAAACTTCACTGCTGTCTTCTCACTCTCTTGCCGTAGCGTACGCAGCCAAACACGAGGCAATTCCAGCTCAAAGAAGCAATTTGGTCAGTATTGAAATCATATGCATGGGTTTTTGTTGCTTTGCAATTGCATTGCCATTTGAAAGAAGTCTGAGTTGAGTAGAGAAGCATGGGCTAGTTCATAAATCAGTTCTGCACCACTTAGATTCAAATTCTGTGGTCTTTTCCCATAAAAATGCAGACTAACCCAGTAGAGCACATAAATTCTAAATTGTGTGCACTAAATCCTTCATTCACTGTGCTGATGGCATTGTTTAAAAGCACTTACTTACATCAACCCTCTGGTCAAATAGCTATAACACACCACAGTGATACTGTGTTGGGAACTCCTGGTTCAGTAGGATACATCTAAAATCTCACATGCATGAGATGGAATTCCAGGTCTGTTGCATTACTAGTGGGGCAGGGCAAGTACTGTGAAAATATTTCTGCATAGTCAGTTAAATGAATATTATGCGTGAATTTACTTCAGCCGTGTTTGTACCACTATTCTGTTCTTTTTCCACAGTCAACATAGGAAGCAGGTTTGAATAGGGGGCACATCTTGCAAGAGAGTTTATGAGATTTAAGGTGCTCAGCAGAGCCACAAGCCACATGGCACCTTGCATTTTTAAGGGCTATTCACAGAAAGCAGATTTTGAACTGGTAAATGCAAGTCAATCTATCTGGAACCTGTGTTCAAGTGTCACCCATCAAACATGGCATATGACAGAGGTCTTCAACCAACACTAACCACATTTAACTTTTTGGAGATGAAATGTTCACACTGGGCTGCTCACAAAGGAGCCAAGGCTCAAGAACTCATCACAGGAATTATCTGTAATTGATTCTGAACTGGTTCTAGAATTGGCGCAACTGAACCTTTGCCAGAATCAGACGCTGTGTCTACACTTACCAAAGTTAGTAGAACTAACTAATTCGGACTAATTTCAGTTAGTTCGAATAAACTTAATTTGAACTAGCATAGCCCTACTAGAATTAGTCAGTTGCATTAGTCAGTTGCCGATTAGTTTGAACTAAGTGGTTACTTCGAACTAACATGGCCACATTGGATTAGTTCAAATTAACTATTTCGAATTAAGGGTTAGTTCGAACCAAGCAATCGAATTTATTAGTTCGAATTAAGGAAGCCCTTAATTCGACCTCATGAAAGCCTAGTGTGGCCAAGGCTTAAGTTAGTTCGAATTAAGCTTCCTTAATTCAAACTAACTTGCAAGTGTAGACATAGCCAGAGAAACTGGAAAGGACCATGAAAGGTCATTGAGTCCAGTCCCCGGCACTCATGGCAGGACCAAGTACCATCCAGAGACAGGTATTTGTCTAATCTGCTCTTAAAAATTTCCAATGATGGAGATTCCACAACCTGCCTAGGCAACTTATTCCAGTGGTTAATCACCCTGACAGTTAGGATTTTTTTTCTAATGTCCAACCTAAACCTCCCTTGCTGTAATTTAAGCCCATTGCTTCTTGTCCTACCATCCATGGCTAAGGAGAACCATTTTTCTCCCTCCTCCTCATGACAACCTTTTAGATACTTGAAAACTGTTATCATGTCCCCTCTCAGTCTCCTCTCTGCCAGACTAAACAGACCCAGCTCTTTCCATCTTCTCTCATAAGTCAAGTGTTCCAGACCCTTAATCATTCACGTTGCTCTTCTTTGGACTTTCTCCAGTTTCTTCACATCTTTCCTGAAATGACGTGACCAGAACAGGACACAATATTCTAGTGGAGCCCAATCAGTGTGGAGTAGAGCAGAAGAATTATTTCTCGTGTCTTATTTACAGTACTCCTGTTAATAGATCCCAGAATGGTGTTTGCTTTTTTAGCAACAATGTTACACTGTTGACTCCTTTTTAGCTTGTGGTCCACTATGACACCCACATCCCTTTCTGCAGCACTCCTTCCTAGGCAGGCATTGCCCATTTTGTATGTGTGCAATGGATTGTTCTTTCCTAAGTGGAGTACTTTGCACTTGTCTTTATTGAATTTCATCCTATTTACCTCAAACCATTTCACCAGTTCGTCCAAATCATTTTGAATTGTGATCCTATCCTCCAAAACACTTGCAACCCATCCCAGCTTGGTATCCCCACAAACTTTATAAATGTACTTTGTATGCCACCATCTAAATCATTAATGAAATATTGAACAGAACCAGACCCAGAATGGATCCCTGCGGTACCCCATTCATTATGCCCTTCCAGCTTGTCTGTGAACCATTGATAACTACTCCCTGGGAGCAGTTATCCAACCCGTTATGATGAGACATTTCCTAGTGTGGACATAGCCTTCAAGATGATTTTAAGGGCAGAAAACTGGCATCCAGATTTTGAACACACCAAGGGTTTGAGTGTGTTGATATCGGGCTTTGCCCATCCTTACTTAATGAGGGATATTGCTTATTGTAAAGCACTAAACTGGGACTTTCGAGAATTGGGCTCTATTTTTGACTCTTCTATTGGCCTGCTTGGTGACGTAAGCAAGTTATGTTCCCTCTCTGTGCCTCAGTTTTCTCCATCTTTAACGCCGTGCTAATGATACTAACCCCTGTTGTCAAGTGCATGGAGATTTACTGCTGAAAAGCACTATTAAGAGTTAGGTGTTTTTAATGGTAAAGGAGCATTTTAAAGCTGGGTTCTCCCAGCGGCAATATACAGCATTCTGATTCAGACACATTTCTACACACAAGGCACAGGCACAATAATGCACTGGCTTCTCAAAGTGAATCAATGCTAATAAAATGTAGGATTTGCACAGGGATAGAATAAAATGACCCAGTCTGCCCTGTGACTCAGACAGCTGTAGCCGCATTCCCTTGGAAGCAGACCGGAGAACATACTGTGACTCAGTCAGTCCTGCTCTGCACTTCCTCTTGGGTAGGAGAAATTTCTTCACCCCTTTTCATGGGGCAACTCGTTCCTTGCTGTTCACCTAGCCTGACACCCTGATTGGTGATTAGCAGGAGGGGCAGAACCTGGGCTCTTCTCACTGCATGGCTTTCTCTGCCCCCCTCCAAGCCCATTTGTTTGGGGGGGAGGGGGGACTAGGTCTGTGAGTCCCCTGGGGCAGGAGCTGAGGAATAAGGAAGGAGATTTACTCCTCCAACAGTTGAGTGTGTGCCTGTGCCAATCTGCCCAAATAAAGCTTTATGATTCCAAGCCCTGATGGCCACACCTTGGTCTCATTACTCATGCTAGGTGGCACACGGTTTCATGAACAGTGGTGAAGCAAAGTGCTGTCACTTATCAATAAGGGGAACACAATAGGGCCTGCATTGATTCCTGGGTTTCTGCTGGAGCTCCTCCTGCTGTGGGAAGGTTCTTTTTGCTTCAGAAAAAGGATTCGACAGAAATAAATGCCAGGGAACATGTGTGCAAAAGGTCAGAGCCTAAAAGAAACTTTTTGTCCATCTTTAGGGCTTCTTCCCTCTTTTGTCTCCACTTTCCATATTTCAAATCCAGTTGGCGCCACTGTGTTTTTCTTTTGTTCTTTCCTGCTTGCTTTATATTTTGTACTGATAACAATCTTTGGCACAGGCATTTGCCCAGGCCAGCCAGTCTCACGTCATACCAAGCAATGGGAGATTTATAAATCTGCATTAAAGAGAAACATTAATCAACAGACTTTCCTCTTTGTCTCAATGTCCTAAGAACCGGCCAAGGTGTCCTACAGCTGACTTGGATTTAAGTGTTACATATGAATACTTTGGTATTCTGACTGAAACCATGGCAAAATTAATGGAACTGATCAAAATCAATGCCCTTTCCTGGGGTCCTAGAGAAGAATGAAATTGCTACAAGAAATGTAGGTTGAGGAAGGAATATTTTCATCCCCCAATCTGAATTTTAGCTGAGGCCTAGCTTCAAGAATGCCAAAGCAGATGAAATCAGCTTTTTATTTTTCTGGTACCTGCAACAAAATGCAAGTTTTCTCACTATCATCCCAGAATGAGATACACAAGAGAACAAACTTGTAATTTGTGTATGCAGTGATACAGTTGTGAAGGGATATGTGTGTTCTAATACTGTTTAATCTTTAAAAGATTGAGTGATTTTTATAAGTTAAGAAGGAGTGGCTTTATGTAGCTATATTTGCACACACAGATCAGGCATCTGCTTATACAAATTGCTAATTGAGCACCTGTTTCACTATCTGCATGCACAACTGTAGACATACTTTTAGGTGTTCAAGTACTGGAGCAAAAGTTCATATGTGGGTGTCTATTTTATTTTTTTTAAAATCAGCCCTTTAAGCTCTTGTGAACAAGAAGACAAAATCTGTTCAGCTATTAGAAACTTTGTCCACCAGGATATGAAGCCAGAACTAAATTGGTTACTCAAAAGTTAACAGGGATCAATTGAAATATGAACATAAGTGTCCCCAAAGTTCAGCTGTTGGTGCTTCTGAATGTAGACTCCAGAATGAGATATCTCCTAAGCTAATTGAGAAATGGCTAGGATAGGAGGAGTTGGATGAGAAGAGCAAGCTTGATTCCATGCATAAATAAGAGTGCAAGAAGTGGGAAGGAGGTGGAAGAGAATATGCTTTGAAGCCAATGGGGTAATTTCATATGCTACTTTTTCCTGCAATGTCCAAGAAGTGGAAGGAGAGGAATGGGGAGTTATGACCTGAGCCCCATAGAGTGAGTAGGGGCCTGAATCAAGACTTCTGAAGTTGATTGAGATACTTCGTTGCCTCCAGTAGGGTTTGGTTCATCACACTGTTCATCTCTAAGACAAAAGAGAAGAATGAGCTTTCAAATAGCTTCTATTTCCGGTTTTATGTGAAACAGGGAGAACAGGCTTTCCAGCCAGCGTACGTAGTTGAAATAGTACTCCAGAGAGATGAAGGCAGGTTCTACTCTCATTATTTGCATGGAGCCCCCCTTATCATCAATAGGAGTTCTGTATGTCTAGAACAGCAAAGAAGGAAAGTGTCTCCCACAAGAAGCCCTGAAATAGCATTAAGTGCTTTTCTTTCCTTGAAGGCAGCTTTGCAATATTTCTTGGAGCAGCTGAGGTGGGAGAGGGAAAAAAAATCTGGATTTGGAATTTAAGGTTTAAACCCCCCACTGACTCAAAAAACCCAACCAAACAAGCAAACCATTTCTTTCAAATAAAACATCAGACCCTCACCTGCTGTAAATCCCTATAGCTTCAAAAAGCTGTGCCAATTTACAGCAGCTGAGGCACTGATTTAGAAGTGGAAGTGGCTGGTTTGTGTATGTATTTATTTTTTAATCTATAAGCAGTCAGAGAAGGAAAGAGAAATATTTGTAGAGGTCCAAACAAAAGTAAAACAGTGTTTCATCTGTTTTTATTTTTTCTTAGAAATGCATTTGTTGCATAGCAGATCAATAGCCTCTCTTGAACTGCAATTGATCTTTGAAACATGTTATACGAATGAACAAAGACATTCGGACAAGTTAGAATTCCCAGTAATTGCAACCGAATGAATTATCGCTGGCTTTACTACATCTAATATATAAATTCCTTCCCCACCATGGGGAATGTTTACCTAACTATATTTGATAATCTCAGTGTCTTTTACATTTGAGTTTGACTTCAGAGTTGAAAGAACCTTATTATGATATTGTTAAGACATATTTAGAAGCTGGTAAATAACACAGTTGAGGGAAAGACCTCTGCTACTTCTTTCACTGTCATAGAATCATAGAACCATAGATGATTGGGGTTGGAAGGGACCTCAGAAGTTCATCTCATCCAACCTTCTGCTCAAAGCAGGACTAGAGTATGGGCCTGATCCGAAGTCCATTGAGGTGAATGGAAAGACTCCCATTGGATGTACTGGTCATTGTATTGACCATGAAAATAGAGAGTCTGGAGTAGATGGGTTGTTGATTGCCTTCATTTTTAGGTTACCAGTGTGAATACAGCTAGATTGCTAATGACTACAGATTATCATTGAAAGGATGTTCCTTGGTCTATATGAAATGGAGCTGTTCTGTTCTGAATGGGCAACTGTCCAAGTCCCAAAAACCACCTGTGCTCCTGGCCTGCTTATTGGTCAGTGTGAGAGACTAAGGACTGGATGGGATGGACACTGTCCACTTATTCTTCCAGGGGGCTGCTCCCCCAGAGAGCACTGAGGAATGCTGGCAGAGTGGCTTTTTCAGTGTTTTTTGCTGCCCTCTTTACTTCCATGAAACTACTGGT
>ML685781.1:19225715-19252624 GCA_007922175.1 Pelusios castaneus
GGACCACTCAGCTCTCGGGGAGAACTTCCTCGGGACCCGAGTGGTCCGGGCCAGGAGGAAGAACCAGAGACCTGCGCTCCAGCTGCCGGCTGCTGGCTGTTTTAGAGAAACAGCTGGAGCGCGGCGCTGGCCAAGGGAGCCCTGGGCTCCTTCCTAGCCGGACCAAGCAGTCACGGCCAGGAGGGAGCGTGGGGCTCCCTTGTCCCCGAGACCCGTGCTCCAGCTGCCACAGCTGGAGCACGGGTCCCGGGAACAAGGGACCGCGGGGCTTCCTTCTTGCCGGGACCCGAGTGGTCCCGGCGAGAAGGGAGCCCTGAGGTCCCTTCTTGCCGGGATCCCCACTCCAGCTGCCCGCTGCTGATCAGCTGGAGCGTGGGTTCTAGCCCGTGCTCCAGCTGTTCAGCAGTGGGCAGCTGGAGCGCGGGTCCTGGGGAGAAGGAAGCGAGCCCCGCGGACCCTTCTTGCCAGGACCTGAGTGGTCCCGGCGAGAAGGGACCCAGGCCCTAAGTCGACTAAGTCGACTTAGGGCTACCCCACATCTACACTGGCTTAAGTCGACTTAAAATAGTTGACTTAAGCCTCAAAGTCAAGTTTATAGCAGGTGTTATAAAGTCGACTTTGTATTTCCTTAAGTTGACTTAAGGAAACTGTAGTGTAGACATAGGGTAATTAAGTCGATTTAAGCAAGCTTAAGTTGAGTTAATTTTCAAGTGTAGATGCACCCAGAGAGCTGCTGCTGAGCCATTAGGAGACAGATGTCAAAGTAGCTCCCACAGGAACTTTTTTAGTTACTTTCTATGGTCTGCGTTACAGACAAGGCCAGACTACATGGCCATAGTGGTCCCTCCTAACTTTAGAATCTGTGAATCTAAACGCCAGAATGAGCTCGTAAAATCATGGATAGGCAGCACATGAGGCACGAGTGAAATAGCAAGTCTGTGAGAACAGAGACGTTGCTATGTGGACCTGAACTGAAACGTGTTTCCTAGAGCAAGTTAAACTGTCTCACTCAAAAATTAGTTGTAGCCTCACCAGGCCCTGCTTTCAGTAGAGTGAACATGAAGATGGTAATTCCAGAATCATAATTAGACTGAATGATTCATGTCTTATGAGAAAAGCCTGCACGTGGAGCATGACTTATGAGGGGAGGCTGAGGGACTGGGGCTTGTTTAGCCTGCAAAAGAGAAACGTTAAGGGGGGATTCGATAGCAGTCTTCAACTACCTGAAAGAGGGTTCTAGGGGGATATAACTGTGCTGTTCTCAGTGGTGGCAGATGGCAGGACAAGGAGCAGTGGTCTCAGGTTGCAGAGGGGGGAGGTCTAGCTCAGATTTTAGGCAACAAATTTTCCCTAGGAGAGTGGTGAAGGTCTGGAATGGGTTACCTAGGGAGGTGGTGGAATCTCCATTCAGGATTTCAAGGCCTGGTTTGACAAAGCCCTGGCTGAGATGATTTAGTTGTGTTGGGTCCTGCTTTGAGCAGGGGGTTGGACTAGATGACCTCCTGACGTCCCTTCCAACCCTCATCTTCTATGATTCTATGTTGAATCACAAGTATGTCGAGGCAAATTTTGCTGAGTGAAGCCTTTAGGCCATGTCTTCACCATACAAAAGGTGTGTTCTGAACTCGAGTTTGCTAACAGTGTAAAATGCTGGTGAAGAAAAGGCAGTTTGTGGTGCTCACAGAAATCAGTAGGTTGCCTTTAATTTGTCCTGCTAACATGTGTGAAAATTACCCACTCTCTTGTCTTCACTATCATTTACCTCCTCATAGTTCACTCGAGTTAGCTAACTCAATTTAATAATTCAGCTTTTAAAAAAAATTATTGAAGACAGAGCTTAAGAAGATTATATTTGGTCAGAAGATCCAAGCTTAAAAGATTTTTTTTCCTGGAGGCACTTGAAATCTAAGCCCAGCTGTCTGTATCTGCAAGCTTCCTGTACGTTATTTCATGGCTTCAGAATCCAATCTTTTGCCAGCTAAATTATAGTTTAGTAAGGAAGAAAGGCTTGTTTCCAGCATAATGAATTAGTACAGTGATACTAGATTTATTGCCCTTTTCCAGAATCAGAAAATAAGAGGGAGGAACAAGGTATCTTGGATAATAAATCAGTACCAAGTTCAAGGAGGCCACTAACTCTAATTCTCTCCTGAATAACTTTTTTTCCTTTCAGCCTTTTTGCTGATGCTTTCAGGGCAGAACTAGCTTTCCTGGCACAGAAGTAGGCAAAAGACTCTGATGGTCAGATTCTCAGCTGGAGTAAATGAGAAAGCATCATTAATTTAGCCGTCTGCTGTCACACAAAAGTGAATGTATCTACTGTAAATATTCACCCCTTGTAATATACACTAAGAACTACGTACTATACTGCAAGAGGTTACAAAAATGATCATCTTTTCTTCCCACACAGTTCCGGCCTCCAGTTGCACATCACCCTTATCTTTATCTATTGTCTCTTCAAGCCTCTTTTCTGCTTTCATTTCCTTTCACAGCTCCTGGTTCTAATCCTCAGGCCTCTCAATCTACACGGCCATCTAATACTTTTCTGTGCAACTATTCCCACAATGCACCTCTCTATAGTATTTCTGCTGCTTGCATATTCCTTAATAACTAGAGCTTAGTGCAAATGTCAAAGTAGTTGCAAATATTTGCTTGATTTGTCAGTATCTATAAATCCCTGGATTCATGTTACTTTCTACAAACATCCCTAAGAGCACCGTTTGCTATACTGGTATCTTCCAAGCACTGTGGATCCTCATGAAAATACATATTCATATGAGTGTTCACAGGGAAATTCCCATCCTGCAGTGCTAAAAGCCCTGTATAGGTGAAGGAGTTATTTAGTCAAACACAGAAACATCATGTGATGAAGGTGACCAATCATAGGGCATTAAATTGGAGTTACAGATAGTAAACGCTCCAAGAAACACGTTCTATACCTGCCGACCAAGGACAGAACAAGGAGCAATGGTTTCAAGTTACAGCTGGGGAGGTTGAGGTTGGATATTAGGAAAAACTAGGAGGGTGGTGAAGCATTGGAATGGGTTTCCTAGGGAGGTGGTGGAATCTCCGACTTTGGAGATATTTAAGGTCCGGTTAGACAAAACCCTGGCTGGGATGATTTAGTGGGAGTGGTCCTGCTTTGGGCAGGGGATTGGACTAGATGAGCTCATGAGGTCCCTTCCAACCCTATGGCTATGTCTACACTTGCAATTTTAAGTCGACTTAGCATGTCCACACTTAAATTTAAAGTCGACTTAGGGGGGAACTTACAAAGTCATAGAATCATAGAATAATAGGGATGGAAGGGACCTCATGAGGTCATCTAGTCCAACACCCTGCTAAAAAGCAGGACCACTCCCCCTAAATCACCCCAGCCAGGGTTTTGTCTAACTGGGCCTTAAAAATCTCCAAAGATGGAGATTCTACCACCTCCCTAGGTAGCCCATTCCAATGCTTCACCACCCTCCTAGTGATGCCACTGGATGCCTAGGTCAACTTCTAGGGTCTAGGGGGACCTTGGGCAGGTCCACAGTGGCGAGGGGGCACCCTTTGCCCAATGCCAGGGGGCTCAGCCTTTGCCCCATTGTACTTGGGTACAATGGGGCAAAGGGGGACAGGGACCCTGGCAGGGCATAGGGGCAGGCTGGGCAGGGCTCTACCCTGCCCTGGGGGGGGGGCATGCCAGGCTCCACCTGTGCCCCCCCCCCCCCAGCAGGGAGGGCAGTGAGGGAGTCCTGGAGTAGGCCTAAGTCGACTTAGGGCTACTCCAGGTCTACACTGGCTTAAGTCGACTTGAAAAAGTCGACTTAAGCCTTAAGTCGAACTAAAATGAGGTTTAATAAAGTCGACTTCATTTTCATTAAATCGACTTTATTTTCCTTAAGTCGACTTAAGCAAGTTGCTTAAGTCGACTTAAGGAAACTGTAGTGTAGACGCAGGGTAAATTAAATCGACTTAAGCAAGCTTAAGTCGAGTTAATTTACAAGTGTAGACGTACCCTAAGATTCTATGATTCTATGAACAGGTCTGTAGACTGAAATGTGTTTGTATACCCCATTCACCTCCAAGTAACACTGACTAATAGAAAACACGTGGGAATTGCCAAAGAGAAATATGGCAAAATCCACTACATAAATTATTGACTGCAAATAGGTCTCCGACCTTGGTTAAAGAACATACTGGAGACATCACAGATGGCATGAACTGGAAATTAAACAGGCATGAAAACTGAACTTCCCTCTTACATCTCATTGGTACCAGCTGACCGGTTCAGACCAGGGTCCATCAAGCCCAGTACCATGCTTCCAGCTATGATCAATGCCATGTGCTTCAGAGGAAGATGCAAAAAACACCACAATGGGAAACGATGTTGGGATAATCGAACTCTAATGGAGTTTCTCCCTAATCCCCATTAATTAGGAGATCTGCTTCTGCCCTGAAGCATGAAGGCTGATATCCCTTTGATTGTCCTTTGAGACCTGCTATGGGAGTCAGCAGCAGCTTGCATTGGGGGCGGTGAAGAAATGGCATCTCTAATCCCAGTGTTCAGGCTGGCCATTTCCCAAGAACAACATGCATGTTTAAAACATTAACTACGCATCCCTAGGTGGTTAATCTTCATCACTGTTCAAGGTACAGTCGCTCCCCTATTCAGCCACAAGAGAAAAGAGGATTCAGTGGCTGGAGCATTAGATTGGGGTTTAATTCTTGCCCTGCCAGAGGTTTTCTGTCTGGCCTTGGGCTGGTCACTTAGGCATGGATGCACAAAAGGAGCTGGGCATTGTGACTCTGCATTACAAACTCTAACTTTTGGCAGCTGGAAAACCCAGAGCCTGGATCAGGCACCTAAACTCCTCTGGTCTGCAACCCTCGAGTCAAGGAGGATCTCTTCTGTTGATAGGCATTGCAAGGGGTGTTGATAGACATTGCAAGGGAAGGTAGAGATGTGCCACGATTATGGAATGACAATTGCCTGTTCTTTCCTTTCTGCAATCCAGGTGAGATAATTTCCCTCAAAAATGGTCATTCCTTCTCTGACAAGTCTTCGCCGCTTAGCTCTGTCTCGGGTGACTGTCCTCCAGCATGTGATGTTGATGCCACATATCTTGATGTTTGTTTTGAGGGTGTCTTTGAAGTGTTTCTTTTGGCTTCCCCATTTTCTTGCTTCTTTGATGAATTGGGTGCACAGCAATTATCTCGGTAGGTGTGCATGAGGCATGCACACACAATGCCTGCTCCACCTCAGCTGTGGCCAGATAATCAGGAACTCAATATCGAAGATGTTGGCTGCTGTGAGGACACAGAAGTTATGTTTATGTTGAGGATCTTCTGGAGAAAGTGCTGGTGCTGGCATCCCAGGATTTTCAGGTCGCCCACATCTCACAGCCTTAGAGAAGAGGTGGGATTACAACCACTTTCTGAACTAAAAGTGTAGAGCAGTGTTTCCCAACCAGTATGCCACGGCCCACAGGTGCACTGTCAAGCCTGAGCAGGTGTGCCATGGAATTTTCTGAAAAAACTACTCAAAGAGTTCTGGATTAGCTCATTGGCTCATGAATATTTATGAGTTCACTTGGAAACTATACGGTGGTGTGCTTCAAAATAATTAAAGGTACCAAGGTGTGCCACAGCACAGAAAAGTTTGGGAACCACTGGTCTAGAGTGTGCTCTGATATCACGGTTGAACACCTGGCAGGACAGCCTGCCAAAGACAGGGCTGGCAGAGTGGATATGAAGCTCCTGTACAATGAATGAGAAGAAAGAGGACCTTACAGTGCAAGCTACACCAGTTGGAAAAGATGACGAGAAGAGTGTGCGAAGCCTCAGCGGCAGGATCACACCTATTTCTGCTTGTGGCTCACAGCAGGGAACCTTCTGTGAGTAGGGCACCTATCCAAGAAGCTGGAGGAGGCTGTTGAGGTTGTGATATCCCCCCGGATAACTTTTAGCTCAGGAGTTAGGGCACTCACCTGGGATGTGGGAGACGCAGGTTCAATTTCCCTCCCCCCTCTGGCTGAGTGGGAGAAAGGATTTCAATTGAGGCCTCTCACCTTTTAAGAGAGTGCTCTAATCACTCTGTGGGATATTCGGATGGGGTTCTGCCTTAATCTCTCCTGTTCACTCTGTGGATAAAAAATGAAAGTCACTGGGGCAGGGGATCTGGACCATGGGTCTATCATGTGGGTGCCCTATCCATTGCAGTACCAAATCTCTCTCTCTCTTCCTCTTCCCCAGTGCCAAATGAGGAGGTAAAACAACTTCTCTTCTTGTATTTGAGATTCCCATTTATGCCTCCCGGGATCTCGTAAGCCCATTTGCTACAATAGCATATTAGGAATTCATATTCAGCTGATTATCCATCATAACCCTCAAATTCTTTTCAAGAATCCCTGCGTTCTACGATAGAGTTCCTCCATTCAATAAGTATGTTTTATCAGTAATCATTTCACACCCCAGCCTATCTGAGCTCTCCATCGTGGTCTGCATGATACCAGATATAATGTACACCCTGTAAAATGTACACACACTCACCATGTCACTGGTATTGTTCAAAGCCTACATTGTCTGGAAAAGGAAGACACCTTTTTCTTCAGTATTGCATATACGCAGGAGACTTTGAAGGGGAACCAGAGGCACAGAGAAAGATGCTACTGTGTCCAATGATATTGGTGATGGAAAGGAAAGGTTTTATAAATACACGATTGCACGGGCTTAAATGTAAATAAAGTTGATCCCTGGATAAAGGGCCTGATTCACCATGCCTTACTCCAGTTTGGTAGTGGTATCATTCCAGAGAAGTCCAGAGCAACACATGAGGAGAACCGTGAGTGGTAAATGAGGTCCACAGGATGTAGTTCTATGTAGTAGTCCCTAGTGAAAGTATGTGACCAGGTAACAAATTCCTGGCTTCAGATGCGTTGTGTGGCCAGGTTTGCACTCTAATGGGGGTGGGGATCAGTTGGGGAAATTTTTCATTGAAAAGAAATTTTCACTCCCAAAATAAAATAATAATAACCCCTCCCCCAGGACTTTTTTATCTCAGGCACGTGTAGGGCTGGAGGCAGTAGCCCTTTGATGATAGCATGTCTGTACCACCTTTTCCAGTGGAGGCAGCGATGCTTTTCCAGGTCATCTACTCAAGCAGGAATTTCTAGCCTGTCTCAAAGGCATTACACTCTAAGATCATCCTGAGATGACTGTGTTAAGTCAGGGTTCTGTTGTGACTTCTAGGCAACTGCCTTTCAGGGGAGCAGGAGGCAATAGCCTTTTGTGGGAGTGGTGGGGTGCAGAAGAGGTAAGTGGACCTGTTACTGTACTCTACAAAGGGGTGCAGCATATGTTCTCTGTAAGGCCATCCAGCATCCCCAGCTTCACAGGATTATGGGCTGATTTGTCTGCACGCTGTCTAAGGAGTGCCAGCAGGGAGTGGTCTCCATTGCAGGCATTAGAAACAATCCAGTCCCACACAATACTTTATTGAGCTGTTATTTAGGGTATCAAACATCTTCCCGACACTTTCCTGTCTTCCCAGGAGGACAGTCTTCCAAAACTCCCTGCAGCTTGTTTAGGGGCACCCGCTAAAGACAGAAAGCATGTCATCTAGGCATGGGGCACAACTGGCTATGTGCGATTACACAGGAACGTAGACATGGGACTGAAAAGAACTTTATCAAGCTCAATCTTCCAACTAGGAAGGCTGTTTACCCCACTCCTCCCATTGGGATGCTGTTCCAGAGCCTTGTTCCTCTGCAAGTTAGAAACCTTCTGATGTCCAGCTTCAAATTTACTCCTGAGCGGTTGATACCCATTTGTTCTCGTGCCAACATTCTCCAATATATGAAGTAGTTCTTCTCCCTCCCTGTTGTTTATCACCTGATGTATTTATAGAGAGCAATTAGATTCCCACCCCACCGCCAGCTTCCTTTTGCTAGGCTAAATAAGCCAAGCTCGTTTCATCTGCCCTCGTAAGATCCATTCTCCTTTCCCCAGCCATCAGAGCAGCCCTTCACTGCATGTGTTCCAGCTAAAATTCTGCTTTCTTGAACATGGGCCCCCAGCATCAGACACAGTATTCTAGATGAGATTTTACTAGTGCTATGTGCAATGGTATTAATAATTCCTTATCTCTAGTGGAAACGCCTTCCCTGACACACACAACTGACTGGTGCAGGCAGTCATGATAAAGCCAGGTAAATTTCTGCCTGCATTTTTGTCTTGCAAATGCACAGGTACTGTATTCATAACCCATGGCCCCATCCAGCCAGCCACGTCTGGATGCTTCGCACATTAAAGTGGATTGGTGAGAGACAGTCTCAGCAGACTTCATAAAGCCTGTCTCTTCTCCTTTCCACGGCAACAGGTAGTTTTGCTTGGTGTTGGCTTTTGTGTACAAACTAAAGAAAACCTGAGCACACCCAGAGACATTAGCAACATAGATGGCACTTTTTTGTTTCCTTTTTCAATATTCCTTGTTTCTGTTTGCCTCAAAGTGCAAATACGAGAATAGGTGAGGTCATGTCTTTTCCTGGACCATTTCTGTTTGTCGAGGGGACAAGTCTTCAAACATTACCTATATTTTTTCTCCCATATCCTGGGACCAACATGGCAACACCACCGCAAAACAACAACGGCAGATCTCAACTGCTAAGATGTTTTTAACTTGTTTTGCTTAGTCCTTGCGTTCTCCAGCAGTAATGCCAGTACAAAATTCAAATGTCTGCCTTGGCCTCATTTAAGTATTGACATTTTCCTCAACTCTTCAATTATTAACTGTGTTATTGTTGCACAGAACCAAGGTCTCAGACCTTTCATACAGTGCGCTGACAATCATCTGTTTAATTCTGGCCTAATAAGCAACTCCATTTTAGACTGGCAGCACCTTCCAGCCGTGCACTAACATGTTTGAAAAAAAGCTTTATTGCTGTAGATCAGCCTCCAAGCTCAATTTAAGCATCAGAGCTCACCCATTTTATGACACTGCATATTGTCACTACTAAAATCTCATTTTATCTTTCTCGTTACCTCCTTCCACTGCAGAATAATGTTTGGTGTTAATGACACAGCAATGGTAATAAAATGTCTCTGTGATGATTTAATGCAACAACAATTCCCTCCCCAAAAGCCTTGTGACTAATACTTACTTTTATGATGGACTGCTCATTCACTTATTAAACATTTATTGTTTCCCCAATAAAAGTAATCTTAGATGTCTTCAATTATTGATATAAACAAGGCACAAAATAGGAAACAGCAGCAATCTCATTTTCCTTTTGCACATTAATCTCCTCTCTTATTCAGCCATCACACAAGGAAAGGGGGGGGGGGGAAATTAAGTTGAATGATTGAAAAACAAAGAAGCCAAGTTCTGACCTACACCTAATGCAAGGAAACCCCCGTGGCTGCAGGAATGCTCGATGGAGGAGAGAAAACCTGAATCTGGTTGGGTTGAAAACTACCAAGAGAGCCAGGATTGCTAACTCTCTGCAGCAAGGGAGTGATTAACGGAGCTGGAGTGTTGTCAGCGTATCTCTACAGATGCATGGGCCTAGATTATACCATAGCTCTGACACCAGACTACAGCACACTGCTTCCAGCTGTGAGGATCATAGAATCATAGAAACTGGAAGGGAACATGAGAGGTCATCGAGTCCAGTCCTCTGCACTCATGGCAGGACCAAGTGCCATCCAGAGACCATCCCTGACAGGTGTTTATCTAACCTTGAAAACGTTCAATGATGGAGATTCAACAACCTGCTTAGGCAACTTATTTCAGTGGTTGAGCACCCTGACTATGTCTACACTTGTTACTTTAAGACGACTTAGCATGTCCACACTTAAATTTTAAGTCAACTTTGGGAGGACCCTACAAAGTCGACCTAGAGCATCCACACTGGATGCCTAGGTCGACTTGTAGGGGCTAGGTGGACCTGGGACTGGTCCACGGTGGCAGGGGGGCACCCCTTGCTAAGTGCCAGGGGGCTCAGCCTTTGCCCCATTGTACCTGGGTACAATGGGGCAAAGGAGGACAGGGGCGCTGGCAGGGCATAGGGGCAGGGAGGGCAGGGCTCAGCCCTGCCCTGTGGGGGGGCATGCCAGGCTCTCCCTGTGCCACCCACCCTGGCAGGGAGGGCAGTGGGGAAGTCCTAGAAAGCCCTAACTTGACTTAGAGTTGACTTAGGCTTACTCCACATCTACACTGGCTTAAGTCGACTTTCTAAAGTCGATTTAAGCCAAAAGTCGACTTAAAACTAAGTTTTATAAAGTCAACTTAACTTTTCCTTAAGTCGACTTAAGCAGCTGCTTAAGTCGACTTAAGGAAAGTGTAGTGTAGACGCAGAGTAAATTAAGTCGACTTAAGCAAGCTTAAGTCGACATAATTTACAAGTGTAGACGCACCCCTTGACAGTTAGCTTCACCTCTCTGCACGAGGTCCAGGCATCACTGAGGCCAGGTCTTCACTGATGGCGGCAAATTCGCCACCGCTGGTTCAAACTTCCTGATTGACTGCTTGGTTCTATGTAGACCCACTCAGCTGATCAGGAAGTTCAATCCTGGAAAACTACCCTGGCAACTGGGTAGTGCTGAGTCGAAGAGAGGCCCCTCCCTTTGACTCAGTGCGTAAATCAGGAGTTATGCATGTGAACTAAGGTACGCAAGTTATTTTAAGGAACTTGTGTATCTCAGCTTGACTATCATCGAAAAGGGCAGGCAGAGTAGACCTGCCCTGACTTTACTTAAGCACTATGTGGAGTTTAAGGGGACTTCAGTGGGGGTTTGGCTCATTCCCTGTACCTTATACATGGGGGGGAGGCCAGGAAATAGATGGGATAGGGTGAGATCATTGGGACTTTCTGCAGCCAGGAAAGAGATGTCTTTTATTAGTGTTTCTATCGCAGTAGCAGATATGCCACCAACCAGGGACTCCTAGTGCTATGCTCTGTCCCCATATACACCAGAAAGGGAGAGCCTGCCCTGAAGGTGCCCCAACAGATGAACAAGGTCAGAGGGACACAGCTAAGACTAGGGTAGCGAACAGGGATCACAGCACACCAATAATCTAACACTTTGCAGTGTGTCTTGCTGAAATGGGAAGGGAGCTTCCTGACCAGAGCTCCCGACCAGAAGTTGCTCTCTCTCTGTTTGTTTCCTCCTGTGAGCCACCTAAGCCCTCCACACAGTTTCTCTCGTGGCTGACAGCACCTCCATCTAGGACTGGTTTAACAATATATAAGATTCAGTCCTCAGAGTCCTTAACCACCAAATAATCCACAGAGTCCCCCAGATAAAATCCATAACCACAACCCAGAAGGCCTTAGTCAGCCTTGGTTCTTCTGGCACACACAAAGCTCTTCCTTTTCCCCATCTGCTCCACCTGAAGTTGTCTATCTCAGTCCTTTGTGGCTGGAAACCAGCCATGGCTTCCTTCTCCTTCAGCATCTCCATGGATCTGAGAAAAGGCTCTCTATATACAGCCCTCCTTCAGAGACCGTCTCCTGATTGGCTAGAAGAGAAGTGACCCTTACCCCACTCTACATTCTGAGGGTCCTGATCGTGGGCCCTTAAAGGGACAGTGTCTTGGATTCCCCTCTCCACCCCCATCCAACTCCTAATTTCCCAGGACTGCTTCTTCTCTGCTACCCGGCCTGTTCCTGGGTCTTTGTTCAATCCAAATCCCTGGAATGGGCTCTTCTTGTGCTCTACTGGCCTTAAAGGGCCAGTATTCCCTATTATGCTTGGGCATTGTGGATATTAGAACTGTTCAAAGCCCAGCCACTTTGTTTTGTACAGACTTGTGCAAATGTGTTTTCCAGTGTCAGTCAACTCTCCTCACGTCCCTGGAGTTTTTCTTTGAGATCGGAGCTCAAGGGAAGCTAAAATCATGCCAGTGAGGTTCACTCGCAAACGTTGAAGTCAAAGGTTTCTGCCAAACCCACACAAAGTCAGCGTCACCCAGAGTGCAAAACCACAGATCGGCCCAAGTCCACCAGAAAGTGGTCTAGATTTCCAATGTGCTTTACAGTTAACATGTTCCAAGTTCCATCTTTGTAACCAGGCCCAAATGAGTAGTTTCAGGGTTTGTTGTGTATTTTCCATAAAACATCAGTGTGCAGTTGTTTTCTGAAAGGAATCCATGTCTATTTGGAAGCACTTACCAGAATTTAGCCATATGTTTGCAAAACAACTCTACATGTATACAACTCTAGGTTTATAAAACCATGTGAAATCAAATCAGAGAAATCACAGCTGCTACTCAGACATGTGAAGCTTTAACAAACTGGGACAACCACAATTCAGTTCTATGTTTATCACTTTTGGTTAGATCCAGTTCTCAAGATAATCATTCTTTTTACTAATTTCCATTCTTCCTTATTTGAGTTCCAGTAACACAGGAGTGAGGTCAGGACCTCACTCAGCAAGGCACCGTACAGACACAAAGTAATAGACAGTCCCCATCTCAAAGAACTTCCACTCTAAACAATCACATTTTCAAGTTACATGTTTTTCGTGTAAATTTCCCATTGATGTCTGCCGGAGTTACACAGTCTTAACCCAGTCTTAAGACCCTAATGAATTCAGTGCCTTGAGTAATTTGAGGGACAGGTAGATCTTATACAAATACCCTCTCTTCAGTAGTTAAAGAGGGCTGTGTGACCTGGGGAAGTTCTCTGTAGGTACCACAAACTGGTTAAGTTTTGGAGTCAATGGGAGACAGCACTCATTTAGGTTCCTAATATGAATTTATGCAACTAAATTAGGCTTCCAAGTGTGAAGATCTTGGCCTGAACAATTTGGGTCTCCATCATCATTAGCATGAAATGCAGTCATCTGTGGTGTATGGTGCACTTTACCCATAATTTGCCTATAGTCAGGTAAAACTGGACTGCGCTATTTGTGTGATTCACATTTTCTTTTTTACTTGAGCATCAATGTAGGAGAAAGAATTGTTTCAAAGAGGGAAAAGAGAGAGGGCCTGGTTTCCAGCTCCAATACCTCTAAGATGCATGATCCAAGGAGAAGCGGGACACTACAGACAAAGAATGACAGATGAAGGGCAGGATTTTTTGACCAGGCCTGCCCTTAAATGCCAGAACACAGTGTCATCACACATAGGCAGTGAGTTGCGGAGATACGCTAGCATGAATTTAATCATGAAAGGACACCTGTTGGCTCCCTTTTCATATGTGGCTGGCTGAAACCAATTTACAAGCGTACTTAATATTGTTCAAGAAATCACAGCTTTTCTGCAGCACCAGTAGCCCTTATGAGTTGTTTATGCCAGTAATGGTCAAGGGAACCTGGCCGTGCTGACCAGACACCAGAAGTCCAGTTTCTGATTACTGGAGTCACCACCATCAGCCTCTGCTCCGCAGCCTGGACAGCAGGAAGAAGAGTTGGAGGAGCTCAGCTGAGGTGAGAATTGGATCCTGCCCCAGCTCCAGTGGAGAGGTAGTTGCTGCCACTGGTGGGGGGGGGGGTAGGGATCCTGTCCCCCACCTCCCTCTCCACCCCGCTGTGTCCCATTGCCTCTGGCACCTCATTCCTGGGCCCAGCCTCCTGCTCTGACCCAACACTGCAGCTGTAACACTCTTCTGACCTGCACTATCATGCATAATGCTCTGGCTGTTGGGGTCTGCAAAGTCCATTGGGGTTGCCCATGGAGTTGAGGGAAAAGAACAAGAAGTCATAGGGGGAGGGACTGCATGAGGAAGTGGCGAGGTAAAGGAATCTGGATTTCAAAACTGGAAAGTTGGCCACCATACTCTAAAATGTTTTCCCTTCACAAGCCAAACACCTCTCCAGGTATTTCTTCCCCACTCACAAATAGGCAGGAGTCCTCTGAAATATGGAATGGAATGGTTTTTGTTTGGGAAATGTTAGAAAAGGTAATGAAGAAAGCTGGAAAGAGAGAGGGATACGGGAAGTGTATAATGGAATCATAGAAGATTAGGGTTAGAAGGAACCTCAGGAGGTCACTTAGTCCAACCTTCTGCTCGAAGCAGAACCAACCCCAACTAAACCAACCCAGACAGGGCTTTGCCAAGCATACCTTCTAAACCTCACTGCAATTTGACACCATTGCTTCTAGTTCTGTCATCTATATCACTGAGAACAGCCTCGCTCCATCCTCCCTGGAACCCCCTTTCAGGTAGTTCAAGGCTGCTATCTGATTGTTCTCTTCTGCAGACTAAACAAGCCTCTTTCCCCCAGTGCCTCCTCCTGTCATTTTTTTTCAGTCCCCCAATTCTCTTTCTTGCCCTTCACTGGACTCTCTCCAATTTGTCCACATCCTTCCTCTAGTGGAGGGCCCAACACTGGACAGAATACTTGAAATGAGGTCTCACCCATGCCAAATAGAGGAGGGTAATCACTTTCCTCAATCTGTTGGCCATGCTCCTACTAATGCAGCCCAACGTGCTGTTAGTCTTCTTGGCAATAAGGGCACACCGGTGACTCATGTATAGGTTCCTCTCCACTGTTATGCCAAGTCCTTTTCTGCAGAACTGGTCAATTCTGCTCTTTGAACAGCCTGACTTGTAGGGTCTCAGATTCTTAGTCCCACCTACCCCACCCACCGTTCCAAATGGACAGTTAGAAAGATTCTGACCCATCCTATCTGTTTCAGTCCAGCTCATTGAAACATGGCCAGGCTAAACTCTGGCTCCTCAGTCCCACCCTGTACAATTGTATCAGCTCTACACAATCTTCCCAAATCTTTTGGGCGCAAAACCCACAGAGATACAGCATCACTGAACAGAGATTCCCTACCCAACCAGAGACCATGGCCTGTTACACCAGGCAAATCACTTTCCTTAGGCTGTACATTCCACTAACCCTCTCTCTTCTATAAATACTCTCCCTTCAGTAAATTCATTTCCATGTGTCATATAATATCATATATTTATCATTTCATATCATATCACAAATGAAGTCAAACAGACAGCAGAACGATATATGAAGTGTGCCAGAACTAGCTTTGTTTCTTTTCTGCTACCTGGGGAGTGGGCGGCTATTTTTTAATTTTTCTAGCACTGGATCTTGTATTTGCTTTCGCAGTTCTGTGCTGCCATGTGCTCACAAACTTCAAAATCATTTTTCACCAATCAGGTCCTTTGAATTGTTTTTTACTTTAACCATCCCTTATCCATTTATTCCAGACATCGGCTCAAATTGTTGGCTATGGCCAATTTGTATTTGGCATAGGACTTTGGTTAAGTCATGGAGCATGCTACTCAGAAAGGGTTAGGGTGGCAGAATGTTACCCATCGTGAATACAGATAGTCAGATGGAGCCTGTTATGTTTAATATAGCACGGTTGCCTTTTCAGAAAGAGGACACTTAGGCAGCAGGAGTGCCAGCCAAATGAAACTGAAAACACCATCATCCCTGAATGCTGTTCTCAGCTGTCTCTTCTGCTCTCTTGCCTTCCGACTTTGATAAATAAAACAATAATGAGATGATAACAAGTGGGTAGCTGGTGGAGCTTCAAATGGGAGGTGGGGAAGGTCATTTTTCCTCTAACAAAAGCGCAGCAAGGCTGCCTCTCAGCTGGAATTAAATGAAATATGTGTATCACTTGAAAGGGCCATCATTTTTCAAATGCCTAGTGTATTGTTAGTACAGCTTATCTGCACATGTAACCCAGATGGAGAGAAGGTCGCAGAGGGAACCCACAGTGCATACCAAGGCTGCTCTGATCTCTAATAATGGGGAAAATGTGTTCTTCCCTACTGGTTCCTTCTCAGAAACAAGGCCTATCCCCTGAGAGGATAAGGGCTGGCTTGTCCTTTTCAGTAAAAATGAGTGAATAATTCATAATGACTCAGCTATTTTAGGAATTCCACCTTTCTCTGCTGCTTTCCTTTGCTCACCCACTCGTGTGCCACGACTGGTGGAATATAACTACATACTACCGTTTGAATGACAGCAGCCTCTGGAGCCCCCCGCCGCCCCAAGGATGGCACCATATAAACATGTCCTTGGAGACAGCTCTGGCTTTTGAACAGCTCGCAGTAGAAATTGACAGAAGACTGAAAGAGTGGGAAGGAATCTGAGGCAAAAAGTGAGTCAGTAGCAGAGCTGGGAATAGAAGTTAAGTCTCTGCAGTCGACTGTGCTGCTTTCCCTCTTAATATCATGTTTCTGCTGCAGGTTTTAAGGCGTGTCAGAAGCAAATGTAAAATTCTCCTATCGCTCCATAAAATGCACCGTTTCCATGGACATGTCTTCCAGTAAATTCACGTGCTAAAATATTCATGAGAAGTGCCCACAAAAGGCAGGTGAAGCTCGAGTTCATTTAAAAATTCAAATGAATATTCACAAATGAGTTTGTGCAGCATTCACCTGGCTCTATGTTTCATGCTCTCGAAATTCCTACCGAAATGCTGCTCCAGGGGAGAAAGAGCAACTATCGGCGGAAAATAACTTGCATGTGTCTCAGAGAAATCTGTAGTCCAAAAATAAATTCCTTATAACTGATTGATTGATGGCACTTTTCTCAGCCCTGCGCTGCATGCATGGCCTGACAAAAAAGAGACCAATGAGCAGAGGAAGAAAGTTAGTAGTAAAAGGTAATCTTATGTTTTTATAGAGGGGAAGGATTTTTACTCTGAAAGCCAGTAAAACCTATGTTCAGCTCCCTGAATATGAATTTCTTAGGACTGGATCCAGTGGTCTTTACACACAAAACTCCCATTTATTTCAACAGGAGCTACAAACAGATAAGGGTTGCAGGGGCTGGTATGTAGGATTATATTCTAGTGACCAGACCCCTGTTCTTTTTCCAGTCCCCCTTCATGCTTCTTCAATAGCTAGCTGAAGATAGAATTCTCGGGGGCGGGAGGGGGGGTGAAAACCCCACAGGTCTTGGCCCTCCAGAATAGGCAGTTTTCTGGGGACATGTCAGGAGTAGGAGAGGGAATGGATGAATAGCACCCCATCCAGTATAATAGTCCTGGCTGTGGTGACAGTTACCAGCTGGTGAAACTTAAAGCTGCTCTGAGACAGTCCTAAATTCTTCCAGGGTCCATATTGGCTCCTGGTTAACCCCAAGATCAAGAGCATGGAAAGGGGGCTTCTCAGCACCTCCTTGATCTCCCTCTCTTGTGCCAGCAAATTCAAAAATGTATAATTCTCTAGCTACCTGGATTCCATGTCCCCATTAGCACTTCATAAGAGTTCATTTCCACTCATTAGTCCTGCAGCCTCTAGAGCTTACTCACAAGAGGTTCCGGTTGTGAAGGCCAAGACTATAAGTGGGTTCAAAAAAAGAACTAGATAAGTTCCTAGAGAATAGGTCCATCACTAGAGATTAGCCAGGATGTACAGGAATGCAAAACCATGCTCAGCATTCCTAGCCTTTTGTTTTGCAGAAGCTGGGAATGGGCAACCAGGGTAGATCTCTTGACACGTACCTGTTCTGTTAATTCCTCCAAAATCACCTGGCATTGGCCATCGTCGGAAGACACGATGCTGGCCTAAACGGACCATTCGTCTGACCCAATATGGGTGTTTGAAAGTTATTAGGAGTGTAACTTGCCCAAAAGAGAGCAAGACAGAAGTGTAGCCACATTTCTACTACCCAGTTTTGTGAGGACAGGCATGTGGTGCCCAAAAAAGGGACCCCCAAATTACTCTCCTTCCGGCACAGACGAGGAGCTCTGCACCTCCATAGTGCTCTACAGTTGTGGGCAGCACCACTCCTCCCGTAATGAATAGCTATGGCGAAGTTCTATGACTTCCATGGTGATTGCTCACACTATTCTTCCTTCCAAATATTTCGGGTTGTCAGACAGTTCAGATAATAATTGGGAACAACTGTCTGAGCTGTCACCGTGCTTGTAATAGGGCCAGAATCTGCCATCCTTACCCTGAGTGACACCTTAACTCTGTGATTAGCCTCACTGCGGATAACAGGACGCCTGGTAGAGCAACAAATGAGCCACCACAACTCCTGCTGGTGGAATCCGGCCCTGAGACATCCCATAAACAGGTTGAGGAAATGACAGAGAAATTGATGAAAGGCTGGTTTATAGGTTTAGATCATAAGAGTAGCACAGGCAAGAAATGGATTTATTTCTGTCTAAGCCTTGTTCTTGAGAGAAGAGAACATGAGAAAAGTCATTGATGTTTCTGTCGAGAGAAATTCAAATCCAGAATTACCCTGTAATTGTTTTAATTTGTGAGAGGTTATTTGGTATTCGTAGCCATTTCAGTGTTATGGCCCAGAAATATAGTAGACCACACATTCACCCACACTATTATGTTCCTGAAATGCACGTTTGAACTGATTTTATCAGCATTAAAAGTTTAGATATTGGGGGGGAAAAAGATCATTTTTTTGTACTCATTATATAAAGTATGGAATTTTGACTATGCAAAAACAACATATGAAGATATCAACTGAACAACCACACTGTGAAAAACTCCCCGATTTATTATTTTATTACTTATATCAGGGTGGCACCTTCCAGCTCAGTCATGGACCAGAACCCCATTGTGCTAGGTGCTGTACAGACATAGAACTCAAAGAAGGTTCCTGTCCCAAAGAGTTTACAATCTAAGTGTCAGTGAATATTGAAAGGAAAATGGTAATATCTGATGTGCTGCTAAAGGAAATCTAAATCTAAAGGAGAAAGGTCTGTTCTTAAAATCTTCCAACATCTTCACATAGCTCTCAGCCAAATGTGAGACACAGTCTGTGACAGAGACCCCAGATAAGGGGCACAGTTTAAGCATGAAACTGAAAAGCGCTGTGAGGTCCCTCTTTATTAGTACAAATGACTGGCTGTAGCCTCAACCTCATGCTTGGTATTTCTGATGTCAGTAATTATTTTACAATGCAATGTCAGGGCCAATGTCAGGGATGAAATCCTGTCCCCCCAAAATAGGGACAGTTGAGAGCTATGCCCCATCCCATCCTCCCATAGGATTTGAAAACTTTTCCTTGTTTCCAACACACTTTTATTTTAGGCTGTGGTGTTCGTAAGTATTCCACATTGTTGCTAACTCTGCTCCCATGAAGTCAGAGGAGTGTAGATGTGTTCACTTTGTACATGAAAGATTACTGTACTTCAGAACTTTGTCCTGTGGCCACCCTATTAGGGTTCTTGGGCTGGCCAGGATCCCATACAGGCTTGTGTAGAACCTGACAGCTCTTTTAATCTTATGATCAGATACGGGACAAGAGTCGTGGTTCCTAAAAAAGTGAAATTCATTCCTTAGGACCAGGACACCACCAAAATCCTACTGAAGCTCTCAAAACAAGAGTTTAAACATGTCCATTGATGTCAAAACCATTGTATTTTCTAACGTCTCTCAGAGTACGTCTAGATGTCTCGCCCAGAATGGTCAACAAAAATTGTTTACAATTTTGAATTTTTGTATTGTCAGTTTTTTATAAAAAGTATCAGGCATTTTTTTAATTGAAAACTTTATCTAAATGGTTTTTAGTAAAAGAAAAAGTGTCTAGAACCATTTGGATTATGTTTTCAAAGAATATTTTGAAAATATATCCAGAAAAGAGTGAGATTTTTCAAGAAAATGTCAGCAATGACAATTACCTTTTTTTTAAGATAAGACTATAGGTCTATTGAAGCTTTTCATTTGGGAGACTTATTCTACAGTTCACGGAATGTCACCTCATGCTTTTAGCTCTGGAGATCCCTGGGGCACTCTTACCTGTGTTTGCAGACAAAAAAAAAAAAAAAAAAAAAAAAAAAGATTGTTAATTATTTTTATTATTGTTGCAGAAATTATTAAATTAGCAATATATAGAGGAAGCAGCTTTGGAAGGTAGTTTTTATAAATCACCAAGGAAATCAGACTGAAAAATACCAGTTCAATCAAACTGTAACCTGCACTATGCAGGACTGTTCCATGTTTTATGGTTTTAAATGTCCTATGTCCAGTGGTCTTACCAACCAGCCACCTTTGAAGACTATTTTGCAGTCTAATTCATTTCAACATTAGAAAACTTTTCCTGGGAGCCTGAGTTTCCTTTTTGTCCATTTTAACTCCTGGAGCTGTGTGTGTCCTTCCAAACTCAGCCTGAAAAGGGTTCACAAATCTTTGGTGAATATTGATTGATGAGGACTTCACAGACCACAGATCAAAATGGATTGTGCTTGAAGCAGCACAGTTTCTCAGGCATTTGATTATGACCTGTTAGTCAGAGTATAGAGATTTACACCCACAACTCACTTGAGTTGCTGGTTTGACACCAGAAATTGGGATTAGATTGCTACTTTTATGCAGTAGAATTCTGATCCCAGGGAAATTAATTTTCCCTTATAAATACAGCCTATAATTCTTCAATTAGCTATAATCACAATTAGTGTGCTATTCTGCATTGTTTATTTACTTCTTTATTTAATGGCAGACTGATTTAAAATAAAGCTCAGAAAGTTATTGAAGGCTATTGATTCCATGGGGGTTATTTTTTACAATGCAAAGTTAAGCGAAGAAGACATGACAGCATTCAGTGCACTCCTCTAAGGAACTCAGGTACTGTGCTGAGGAGGAATCTGTACGAATCAGAACAGGAAAGTTAAGAACACATGCTGAATTTGACAGCCTGAATGGAAAAGTGAAAAGGAGGCATTGGGCAAAGAGACATATGCTAAATTAGCAAGCCACACACCGTCATGGCTAGGACTTGGTATCCTTGACAGCACACAGAGCCAAGTTATCTAGTAAGGTTCCTCAGGTTTCTGAGGAATACTGACATTAGATTCTGTAGCAGATTATATTTCACCAGCTGGGTGAAATAAATTAAGAAAACGCTTAAAAACTGTTTACATTTAAAACGAAAACTTCTGCTCTCTTTTGACTAATGTTAACCATTTCTGTCCATGGCCCCAGAGCTTAAGATGAGGGCATTTTAAATTCATTACTTGAGTAATTAATTTAACTCAATCTATGTTTTAAATATAGATCCCAGAAACACAACCCTCTGCCCATTGTACACCCTTGTGTACTAAAACAGAGAGAACAAATGTATTTCTGCTACCTCCAAGTTGAAGGCGTTTTCCCATTTTTCTTTTTCTTTGTGTGGCTTAGGTAGGTAGCAAAGATCACAAATTGATAACTAGAGTTGATAGCCAGCATATTACAGCAACTATGTGAGCTGGTAAATGTCCTTCAGGCCCTCTGGTGAAAGAATGAAGGGGACACTCAGATATGATGTGCTCCACTATTTGACTGGTGACCATAGTCACATATAGGTGTTTGCTTCATTTTCCATTTAAAGAGGGTTTGTCCACATCTCCCAAGGAATGTCCTGTGGCAGTTGAAGCTGCACCAGCTTTTCTGACATACATGAAAACTTGGTGATTCTTCAGCAGGACGAATGGCAAGCTGATTGCTTTGAGTGGTCAGAACACTCCTTATGACTCTCCATTGACCCTCATCATCAACGTTGCTGGTACGGGTCTTGATGCAATTCCATAGAGGGCTGAAGGATTTTAATCTGATCTCTGGCAGGTTTCTGCAGGTCATCATGTGTCAGGATCCTTATCACTGCATCAAAATGGTCAAGAAAGTGAGATGTCTCAGCAGTTCTTCTGATCTGTGGAGGACAGATGTTCAATAGCACAAGGGTCATTTTGAGCAACCTGACACTATGTGTATGGCATTATTGAGTTGAGCATCAAGGAGTGTAGGCTGACTGCTGTGAGATCACACTGGCTCACAGTATTGAGCCACAGAATGTACCAAGGCAATTATTGCAGTTCATAGGGTCCGTGAACTGGAGCCGCATGATATTCCGATCAGTTTCCTAATAAGTATGTCATGAGACTTAACCTCATCACAGTTGCTCTTGAGCTGTTGTTGAAAGGTCAAATTGTGGTTCAGTGTAACGCTGAGATATTTTGGGTTAGCTTTATGGATGATAGTCCCACTGCAGAACTACATATCACTTTTTTGGGGTGTGGGGGGTAAGTGGGGAGAGGGTTAGGCCTAAGTTTCCAACATTGGAAATAATCAGTCATTATGTTAAGATCTCAAGTGAGGGTGCAGCTGATGGCATTGAGGCTTATATGCTGAGCAGCTAACGTGAAGTCAACAGCATACATGAATTTCCTCAACCCACAGTTGGTGTATCCATGGTGTATACATTAGAGTATCAGAGCCAGGAGAAAGCTCTGGTGGATGCCTGACTTAAGAATTAAGAGGGGTTTTTTTCTTCTTCCATTTATTCATTTTTATTAACAAAAGTACAGGCTTGTGCACAACCTATCCCATATGGCATTATCTGGAGAGGAGCTCAAGTCAGAACATTCAGATCTGACCCCCAAAGTCTGATGTTTGGATCAGGGCTGATGATTTTTGGATCCATCATAAGGCACCATATCTACATTTAGATTCCAAACTCTCTGCACATTTGTAGGTGTTAGGGTTGGGTTTTTGGTTTGTACCCATCTTAGCAACAAGTCATTTCCTTTATAGTGTCGTGAGTAGGTATAGCTGAATAAATATCCATCACATCCCAAGATGTTCTTGGTTGCTAGTATTGCCATGATAAATGATGGTATCAAACTTCCAAAGAACTTTCCCAGTTAATTATATGATCGCCTACTGTAATGGTTCCAGCAGCTGTCAAAATCAGAAAATAAAGGGTTTTTTAAACTACCTTTTTAAAGACTGCAAAACATTTTCCAGGATTTAAGAGTCCTTCCAACTTAATTATGGCACCAAAATGAAGTTTCAGCCACTCTCTCTTCTCTCTATATCTTCAAAAGGATAAAAACATCCATCTCTAGCTAATCACTTATCAGCTTGCATAGTAAACTCTTCCCAAACAGGTTCTTTATGATACCGCGTTCAATGTGAATGCAAATGAAGAGTGAAATGGGAACTTTCACGTTCCCGTCCATGTTGCCAGTAGGAATAGTGTACAATCCCCTAGGATGCAAAGGAGTCTAAGGCCAGATCCGGCAATGCATTTGAAGATGTACATAACTTTCAACAAGTGAAATCAACTCAGCAATCCACATTCATGTGTTTAGGTGGTTTTCTGGATTGGGACCCCAATCCCTGAGGCATAAACCAAGTACACAGGAGATGTGAACATACCTAACAGAACTATGTATCCACTATGTGAGAATCATCTTTCCTTGTTCTATATGATCGTACCATTGTGCTAGAGCATGGGTCGGCAACCTTTATCAATCCTGGTGCCGGTCCCTCCTTCCCAACCCTCAGCTGGTGCCAGCACCCCCCTCTGCAAAATAAAAAGTGGTCACTGCCTTAAAAGTGGCAGCCATGACTGGAGTTTGGGGAGGAGGTGAGGGCTTATCAGGCATTCCACTGAATGGGTGAGCTTGGGTGCCAGAATCGACACACGTGCTGGGTGTTGCCTACCCCTGTGCTAGACACTCTGTAGATAGAACTAAAAGATAGTCTCTGTGCCAAAGAACATCCAATCTAAGTATAAGACAGGAGAGAACAACTGGATACAGACCAACCAATGGGGAAAGAATCAGCCAATATTGATCACCATGACAGGTCGTGGTTTCAGCACAACATCTTCTTCCTCCCTTCTGCTTTACTTCAGCCTTAGTTATTGGCCCTCATAGACTCTAAGGTCAGAAGGGACCAATATGATCATCTAGTCTGACCTCCTGCACAATGCAGGCCACGGAACCTCACCCACCCACTCTTGTAATGCACCTCTAATCTAGGACTGAGTTATTAAAGTCTTCAGATCATGATTAAAGACTTAAAAATGCAGAGAATCCACCAGCAAGTGAGCCATGCCCAATGCTACAGAGGAAGGCGACAAAACCCCAGTGGCCAAACCCAATCTGTCCTGGGGGAAAATTCCTTCCCAACCCCAAATATGGCGATCAGTTAAACCCTGAGCACATGGGCAAGTCTCACCAGCCAGTCAAGAAAAAAATCTCTGTAATAACTGAGAACCCACCCAATCTAATGCCCCTTCCCAGGATACTGGCATATCTATCACCAGTAGTGAAAAATGGACAATTGCCAAACTAAGCCGTCCCATCATATCATCCCCTCCGTAAATGTATCAAGCTCAGTTTTGAAAGCAGTTATGGTTTCTGTCCCCACAGCTCCCCTTGGAAGGCTATTCCAGAACTTTACTCCTCTGATGGTTAGAAACCTGTGTCAAATTTTAAGCTTAAATTTCCTGATGGACAGTTTGTATCCATTTGTTCTTGTGTCCACATTGGCACTGTATTCAAATAATTCCTCTCCCTCCCTGGTATTTATCCCTCTGATATATTTATACAGAGCAATCATATCTCCCCTTAACCTTCTGTTGGTTAGGCTAAACAAGCCAAGCTCTTTAAGTCACCTCTCATAAGGCAGGTTTTCCACTCCGCGTATCATCCTTGTAGCCCTTCTTTGCACCTGTTCCAGTTTGACTTCATCTTTCTTAAACATGGGGGACCAGAACTGCATGCAATATTCCAAATGAGGTCTCATCAGCGCCTTGTATAACAGTACTAATACCTCCCGATTTCTACTGGAAATACCCTTTCTGATGCACCCCAGGACCGCATCAGTTTTTTTCACGACTGCATCGCATTGGCGACTCGTCATCCTGTGATCAACCAGTACACCCAAGTCTTTCTCCTCCTCCATCACGTCCAACTGATGCATCCCCAACTTATAAGAAAAATTCTTATTAGTCCCAAAATGCATGACCTTGCACTTCCCATTATTAAATTTCATCCTATTCCTAATAGTCCAGTTTACAAAGTCATCCAGATCTTTCTGTATGATATCCCGATCCTCCTCTGTATTGGTGATACCTCCCAACTTGGTGTCATCTGCAAACTTAATTAGCACATTCCCACTTTTTGTGCCAAGGACAGTAATAAAAAGGTTGAATAAGATTGGTCCCAAGACTGATTCTTCAGGAACTCCGCTAGTAACCTCCTTCCAGCTAGACAGTTCACGTTTCAGTATGACCCGCTGTAGTCTCCCCTTTAACCAGTTCCTTATCCACCTTCTATTTTCATATTAATCCCCATCTTTTTTAATTTAACTAATAATTCCCTATGTGGAACTGTATCAAATGCCTTGCTGAAATCTAAGTAAATTAGGTCTATCGCATTCCCTTTATCTAAAAAAATCTGTTATCTTCTCAAAAAAGGAGATCCGGTTGGTCTGGCACGATCTACCTTTTGTAAAGCCATGTTGTATTTTATCCTAGTTACCATTCACCTCAATATCCGAAAGTACTTTCTCTTTCAAAATTTTCTCCAAGACCTTGCATACTACCGAGGTCAAACTAACAGGCCTGTAGTTACCTGGATCACTTTTATTCCCTTTCTTGAAAATAGGAACTACATTAGCAATTCTACAGTCATAAGGTACAACCCCTGTGTTCACAGATATGTTAAAAATCCTTCCTAATGGGCTGGCAATTTCATGTGTGAGTTCCTTTAATATTCTTGGATGGAGATTATCCAGACCCCCCGATTTAGTTCCATTAAGCAGCTCAAGCTTGGCTTCTACCTCAGATATGGTAATTTCCACCTCCACATCCTCATTCCCATTAGCTACCCTACCTCTATCCCCAAGCTCACCATCACCCTGATTAAAGACAGAGGCAAAATATTTATTTAGATATTCAGTCATGCCTAGATTATCCTTGATCTCCACCCCATCCTCAGTATTTAGTGGTCCCACTTCTTCCTTCTTTGTTTTCTTCCTATTTATATGGCTAAAGAACCTTTTACTATTGGTTTTAATTCCCTTTCCAAGGTCTAACTCTGCTTGGCTTTTGGCCTTCCTCACTTGATCTCTACAAGTTCTGACCTACAAGACATAGCCCTCCTTTTCTATCCCTCCCATCTTCCACTCTTGTGCTTTCTCTTAATCGCCTGTCTAAGATGTTTACTCATCCAACTTGGTTTACAACCCTTGCCTATACATTTTTTCCCCTTCTTTGGAATGCAGGCTTCAGATAGTCCTGAAACTTTGACTTGAAGCAGTTCCAAGCATCCTCAATGTTCCCATCCATGAGTTCTTTGGTCCAGTCCACTCCCCTAGCTAATTCCCTTAAGTTTTTTAAGTTAGCCCTTTTGAAGTCAAAGACTCTGCTCCCAGATTTAATTTTGTTTATCCTTCCATTCAGTTTGAACTGGATTGGCTCGTGGTCACTCGAACCTAGGTTGTCCCCTACAAGCAGTTCCTCTCTGAGGTCCTCACTAATGACCAATACCAAATCTAAGATTGTCTCTCCTCTTGTTGGTTCAGAAACGGTTTGATGGAGAAATTCGTCCGCTATAGGATCCAAGAAAATCTGGGCCCTTTTATTGCTACTGGCACATGTCCTCCAGTCTATAACTGGGAAGTTAAAGTCTCCCATAATCATTTCTGCAGCTTCCAGCAACTCTGTGGCAAACACACAGATAGCTAAAATCACACTGGGGGTAGCATTGAGCTTTTCATTGTAAAACATCTTAACCAAGGATTATTTTGCTCTTGAATTTAAATTATTCACTAGCCATCTTTATGCCTTTCTGACCTTTAGTTATGAAAAATATATTAGGCAAAAGAATGATGTCACCACTGTTAAGCATTGCTGAGGGAAGAGCTGGGGACTGGGAAGAGTTCAAGAATTTTAAGGCTGTGTGAAGACCATGGTCTCAGCTGATAGAGGTCCAAAAGATCATGCTCCATATTGGAAGGTGAGGCCTTGGACTGCAGAGTAGAACAGGTAACTAGAGAAGGCCCTGGTTCTAAGGATGTTACATTTCACACCACTGAATGCAGTATAGCTATGCCAATATTCCCCAGCTGAGAAAATGGAACCCCAAATATTTATCAGCATGTGATTAAAAAACCCTTATAACTATTCCCATTTTCATGACTGCCGTGCATATGTGTGTGTGTGTGTGTGTGTGTGTGTGTGTGTGTGTGTGTGTGTGT
>ML685781.1:19252634-19288995 GCA_007922175.1 Pelusios castaneus
TGTGTGTGTGTGTGTGTGTGTGTGTGTGTGTGTGTGTGTGTGTGTGTGTGTGTGTGTGTATCTATCTATATGTGGGGGGTAGACAGATACATGACCAAAGCCTCAGAAGGTGTAAATTGAAATCAACGCCCTATGGCAGTTCACATCAGCTGAGTATCTGCTTCATAACATTTGGCTTTTCTATAGACACACACACACACACACACATATATATATACCTAGGAATGTAGTCTAGATGAGACTATTATAAGCAGGTGCACAACTGGTCAAAAGACCATACTCTTAAGGTAATTATCAGTGATTTGCTGACAAACGAGAAGGATGTATCCAGTGAGATCTCATATAAGTCAGTCTTGAGTCTACTACTATTCAATATTTCATGAATGGCTTGGATAATGGAGTAGAGAATATGCTTCTAACATTTGCAAATGACACCACGCTGGGAAGGGCTGTAAGCACTTTGGAGACATTATAAGAATTCCAAACAATCTGGACAAATTGGAGAATTGGGCCACAATCAACAAGATAAAATTCAATAAAGCTAAGTTCAAAGTATTACACTTAGGAAGGAAAAATCAAATGCACAACTACAAAATGGGGAATAACTGGCTAGGTGTTAGTTCTGCAGAAAAGAATCTGGGGATTTTAGTGGGTCATAAATTGAATGAGTCAACATAGGGATGCAGTTGCAAAAAAAACCCCTAATATATTTATAGGAGTGTTGTTTGTAAGACACAGGAAGTAACTGACACATTCTACTGAGCACTGGTGAGACCTCAGCTGGAGTACTGTGTCCAATTCTGGGTGCCACATTTTAGGAAAGAGTGCAGAGGAGATCAACACATTGATAAACAATGTAGAAAACAATCTCTGAGAAAGGTAAAAAAATGGTCAAAACTTGAGAAAAGACGACTGATGGGGATCCAACAACACCCAACATTAAGGGTTGGTATAAAGAGCGTGCTGATCACTAGTTCTCAGTGTTCACGGAAAATAGGACAAGAAGTAATGGCTTAATCTGTTGCAAAGGAGATTTAGAAATAGGCTTCCCGGGTACGTTATGGAATCCTGATTATTAGAAGCTTTTTAAGAGCAGGTTAGCCCAACACCTGCTAGGGATGGTCCAGGTTAATCTGATCTTGCCTCAGCTCAGGGAGCTGGATTGATGAAATCTCAAGATTTCTTGCAGCTCAACATTTATTTGGTTCTATATAAACTCACATACATATTTCATCACATTAATATAAACCACCAAGGACCAGGCCCTCTGATAATGTTCAGTGGTGTAGCTCCACTAATTTATACTATCAAAAATTTTAATACACATCTTTCGCTTTCCTTTTTTGAATATATATCTTTTTCAGTAAGTAAAAATAACTCAGTACATAAAGTCAAGTTCTAGAGGGGTAACCGTGTTATTCTATTACAGAAAAACAAACAGAGTCCTGTGGCACTTTTAAAGACTAAGATTTATTTATCGCGATAAATAAATCTGTTAGTCTTTAAAAGTGCCGCAGGACTCTGTTTGTTTTTCTGTACATAAAGGATCAGAAGCTTCAAAGATAAAACCATGGACATTAATGGGACTTTTCATGATAACAAATATCAGGTCCTACATGTCTGCTGGATCATCTCCTGAACAATTAGAGACTTTCATTAATTTTTACTCTTTTCTTATTGTTATTACAGTATGATCTATGCTACAGTCTAGCTGAAATTAAAGCCAAATAATAAATCAATGTCTTATCCTATTTCCACTTTTAATTGTTTATGGAATCCATCCTGAGAGATTTTTAAGGGCTGCCTTGACAGAGCCCTAGCTGGCTGATTCAGTTTGGGTTGGTCCTCGTTTGTGCAGGGGGTTGTACTGCATGACCTCCTGCGGTCCCTTCCAACCCTAGTCTTCTATGTTTCTGTGTCTGTAATTAATAATTCAAGTCCCCACATATATTTGCAGGCAGCATCCTTATTTATTTCTTATCCCATCATTAACTTTAACTCCTCATGTTTACTATTACTTGTATTTTTCCTGCCTCATTTCCCCATTGTGGATAAATAACTTCCCATGGAACTGTTTCTATGCCTAGGCCACTTCTGCAACAAGGGAAAAACAAAGTCTTATTAAAAGCAAAGTAACTACTTTTGCTTACTGACAGAAACCATTCGAAAAATCAATAAAAATTAAGCTTTGCCCATAAAAAATATTATTAGAGTTTTATAGGGTTTCTTAAAGGGCATTTTTAATTTACAGTAGCAGACTGCTGCAATTTTTAGATACATTATAAAAAGGGGGAAAAAAGAATCCACATGTAATAAAATACCTATCAATAAAGCAAACACTTTTGGAAGGGTAATTGCTTTTACTGGATAAAGTACTTTGGCCCACGTGAAGAAATATCACAAAGTTATTTGGCGAGAAAAGTAGAGATGCCCAGGTCAGTAAAGAGGAAGGGACCAGAGGAATTCAGAGAAATGAAAGTATCTGTGAATGGAATTGCATGAAGTGTAGGCAAAATGGGTAGGGTTGGGACATTAATTCCAGGTGCTCAAAGACTGTGCTGTTGGGAACCACGATAAATATTGAGCCAGGAAGAGCACAGTAGACTTCTTTGCACATCACTTATTTAGGGCTTAGTCTTGCCTCATGGTCCACCTTCATCCTGAAGCTCTCTATGCCCACTGTTGCTCTTCTGTGTGTGTGTGTCTGAGCAGCTCCGCCAGCTGGTGTGGGAGAGAGAGTTGGAAAAATGTCCCACCCTCCTCTTCTCCATCTGTGGGGTGTCTTATTTATAGATTCATAGGTTATAAGGCAAGCAGGGACCACTGAGATCATCTGACCTTCTGCACAACCCAAGCAAGAAAAGGTCCCTGAATTAATTCCTGTTTTAGAGCATCCCTTTTAGAATAGAGTCAATCTTGATTTAAAGCTTTCCAGTGGTGGAGAATCTAAATTATTCCAATGGTTAACGTCCCTCACAGTGAAAAAGGTGGCTTTTATTTCTAGGCTGAATCTGTCTAGCTATTAGACAGAAGAACCCTTTTTTAAATCAAATTTTTGTTCCCTATTTGGGTACTTGCTGACTGTGAGCAAGTCATCCTTTAACTTACGATTTGCTAAGCTAAATAGATCAAGCTCCTTAAGTTTCTCACTCTCAGGAATGTCTTCTAACCTTTTAATCATTCTTGTGGCTCTTCCTTGAATGCTCTCCAATTTAACACCAGCTATTTTGAATTGTGAACACCAGAACTGGACTTCTTCGGTGGCTAGAGAAGGGATAAGTGCATGTTCAAAGTGAAGAGCAGGATCTGCTTTATGCCTTGTGACTGTGGTGAAGCACCTCTGACAAAGTGGGTCATAGCCCACAAAAGCTTATGCCTGAAGAAATACGTTAGTCTATAAGGTGCCACAGGACTCCCATTGCTTTTACCTCAGAAAAAGTTACTTTCTTCTAAAACTGAACAAGGAACTTTATTAGACTAAGGGAATCCATGTTACTGCTAAAGCTCCTCTTTCTCTCTCCCTATGACCTTCCCCAGCTTCACACCTGCCTGGTTTCCTGCTGCTGGTTTAAAGAAACAAGGCATATATTCTCTCAGCATGTATGCAGGTTGAGGGGCTTCTTAGATCTTCAACTCCCCTAACACAATCTTCAGCAGTCGCCACAGCTGGAAATGTTCTCTTAATAATTTAGAGCGGTTAAGCATCTGCCCATGTATTTTAGGCAGCACGGCTGAAAAGCAGCCACCACTTTGATGGGCTGCAACAGCCACCTGGCACACCAGAAAACAGTCAGGAAGAGGGATTTTTGGACTGGACACTAGAACAAAGTCTTGCTCTTATAAGACATGTCAAAAGATCTCTAGTGCCCAGGCAGAGTAAGGAGGTCTATTCAAGTGGAGCTGGTCAGTAGAGCCCTGTGCGGACATAAAAATGTGGATCCGGAACATGACCGCAACTGCCCAATGTCAGTCTTTATCTGATCCGTGATCCGTATGCCATGTTTATGTGGATCTACAACTGAACTTGGGCTCTCCGTCAGCATTTGAGCATTTGATTGGCTCATTCACCACATGGGTCTCACCCATTTTTTCCTTTTCTTGTTTGCAATTTGCATGCTGTGCTATCAATCAGATTTCCTTGGCTACCAGTGAAATTTCTGATTGACAGCATGGCATACGAACAGCAAACAAGAAAATGAAGAAGTGGGAGGGGAACGTACGGGGAATGAGCCAATCAAATGCCAGCATGCTAACTGACTGACAGTGAGTGATGTCTCTCCAAGCCCCAGCTTGTTGAGACTGAGACTCTGATTGGCTGGCAGACCACCAATCAGAGCTCAACTGGGATTGGCTGGAGCACTTCCTTGTTCCCCTGTGTGCTGCTGATGACACAGATTGTAGCAGCAGCTGCAGGGATTGATCATAAAAATAGAATTTGCAGCGACAGCACGATGGGACTGCGGATATCCGCACCCGCAGATGCGGTCACCGCAGATCTGAAGCGGTTACCCGTGGATCTGCAGGGCTCGACTGGTCAGAAAAGAACTATGAGAAGACATCTCTTTGGTCAGGATTTGCCCATTTATTAAAATCACAGATAATGGAGGAGACAGCTTGATTTTGGCAACATTCCACTAGACCCCGTGAATTCCAGCTGAAATTAGGCAGGGTGCCACTGAGGCTCTACCTACATAACAAGCTGGACACGTGTACTCCTCCTAACAGGAGTCTAAATAGCTCTAGAGCCCTGGCAACAAAGGCAGAAGCAGAGCTATGATGAATACGAACCTGCCTGAAACCGGTAGAGATGTTCTAGATATGTTCACAACTACGCTGCTATTTACAGCCACAGTAGCTCAAGGAGAGCTGTCATGAGCACATGTGCACAAGCAGAGGACCACACTCCTAGTTTGTACCATTGTAGGAGCCTGAGTTAGAGACCCAGGAGCTCCCAGAATGTGTAGCTGTGGGGCAGTCCCATTATCTGGGCTGCTTTGGAGTCCAGAACCTCAGTGCTTCCATTCCAAAATCTGACCGGGCTGGACTGTACGCTCTGCAAAGTCCCTTCCTTCCACTCTGCAGTTCACTCCCCGCTGGGAGCCAAGGCAACACCAACGGGGCAGTGTCAGGACCGTCCCATGGGGGGAGTGGGGCCCAGAGCCAATTGGCCGAAGCAGGGCCCCGCTCCCCAGCGAGCTGGCCCTGGGCCAGGAGGCCGAGGCTGCCGGTGTGGGAAGCCAGCTCCGGCCCCGGAGGTCTCCTGTTGTGGCGGGGGTGGAGGGGAGAGCTGGCTCTAGCCCTGAAGGCTGAGGCCCCCTGTGGGGGGAGGGAGGGCGGAGCCAGCTCCTGTCCTGGAGACTGCCTGCGGCAGGGGCCGGCCATATGGGGCAGGCAGGCCCAGAGGCCGGGCCCCATGTGCTTCGCCCCAGGGCCTGCCTGCTCCGCCCTGGGGGCGGGGAGAGTCAGCCCAGGGGCCAGGAATAGCCCTCCCGGCCTGCCCCGGCTCACTGCCGAAGGCAGCGGGGTAGCTGTGGGAGGAGGGGCTGTGGCGCGCGTGGGACCCGCACTGCCCCCCTGGGAGTGGGACAGTGTGGGGCCCATGTAACCGCAGGGCCCGGGGCAATCGCCCCGTTCACCCCCCGTCCCTCCCCTCCAGGGACGGCCCTGGGCAGAGTGCTTCCAAAGTCTTGCGCGATAAGAAAATGATTCCATGCTAGACTGTGACCTGGGCAAGGGCCCACAGCCCCCCCCATATGGGCTGCTTTGCCCTGGGGGTGTGGCCGGCAGGAGTGAGCGAGTGCTGTGAGCCTGCAATGTCTCCCACTCCAGGAGCAGGGAGAGTGCTATGGAGAGGTCGAAATTTACTAACACTGGGGACCAACAGCAAGTTACTCGCCTCTAGGAGCAGGGAAAGGCTTGTGCCTCAGAGGGCACCCTTTAAAGTCATTATACCTTACATTGGGGTATGTTGGCTCTTTTTATGTTGTGTTACAATAACAGCATCCATACCTGTGGAGCACAGCAGCAATAAATGGTTTCTGGGGTTATCAGATGACTCAGCGTTGATTCAGCTATAATCAGCCACCAAAAAACCAAATTCGTTTTAATGCTGTAATGCTAAAAAGGCTGTCACTGGAGGAGATGAAACCATGTGTACGCATCCCATCATGGGGGAAACTAGTGTGTCCTCAAGCTCCTAAGTGTTCAGAGATTAGATGATCTAGATGACCTCCTGAGATCCCTTCCAACCCTATTACTCTTGATTCCAGGATTAATTCACAGACATCCCATCCCAATCCCATGAGTATAAACCTGGAAGCATCCAACTATTAAAAACTTTCATGCTCTCATCCGTTATTTTTTGTGCAACTTACCTGTGGAGGAGAGGGAGTGAATTCAAGGTGATGCTTGTGAGCGCCTCACAGCAATGTGCAGACACCCGCACAGTTGGTAGGCTGCAGTCAATTGGATAACTTGTGCTGCTGTTCCTGGTGCAAAGAAGGGGCTCGATGTCTGAGCCAGAGGGCTCAATGGTGCTTCTAGACGGAGCACTCAGCATGGAGCAGAATGCAAACAGCATGATCCTGGGAGCAGCACCAGGAGGCAATGAATGTTCGAGAAACCTGACTCACAATTCCTTCCCTGCTTCCTCCTAGTGTGGGTTGGGGGATCAGCAACATACTGCAGGCCCTGCCCTCAGTAAACAACCAAGCATCTCATGCTGGATCATCTACCCTGGGAAGCAAGTAGGGGGCAAAGCCAAACTTTTTCCACTCATTCTCTACTCCTCCTTGAACACTTGCTCTGGGGAGAACTGAATGCGGTCCTGCACCCTCCCCCCATGTACAGGTGCAATCCACATACTTAATAGGGGGAAAACTCTTTAAGACTTGTATTAGGGCTGGGTCATTGTTCCTGGACAGATTCAACATTCCACATCCAGAAGTGTATGGAATTGGGTGTGGTAGCTTTGATCACATTCCAGTTCTCTGCTGCTGGGCTCAGATCAGATGCCATGAGAGCAGGCAGCCAGGGCAGTTGCTTTGGGAAGAACCAGCTGTGATCTGTGTGAAGAGGGGAAGCTGAGCCAGGAGCAGACAGCAGGCTTTCGGAAGCTTTTTGCAGCAAGTTATATTGTTAGCCCTGAATGAAGTGAATTAACAGAGAAACCTGGAAGTGTTAATTATAGAGAAGGGGTCCCTGAGAGAGGGAAATCATTTCTTTTAAAGGATTGGTGTCTTAGTCCAGCTGTTTGCATTGTTGTCTCAACTACAATGATGCACCAGTAATTCTCTAATGGAATAATGGTGAAAGAGCCAATTTATCTTTTTGTTATCCTCAGAGTTGTATTTCCTTGTATCAGGGTTTCTTTATCTATAGACATAAGGGAGTGTTGCTTGGAGGGCTGCACTGGAGGCTGTACCATGCACCAGCCAGCTCCGCTGCCGGGGGCAGATCAGCCAGACCATGGCCAGTGGAGAGTGGCCTCTGGCCCTAGGGTCCCCCCACGCAGTGACAGCTTACCCGCAGGCCACCATGAGGGGCAGAGGGGTGGGTAGCCTGGGGCCCCAAAGCCTCTTAATCCAGCCCAGAGAGCATCTGCATGGATTTCAGCTGAAGACTCCTACAAACAGAGCAGAGGAAAGCTGCTTCTTTCAACTCAGAAGCCTGTGGACTTGGATCACAGACATGATAATTGAGACACAGATGAACTCCACCTAAGCTCTGGGAACTCTGAGTTTCTTCTCACAATGCTTCTGTGAGGACTGCTCTGTTTCAATTCAGCGTGGTTTTATTCTTCTTGTTTATGGAAGTGAAAAGACAGCTATGAAGATACTGCATGTGGATTACAAAATAGCCGTATGCTATAAAATTATTTTTGTTTCTGTCATAAGATTTATAAATCTAGCACTTGATAAAATTCATTTTTGTTCTCATTAGGACTTGAATGTGAGGAAGATAACTCTGAGCAATCTCTCCTGAAAGTCCTTACAGACTGACTCCTGCTTTCTAGTTACTTCTCCACAGGAGTTGGGATTTATTTTGTTAGGCCCTAGAGAAGGGCAATGAAGTGAATTCTAGCCCACCCAAAGGTTACATGGGCAGCACCTTGGGGTATGTCTTTTTACTCTCCCGGTGCTCTAAAAAGCAAGGATTCCAAATCAGGCAAACCAAAAAGCAAGGAACCCTCAGATAACTCACCACTGCTGGAAAACTTTTCAATGTGTTCTTGGTGAGTTTTACTTCCCTCTCAGCACTCCTTTTCCAGTGCTAGTTTTCCTCTGTCTAGCTAGCAAATGCCTGCTGTAGATATGCCAGCCAGGTGATTGTCTCCATACTTTTTCGGCTACTGAAAAGCTCTCTGTTCCATGTGCCAGGCAATTTTCTCTTGCATCTCAGCCTTGCACCTGTTGGGGTTGCAATCAGCAATTACCGAATGAGTTCCTTGCAAAACCACAAGGGAAAAGTTGCTCATCTGCATGTGTTAACTAAAGGGCAAGCCAGGATATTTGCATTAAGCTTTTACACAGCAAATATGACTCCATACGATTTGCAGACATGCTGGAAAGTTTCCTTTGGGCTAAACAATATTTTTAAATCATTGACAGCATTTTCATTTTCTCAGGATGAAGAAGCTATGAAAGCGATTGCATTGGAGAATAGGGAACGGTCAAGAGGCAATTAAGAAGGAAAGATCTTGTTTTTCTTTACTAGGGGAGACTGCTAATTAGACAAAACTCCAGAGAGAGAAGTCAATCATTAATCTACAAACTGTAGAGCACTTGCTATCAAATACATTGATTAGGAGAACTGATATTCAGAGCTGTAGGATTAGTGGCTAATTTGTACAGTCAATTAATACTGATATTTGTCAAATCACACTTGCCTCTAGAGCACAGAAAATTCACTGCATGATGTTAGAGATAAGAGATGCTGGATTGGGTTTGTGAAATGAATCCCTGCAAGTACAGCAGATAAGTCGCCTTGTTAATTGTTCCTTTGTTTTCTTTGGTTGGTTGAATTTTTATTTTGTGTGTGTGTGTGTGTGTGTGTGTGTGTGTGTGTGTGTGTGTGTGTGTGTGTGTGTGTGTGTGTGTGTGTGTGTGCTATCTAAATTTACAAGTGAAAACAAACTATTCTCACATTAATGTATTAGTGTTTTCTGCGTAGCTACTTGGTTCTCTGCAATAACTTTTTCCGTCTAGGGCTAATAATCATTTTCACAGGAGTGAAATTCTGAGTGTCACCTTAAAAAAGAAAATGAGTTTCCAGCGTAGTCCCCCGTTTTATTATGCTGGGCTGAAGCCTGGTTAGATGGATGGGTCTCTCTTGCTCACCAGTAGTGAGCTGGAATGCTATGTACCCTTTTTCTTTCTGTTGACTTCAGTGGGCTTTGGATCCGGCCCTTAACCCTGCGTGGTAGACTGTATTTTCATCCTGCAGTGTTCCCATGTGGGACAGCAAAAACCAGTATCATTGGACTCTTTAGAGACTTCTTTGCAGAATTCCTCAGACAAAAAAGGTTGCTGTTAAGGGGCCTGGAGGAGTGGTGAAGGAAAAACCTCTTAAGTCCTTCATTTATTTCTTGCACACAGAAAAGTCAGTTACTTTCATCAGGAGCAAAAATCAATGCAACAGGAGTCTTGAGCATGAGGGGAGACAGAAATGATTTTTTTTTTCTTCTGCAAATGGGTTTCCCTGTGTTGCCAAAATTAAACCACCTATGCTCAGTGTTATGCTTTTTATTCATTGGCTTCAGGCTGAATATTGCTTGAGCAGGTTGTTTAGCACCTGGCCCCCAAATTTGAACATATCCCAGCACACAGATGAAGCAGATGGATAGATCTTCTTCCCTATCACTAATGACATTTTACAGCAGTCACGGTGTAGCTGGGACTTGGTGGGGAAACGAAAAGTTGTGGGCCACAGTCTCAGCAAATTGGTAGAGCTCTGTTGAAGACACCAGAACTAGTGACTCACACCAAGTAGGGATCTGGCACAGTGTGTTTTTTAAAAAAGCCACTGCTATGAGTTCTGTCTGATTGTCCCATGCATTCATCCTGCTCGCTCCCACCAAGATGGAAAGGGTTAGAATCTCTGGCAAAGCTCTCCTAACCAGCTGCCCCGCTCCACCTCCAAACTGTGCTGAGGACTGGCCTCTATTCTCCTAGCATCAAGACAGCAATTCAAAGAGCAGGTTTGCGGGGGGCTGGTGAACACTGGAAGGAAACATAGCTCTGTGCCAGCAATCATTTCTTTTTGGACTGCAGCATGTAGCCTTTTGCTAAGTTTGATGAGTAAATTACTAACCTGGATATTGAAGTGAATGGGAGGCAGAAGGCAGTATATCTTCCTTCTCTTTAATGTATTACATCTCTGATGTGTTACACCTTCTGCCAAGAATGGCAAGGTTCTTAAATTCATGCCTTCCTTTAAGTCTAGTGTAGATAGACCCTTAGGGTGCGTCTACACTGGCAACTTAGGTCAACCTAAGGACATGTCCACACTGGGCTTATATTAAGTCGATTTAAGCGCTTCCTTAAGTCGACTTAATAACCATCTCTGAAGGTCGACTTAAGCCTTAAGTCGACTTAAAAGCCAGTGTGGATGGCTATGTCTACTGTTACGTGGACTTAACAAGATCGACTTAACTTTACAAGTGTAGACACAGCCTTAGTTTGTGGCAAGGTGGAATATAAACTGATCCTGCACTAGCCCTACTGTACACCAAGTAGTCCTGAGGTTGCTTTGAAATGGTAGTAGATTAAAGTGCAGCAGGGTTCAAACAGGCACTCAGTACGCAGCGGGCTAGTTCAGAGCAGATTTGCACTCCAGCTTGCTGTGGACTAACTGTGTAGACAATCCCATTGTGGTTCCTGGGCCTTCAAATTTCCCTAATGGTGAGCTCAGGGGTGAGAAGTGAGAATGTTCACGTAGTGTTACAATAACCTCCGACAACAAACGTTGCTGGAAAAAAGTGCAACAGTGAGACAGACTGAATTAGTCAAATCACAACGGCCTGCTGAGCGAATTAAGGGACTGCGTTAAGATCACGCCTGGCAAGCAAGAACAGTGGGTGAGCAGAAATCAGTGAACCAAAATGGGTGTGTTGTAAATTATACCTACTTGCTGGGTGGAGTAACAAAGGCATAGGCTACTCCACACATCACTCCCTTTTCTGATTCTTAAATAAAGAGAAAATTAGCAGAGGTGGAAAACTAATGATTCTAATGCTGGCTGATCAAAAGAAGGGACAGGCGAGCATTTCACCATGATGGTTATCACCCCCACTATCTCCTAGGGCCCTAGACTTTCTGAGCATCTGGACAAAGAGATGCCCAGATTTGGCCACTGAAAGGCAACCTCTCCCTCCTCCACCAGCTTCAGCTAAATTCTGAATATCACCTGGGAGGTAAGACTGTGTCTCCTAGGCTCCCTGTCGCTCCATCCATGTGTTTTCTTTCCTTTCCCATTTTTAGTTTAACTCTCTCTCTCTCTACTTTTACCTTCTGATTAATAAGACTCTGGTGTAGCTGGTGAAGACCACAAATTGTGCAACATTGCTGTAAGTCTTTGACCGGAAGAGAAAAGTCCTAAACTTACTTGATGCTGGTAGACATTTGCTAAGTCTTGGCGGGGTTGATCAGACCATATGCTGGGCTTGTTTTTCCAGCAACGAGGCTATATGTGAGAGTTACCATCAGAGACAGAAGCTGTGCTTTTTAATTTTGCTGGTCTGTTCTCCTCCATCTTATGTTTATTTGTCCGGATTTGTCTTCTAGGAAATAGGATCAGACTTTGCACAACAAAAGGAACTATGGCTATGTCTACACTGAATACATTGCATTGGGCTCCAAGGATCAACACAGCAGGATCAACTGAGCAGTGAATGGAGACCCACTCCATCGATCCTGGAAGTGCTCTGCGATGGATGCAGTAACTCCACCCTTGGAAAAGAGTAACGCTGCATTGACCGGAGGGCATTTCCTGTCAGTGCAGCGAGTGAAGATACCACGGTAAGAGAGCATGAGTAAGTCAACAGGAGATACACAAGCTACATATCTCGCGTCGACCCAGCTCAGCAGTGTAGACCAGGCCATTGACAGCTCCCGCCCATCTCACTAACTTCTCTTGTCTTAAAAGGATTGTTACGACCAGCTAAGAGACTATCAAACACGGTCTTTTTTTCCCTCCTAAAAACTCTCTCTCCAGCTAAAGGAACAGGGATGTTGCTACCGTGAAAGGTTTAATACTTTATATTTGAAATGCTTTAACTGCTTTGGGGTTTTTTTTGGTCTGTATCTTTAAGAAAAGGGTTTAAAAGATTTTGAATGGTGTGTTTGCCAGGGTACTAAGCAGGTCTCTAAACCTTGCTTAATGGTATTTAATGTGGGGCAGTGGCCATAGCCATTGCATACTCCAGAGACAGCCACGTTAGCGAGAATGATGGTGACGACTCAGTGATGTAGACGTGTGCTCTTTGCTCTCATTGTTCAGGTGAGCACCAAACTCATTAGCCACCGACCAGCCATCCGATCACAACAATTTGGGGCTAGGCTGAGCCTTGTAGGTACAGGCCTGTATTGGGGGCAGGCGGAACGCATCTCCCTCCTCCTCCATCGAGCATCAAAAAGCCTTTTGATTCTTCTGGGAGTGGGAACTGCTACATCCCTTTACCAGCGTAGCATACACCCTCCCACTCTAGGGCTCATGATGTCTCTAAGCGCCACTCCTCCCATCTCCCTTTAAGACACCACACAGAGTGCTTTGGCAACACAGTGCCTGCCGTTCGCACCCTTGAGCTTACGTTAGGTACTTCAGAGGCTTGATTCAGCTCCTCTGTGAAGTCATTGCTACATGTTGATGTTAGTGGGAGGTGGATTAGGCCCTACGCTTGAGACTTTTGAAGAGGCTAAGGGAGTCAAGCACTCAGACTCAGACATTCAATGCTCAAAGTAATTCAGAGAGGGGACAGCCACTGAAATCAATGGGAGTTAGCTGCCCAAATAAATCTGAGGATCTGGGCCTTTGTTCCCAATGAGCAGAGGTGGCCTTAGCCTAGCTGGGGCCCTAAGCAAAGGCCCATTGCGGGGCCCCCATAGGGCTCCCTTGCGCCAGCCCCGGCTGCCCCCATGGCCCCGGCATCCCACTGGGGGCTCTGAAATTTCCCCCCGTGACCCTGGTGCCCTGCTGGGGCTCCCAGTTCCCCCACTGCCATCCCACAGAGCGAGTGGTCTGCACCCCTGCTGCAGCGGGGCCCCCCACTGCCTTCAGCAGCAAGCGGCAAGCCAAAGACAAGGGGCAGAAGTGTGGAGTCCGGCCTCTGGGTCAGCCCGCTCTGCCTCCCTCCCATGCTGATTGGCTCTGGACCCCGTTCCCCCACATGGAGACCCCTTCCCACCTTGCCGCTGGCCCCCACTGCCCGCCATGTGTTCCGTAGGACAGGAAGAGGCAGATGCAGCTTTTGGGGCTCATTGCTCAGGGCCCTAGGCGGCCACCTGCTTCACCTACCCCAAAAGCCGCCTCTGCCAATGAGAGTTTCATCCCTAACTCAGCCCCAGCATGAGAGTTTCGCTGAGTCAGAGCCCCTTGTTTGTAAATAATCTGTATCTCATTACCAATCCACCAAGACTAACCTGCTCTGCTTGCCTAACCATCATTTTTACGGACTGCAACACATCACAGATTTAAAAAGAAAAAAATCACCAGATTTGAAAGATTTACCCACTATTGTGAGACTAAAACCTGTGTCATTCTGTCCAATGGCCCAAACGCAGCCGAAATGGACAAACTCATGTAAAATTCCACCTAGAAATCTCACAACACGTCAGCTCTTGTAACTCTTCAGTCTTCAGAAAGAAACAAAATGGGTGTGTGGGATGTGAAGGAACGGCAAGACATTTTATGAAGTTCCATACCAAAACAAATGAGAAGTGAGTACATATTTCTCAAAATCCTGTCTAACAAGTCCCTCTTTTTTATAGTGTTTTGGTTTAAATTTTTCCATCCATAGTATCTAAGGACTTTTACTGTGCAAGCTGTTCAGAGTTGAATAGGATTTTTTATTTTTTTGGTAGTAAACTATATCGACTGGAGTGTCTCTTCCATTCTAAAGACAGAAAATAATGGAAAATCCCTTTGCAGAATATTTGTCAAACTAAACATGATGGTTTATACAACATCTGTATAATTATTTAGCGAAAATGTATCTCTGTGTCATTTTGCATCTGCCAATTCCCCTTGCTAACTTTTTCCTACCTCTTGAGTGCACTAAAAATGCCTGGAAAATGTTCATTAAAATTGATTTTTCTGTCCAATTTTATAACCAATGGAAATGTATGAAATATATATTTCCTTTGTCGCCTGTTTGTTTCTACCGTAACACAATGTCCATACTAATCCTGTCAGTAATAAAGGCAGTCTACTAAAATGGAAAAAGACAGCAAACTACTGTTTACAATATTGAAAATAAGTGAAGAGCACATGCACAGGAAATTCAAGCATGCTTATGGATTCATGGACTTATTTTTAGAAAGAATGTTGATGCATAGTTTTAGGTAATAGCATTGAATTATGTATCTTCTTCTACTATATCTGGGGCTATAGTCTTTAGAGATGAAAGGAAGGCTACCTGCTAACTATAAGAGAAGTAGCAGAGATTGTCATGGATGAGGCTGCCTAAGAATTCCCATTCTAAAATCCTATTTAGAGTCACTTATAACACCCCCAAGACATCTTCTTTCAAGATCAATATGTTAGCCCCCTCACATGTCTTTCTTTTATCAAAACATCTGGTGACTCCCCTTGAATGGTTCTCCTGTAGGAACAGCTGGAGATAAGAAATTAAAATTTAGCATGGTGAACTCTTGCTTTGAGGAGAAGATCCTTTTAGCAGTCCTGTGAAAGCTGGAGGTAACTTGATCTCTTTTTGAGGGCCACTTTAATTAAAAAGTGCCTTGCACCTTCTTCTGTCTCTGTGGTATAGAGTAGAACCACCTTTGGAATGGAGATTGTCTGTAACCCTGAAATGTATGTAACTGAAATGTTATGGTGGTTCTTTCAAAAGTTTACAGCTGAACATTGACTGAATAGTTTTGAATCTTTACCATACAGAAAAAAAAATGCTGCTTTTAACTATCTTAATTTAAGTGAAACAAGTACAAAAATGGTTTTCTTACTTTGCCAATTTTTTAAAAAAACCTTTCCCTTACTTTTTTAGTATATTACATTTAACACAGTACTTATTGTACAGTATTTCCTTTTGTTTGTCTTTGCTGTCTGATTGTGTACTTTTGGTTCCAGGTGAGGTGTGTGACTGACTCGGCAGTTCGTAACTCTGGTGTTTGTAACTCTGAGGCTCTATGTACATGATGGAGTCTGTCAGACCTTCTACAGCGCTGGACAGACAGTTTTCATTGTTGTCCCCCCCCCACACACACACTAAGGAAAGTGGGTTCAGGCTGAGGTACCAATGGAAGTTCTCTGGCTACACAATGAGTGAGAGATGTGATTCCTGAGCTAGCGCAAAAACTAGGAGTGTGGTTACAGGCGCATGACCATCAGCAGCAATTCGCTGGCCCCCAGAGGTGCGTACTCAGGGTGGCCAGGCTGTGCGAATGCGGTGGCACAAATATTTTTATCATGGTCACTCAGATAAGAGGTGGGGCGTGCTTACATGAGCTGGGAATCACACCCCAAGCTTCCAGAGTAGACTTAGCCTTAGTCCTCTAGAGACGAAGGAAACACAGACCAGTAGGGATCCAGCAGCTGAGGGAGGTTAGGGCAGGAGAAAAGCTGCCAGTACTGGTCCAGAGCCAGACCAACTGGGCCAGGACAGGTCCTTTGCATAAATACTGCAACTAAGCAGCTACCTTTTGGGTTGTTTGGTTAAAGGCACAGATAGCTCAATCTCAAGATTGGTTGTTACCCATTGCACTCTGACGCTGAGCTCGCAGCATGGGCCATTCTGCTCCCACCTGACTGATGCAGTATACTGCTTATGTGAGTATAGATTCCCTTACACGCCGTTGGGTTGTGTGCATTAGCGCTCAAGGAACCTGTGTGCAAGGGAGTCAAAGAGCCTGAGACTAAGTCTATCAAGACTCATAGACCTAAATGGATTTGGGATTAGGCCCTAATTGAGTTTGATCTACACTATATTAGCACTGATTTTAGGCCAGATTATTAACACCCCAGGGATTAAGTATTCTGTTTACTTTGAGAACATTTCAATTATTTTTTCCTTTGAGCAGAAGATGACTGTACAAACCAATGGTAGATGGGAATTACAAATCTCATTTCACTTCAAGGAAAGGCCACTGTCAGAGGCATTAGGTTGCTATTAGATTATTTACTACACCCACCAACACATCTATTATCGGTTTAAACAGAGTACAATCCTAGACTGGTTTCCCAGTTAGGTTGCTGGGTTCTTCACACTAGTATTATGCCTAACCCCCAAACAACCATTGTGCTATTACAGTTTACTGTATATTTCTTGATAATAGCATCATATTGACAACTGGAAAGATTCTTGCCAAATTTCAACACAGGCTTTTCTGATCTTCATCGATACACAAAGTTAAGGCCAGAATGGACCACTTTGAAGATCTAGTCTTAGCTCTAGTCTGATAGATAGGAATTCACCAGTGGATCCTGCATGAAAACCAACTATGTTGGGCTGAGATAGAATGTGTCTTTCCCAAAGGCATGCTATCTTAATGTAGAGACACACTTCATCCTTGGGTAAGTTGTTCCAATCATTAATCACCCTATCTGTTTGAGATAGGCCCCTTGTTTCCAATCTCAACTTACTTAGTTTCAACTTCCAACCAGTATATCTTGTTAGACTCACTCTGCAAGTTCAAAGGGCACTATAGTATCTGGCGTTTATGCACCTACATTTCTATTTATAGAGCGGGATAAAAAGGGAAAATGGTGATGATAACCATGAAGTCATTATCTTGGCTGCTAATGCTCCTTTCTCGACTTTATGTGGCACAGCGGGAGTAAAATTTGGAACTCTTTACCGTGGGGCCACCCACAGGGCAGACACTAGTACCCAGGATATTCCTTGATCCACTCTGTGTAGCAGCCTCTCTCACATTGGCCAAGAGCTATGCATCACTTCAGCCAGGTACATGGACCTGTGCTCTGGCGTCATACAGAGCAGCCCCAAGCATAGCAAAATATGAAGGTTCTTGGAACCAACCTTACTGCAGACTCTGACCCAGTTTACCTCCACCGTGGCTTGTGGGTTCAAGGGTTGTTACACAATCTGTGCCTGTATTCTTCTAGGCACTGGGAAATCAAACTCCTTGTCCTGTTCGTGCATGTCCCAATTAAACAGAAGAGTGTCACAGGTTGTTTGAGCTTTAGTGACTCAAGGAGGTGAGCATAGGCAGTCCCTTGTGCAACAAGTGCTTACTCAGTATTTAATTGCATCCTCTTCAGAGAAGCATCCAACCCACCCTGGCTGCCCAGCCCAGAGACATGTCCTGGCTGCAAGCTTTGGGGCGTGAGAACTCTTCAAAATCCACTCTTTAGAAAGCAGTGCTGAGGCCACAGTGAGGGGCCTGAGGGTTTTGGAACTGGGCTCAAGTGAGATGCACAGGACTGTGTAGAGACAGACCGTTCAAGGAGCTGGAGAGTGTGGGAATGCACTCCTGGTATTTAGCGTGTTGAGGGCCCACTGTGAATTCAGGCCCTAGTGGAAGGACTGGTTAGGGAGTACACTGAAATTAGATGTTGTATTTCCATATCCAGGCTAGGCCTCCTACCATGGTCTGATGTCTAGGCCAAGAGACTCAAAGGGAGGTCAAGTGAGCAGGTATCAAAGGAGGTGGAGCTTCTAACCATTTCCCCCAGTTTTCCCATGGGCTTCAGTGGGAGCAGGATTCGGCCTCAAGGCCTGTATTGCTCTTGAGCATTTAGGGATAAATGTTCAGAAGATCTGATGCTTTGATGCCTGAGTTTCCTCTTGCAAATGCTATTGTTGAATGGTAGACCACATTGTGAGGCAGAGCATGTGAAACTGAGAATGGATATGGAGCAGCTTTTGGACTTGGAACCTGTAGTTAGTGTTCATATGGTTATAGAGGTCCCAGCTGTGGATACATGAATTGTTCCCCAGCTCAACAGTTAGCAGACTCCATCAGTGTAGATTAGAAGCCAAGCGTATTCCTTTCCTCCAAAGGGTTACTGAGAAATGTGCTCAAAGTGCTGGAGCAATTGATCTCAGGAAAGAAATAGCTTCTCTCACAGTACTGAAAACAGTACTACGCTCTTCTGAAACTGGGCTGGTCAATAGGAATGCATAGCTGGATAATTACATAGAGAACAAAGGAAGACAATAGTCAAAGACAATTGTCCCCTGGAACATACACTTTGTCAAGAAACTGAAGTCAATTGGCATGTAGGGTGCATCTACACTGCCAACTTAGGTCGACTTAAGGACGCTTAAGTTGACCTACACAAAGCCATGTCCACACTGGGCTTTTATTAAGTCGACTTAAACACTTCCTTAAGTCGACTTAATAACAGCTTAAGCTGACTTAATAACACCACTTCTGAAGGTCGACTTAAGTCTTAAGTCAACTTCTTAAGTCAACTTAAAGCCAGTGTGGCCAGGGAATCACGCTAAATCAACCTTATTAAGTTGACTTAAAGCCAGTGTGGACGGCTGTGTCTACTGTTAAGTTGACTTAACAAGGTCAACTTAAGTCGACTTAAAGTGTAGCCACTCTGTTAAGTCGACTTAACAAGGTCGACTTTAAGTTGAAAGTCAACCTTGTTAAGTCAACTTAACAGAGTCGACTTAACTTTACAAGTGTAGACATAGCCGTAGAGTGTAAACATAAGGGCCGACATCAACCCTGCCTGACTCCAGTGAATGAGATAGCTAGACATAGCAGTCCATGCACCATCTGACATGTCGGTCTGTGTCCTGCTGCATGTGACAATGATCACAGGTTGTTGCTATGGCACATTCAGACATGTATACCCTACTGTGAGTGAGGACAGAAGGCACAAGAATGTTGAAAAGATTAAGCCTGATTTCGCATGTATCATATGCATTTTGTGATATGCTTTATATTGGCTTCTTGGAGTTCATGAAAATTCCTAGCTTCACACCAATGATATAAGCAAAGAACTATCCCTAACCACCAGCATTTTTCCTCTATTGACTCTTGGTCCTGATCTCCATTTCTTCATTTGTTGGTGTTTGAAATACATTGGCTAGGACGACATATACAAGAGAACCTGGGGTGGTCAAACCTAGAAGGATATGATAGAATAGATAGAATATGACATTTGGTGAACTCAGGCACCCTCTGCTACCAATGGTATACATGAAGTCAGACTACCTAGCTTTCAACTCCATGAAGCTTCTCATGAGAACACCTGGGATGTTTTCATCCAGCCAGTTCTCTAGGGTAACCAGAGAACCTATCTTGGGTTTTCATTGGGGATTCTTCTGATTTCTCTTGCCCTCGCAAAGACATATGGTGAATCCCTTGTAAAAAGCAATGACCCCTCATATTAGCGAAGTTACCAGAATATCACAGAAATCCACTGAGAGAAATATAAAAGTGAGACAAATTGGCACATTTAAATTGCCAGACTATGTTTGCCTATTTGATTAATATTATGATTGCTTTTCCCTGGTGAATTATACAATGATTTCTTTATTGGTTCCCTGAGAGGGTGTTTTTTAAAATTTGGTTTGGATAAAATTCCCTTGGCAATTAATATTTACATTCAATAGTTATCAACAGCACATAAGTAGTATCTTTGACTTCATTGGAAATACCCTCATGCTCAAAGTTAAACTGGGACATAAGTGTCCAGCTGGACTAGGGCTTCTGATGACTGAAATCCTCATATGTTACTTATTCAGCCCTCCTGCTTACACATTACCTCTGCATTTTGCTCCAGAGTCCAATTATTCCCAAACGGAATATTCTTCAAAGCTTCCCATGCAGTGTCAGCAGCTCTTTAAGTGTACATATTTTAGGCATGTGCATCAGCTTCTTCATTATTAAAAAAGTGTTATTAAATATGGAATGAAATATTTATGCAGTGTGGCTTTAAAGTTGAGAATCTTAGATCACAAGAGCTTTCTCTAATTGAAATTTTCTTCAAGTGTAGCTGGGTTCTAATTTAAACTCTGCCTAGACTAGTTTAAAACTTAAAACAATTATACACAGAAAGTTAATAACATCTATCTGTATCACTTTTCAAATAGAAGTGTTGTAATGCTATCAATTATTTATGGCATGCAAAATTAAATAAACGGTTTCAATCCAATGCATATTTGCATTTGGATGACCTGCTTACTTGTTCCTTCTGATAAGATCTGGCTGGACATATAGACACATTGAAATTAGTACCAATTGACACCCCAAATCAGGGAGGCTATGGTTACACAAGAAAAAGTTAGGTCGACTTCGTTAAGTTGGATTAATAAAGTTGACTTTAAGTCAACTTTAAGTCAACTTAAAGTCGACCTTATTAAGTCAATTTAACAAATTGGTTTCCATGGACGTGGACTTAGTCCACTTTGTTAAGTCAACCTAACTGCCCTTAGGTCGACTTAATAAAGTGGACTTAAGCATCCCCACTGTGCTTAGGTCAACCTAAAGGAGGGTTCGGTCGACCTAAGGAGGATTAGGTGGACATAACCGGCAAGTCTTACTAAGTTGACCTAAGCTTTTGTTAGGTAAACTTGAGGAATTTCTTAAGTCGACTTAATGAAAGCCTGGTGTGGACAGGGACTAAGTTAGGTTGACTAAGTTAGGTTGACTTAAGCCTCCTTAAGTCGATCTAACTTGCAAGTGTAGACATAGCTGAAGATATTTGAGCCTGTGCTTAACGTCAAGCACATGGTAATTGTTAGTGATTGAATAGTCCCACTGAGGGTAATTTTGCCTGCTTTGGACTCAGTGTGACAACTCACTTGCTTAAAGTTAAAGATAAAATCAGAAAGGCCAAAGGACAATTGGAGTTGCAGCTAGCAAGAGATGTGAAGGATAACAGAAAGGGGTTCTACAAGTATGTCAGCAACAAGAAAAGGATCAGGGGTGGTGTAGGTCCCTTACTGAATGGGGCAGGCATCCTTGTGGTGGATGATGCGGAAAAGGCTGAAGTACTCAATGCTTTTTTTACTTCAGTCTTCACAGGGAGGGCCAGCTCCCAGGCTACTACATGGGGTAACACGGAACGGAGAGAAGAGTGGCCCTCTGTGATGGAAAGTCAGGTTAGGGACTACTTAAAGAATTTGGATGTGCACAAGTCCATGGGGCCGGATGAACTGCATCCGAGGGTGCTGAGGGAGTTGGCTGAAATGATTGCAGAGCCACTGGCCATTATCTTTGAGAACTCGTGGTCAATGGGGGGAGGTCCCGGAGGATTGGAAAAAGGTAAATATAGTACCTATCTTCAAGAAAGGAAAAAAGGGGGATCCGGGGAACTACAGACTGGTCAGCCTCACCTCAATCCCTGGGAAAATCATGGAGCAGGTCCTCAAAGAATCCATCCTGAAACACTTGGAGGAAAATAGAGTGATCAGGAACAGTCAACATGGATTCACCAAGGGCAAATCGTGCCTGACCAACCTGATTTCCTTCTATGATGAGATGACTGGATTTGTGGATGTGGGAAGAGCCGTTGAAGTGGTATACCTCGACTTTAGCAAGGCTTTTGATACGGTTTCCCACAGCATTCTTGTTGGCAAGTTAAGGAAGTATGGGTTGGACAAGTGGACTGTAAGGTGGATCGAAAACTGGCTAGATCATTGGGCTCAGTGGGTAGGAATCAATGGCTCAATGTCTAGTTGGCAACCGGTAATGAGTGGAGTGCCCCAGGGGTCAGTGCTCGGGCCGGTTCTATTCAACATCTTCATTAATGATCTTGATGATGGAATAGACTGAGTGCTTAGTAAGTTCGCAGATGACACTAAGCTGGGGGGAATGGTAGATACTCTGGAGGGCAGGGAAGGATCCAGGGAGACTTGGACAAATTGGAACACTGGGCCGAAAGAAACCTCATGAGGTTCAACAAAGACAAGTGCAAAGTCCTGCACTTAGGACGGAAAAATCCCATGTACTGCTACAGGCTGGGGACTGATCGGGTAAGTAGCAGCGCTGTAGAAAAGGACCTGGGGGTTATGGTGGACAGAAAGATGATTATGAGCCAACAGTGTGCCCTTGTTGCCAAAAAGGCCAATGGCATATGTTAGTGCCCGATGGGACAATGGGTGGCCGCTTGCTCGGGCAGGCCTATGTCTATGCCACCTTTCCCTAGGCACACATTAAGGAGACCCCATTTTGGACAGTGTAAGAGTCTCTAGCCTGAAATCTGGGAGACTTGCAGCAAAGAATACTGACCCAACCCAAGAATTTACAACCCACCTGGGGATGTGAAACTGGCCTACCCAGAAACTTGGGACCCACCTAAGAATTTATGACCCTCCTGGAAAACATGGGAATCACCTAAGGGTTTGGGCCCATCTGCAATTTATGACACCCAGAATTTTATAACACCCTGAGAACTTGGGACGCACCTGCACACCCAAAGAATTTATGACCCATTGGAAAATTTGGAAAACATAACTAAATTCTATCATGGGAACTGCTTGGGGTTTCCTAATATGACAACAGGAACCCCTGACTGACGCAAAAGACCCTCCCCTGGTGTGAGGAGACACTAGCCTAATATGGTAACAGGAAGCAAGCAAAAGTCCTATAAAAAAGGGGTATTCAGCAACATGGAGTTAAGAGGTTCACGTGTTAACCATTGGAGCTGATCACCCCAACGGTCGAATCTCCCGAAGAAAGCTAGCTCGTGTCGTGTCTCATACCATGTTCCTGGTGTCCATGCTGCTGGTCAGTGGTGCTTGGGTTATGGTATGTATGTAAACCACCCTCTGCAATACCTTGCAGTGTTTTTCAGTCAGGTACCTAAATTTTCTGCCTTCGTTAGATGTTTTAAGATTGCTGTTTAAAGTTAATTGTTAAGTGTTTTAATATCGTATTGTTCTTAAGTAATATCTCTGTTGAAGATTTTAAGATCACCGTACTGGTTTTTCAACTGCCACCCCTAAGTGACTGCCTTTCTAAGTACAAATTGCTGTTTTGTGTTTTACTGCTGAAAATAACTTAGAATAGCCATTTCTTGTCAAGCAATTACTGGGTTCACCCACTGGGCACCCCAAATAAAAGAAAATTGTTTTTGTGATTAAACCAAGCGTGTGGCATCTCCTTCTCCCATCACAGTCGGGGAACCCACAGCATATTGGGCTGCATCAGTAGGAGTGTTGCCAGCAGATCAAGGATGTGATTATTCCCCTCTATTTGGCACTGGTGAGGCCACATCTGGAATACTGTGTCCAGTTTTGGGCTCCCCACTACAGAAAGGATGTGGACAAAGTAGAAAGAGTCCAGCGGAGGGCAACAAATATGATTAGAGGGCTGGGGCACATGTCTTATGAGGAGAGACTGAAGGAACTAGTCTTATTTAGTCTACAGAAGAGAAGACTGAGGGGAATTTGACAGCAACCTTCAACTACTTGAAGGGGTGCTCCAAATAGGAGGGAGCTAGGCTGTTCTCGAGGGTGACAGAGGACAGAACAAGGAGCAATGGTTTCAAATTACAGCTGGGGAGGTCAAGGTTGGATATGAGGAAAAACTTTCTCACTAGGAGGGTGGTGAAGCATTGGAATGGGCTACCTAGGGAGGTGGTAGAATCTCCATCTTTGGAGATTTTTAAGGCCTGGTTAGACAAAACCCTGGCTGGGGTGATTTAGTGGGAGTGGTCCTGGTTTTTAGCAGGGGGTTGGACTAGATGACCTCGTGAGGTCCCTTCCATCCCTATTATTCTAAGATTCTATGATTCTAAGTGCTGAAGGGCCTCACTCAGTCTGAACAGACCTTCTTGCAGATCTATAATATGTCCACCATTGAGATACGAAATTGACCGTTGGCTTCTCCTCCTCCAACAGTGTTGGGTACCAATAAGTACCTCTCCAAATGAAACCCTCATTTCTCAACCAAATGAAAGGACATGCTGATGAGGTGTGTGCAGGCACGACAGTCTTTTGGGAGAACCTTCAACAAAGCCTACCCATGCAAGACAAAAGCTGGCCCAGCATGACTGCTTCAGTGTCTCACAAAAATACAGATAAAGAAGGAATTTTAAAATGGGTTTGGCTCATGGGGGGAGCAACAGAAGCATTAAAGAAAACTTAACATTCTGCATGAGCAGAGCAGGAAAGGGCCAGTTAGGTCATGAAGAAGGCCAAGTTTCCAGGGTATAAATCATTGGCTGGAGTGAGCTGGGAGATAGCCTGAAATATCCCGCCTGAGGCTAGATCCCCATCTGGTGTTGATTCGCCCTGTTCCCTTGAAGACAAGAGAGCTGCACTAATCTGGCCTTCTCACCTCTTGCTAACCAGGAACAATTGTCCAGGTTTTAAATGGCTTGGGCGTGGGTGAAAGTCACCCCTTTACCTCATCATGAAGTAAGTATCCCAGTGGTCATGTAGGAGATCCCTCTTTCAGAGCCCACCAGATCCCTGGTCTTAGCCTCCTCCCTTCTGAGAATTTGAAGGAACCGTTCACTTCAATAAAACTTTCTTTCCTTTTGCCTTACCAATTCAGAGCCGGTGGTCCATTGGTGGAAATCAGGTAGCTCCACTGGCTTCAAAGGAACAATGGTGCTGATGGACACCAGCTGAGAACCAGATCCAACATCTTAAAACCACAAAGGAATGCAAACCCATCAGTACGATTAAAAGAATCCCACTGATCTTTTCCCCCACAAATCACAGGTTGCTTTGCATACTTGTGTGCTCCAAAACAATTCATCCTTTCATATTAATTAAAATGGTCATATGTAACTATGGCACAGTCGCCGAGTGGCTGGGATCCAAGTCAATGAGATCCCACTGTCTTAATCTACAGTATAAACTGATTTCTACTTGTGGGAAACATATTCTGACAGTAAAGAAGCAGTTGTCAGGGGTTCAGAATGAACAGCTGCACCAGGTGGCATCAGAACCAGAAGCAACACCACCAATGAACCGAAAAAAGGGCCACATTTTTCCTAAGAAAAAGAAATAAAAAGCCCATAAAAATGAGTAAGAGCATTTAGTGACAGAAGATTTGGATTAACAGATTTATAGCAGTGTGCAAACAGCAGCATACAGCACCTAAACACCTTTTGGAACAGAAATACATCATTTTCAGTTTCCACTGTTGAGTAAAATAAATGGTATTTGGTGGCAACATTTCTTCTAAACAGGGGAGAACTTGTAAACAGCAGCCAGGGTGCCTATCTCTCATACCTCCACTGGCACAGGAAAGCACATGCAGATTGTGCGTTCCAAGGACTTCAGTCTCACAGTATGTGAATGCAAGTGCATGCAAAGACCAGGGCAGATAAAGCTGGGCAGATTTAGAAGCCATTTTGCAAATGTGGCTCTTAAAGTTTCCACCTTTCTTAGATGAGCATGAGAATTAAGTTGACTTTGTTAAACCTCGTTTAAAGTCAACTTTAGGCTTAAGTCGGCTTTCTAAAGTCGACTTAAGCCAGTGTAGACCTGGAGTAGCTCTAAGTCGACTCTAAGTCGACTTAGGGCTCTCCAGGATTCCCCCACTGCCCTCCCTGCCAGGGGGGTGGCACAGGGAGATCCTGGCATGGCCCCCCACCCTGCCACTATGCCCTGCCAGGGTCCCTGTCCCCCTTTGCCCCATTGTACCCAGGCACAATGGGGCAAAGGCTGAGCCCCCTGGCACTTGGCAAGGGGTGTCCCCCTGCCATCATGGACCTGTCCAAGGTCCCCCTAGCTCCTAGACATCAACCTAGGCATCCAGTGTGGATACTCTAGGTCGACTTTGTATGGTCCCCCCAAAGTCGACTTAAAGTTTAGGTGTGGACATGCTAAGTCGACTTAACAAAGTCGACTTAAAGTTGACTTTGTTAAGTCGACTTAGCTAAAGTCGACCTAAATTTACAAGTGTAGACATAGCCCCAGTGACTCTGTAAAGAAGACTCAGAACTCCACAGTTCTCAGATTTTAACCTTTCAATTGAGTCTTAGATCCCTTCTGTCCTTCCGAGTGCTATTTTCCTTCATCAAGTCTTCAATCAGCCCTCCCCATCCTGTGAATCCAGATAATTCCCTACGATTACTGGCTGCAGCCACTTTAGCCACCAACTGCATATAATTTTTTTACGGTTGCTGTTACAGGTCCCTGTCATACATCCAATCATCATTGTATTACTTTGCGTAATCATAGCTGAGAGCTCTTGGAGGTTCTGCTCAGCATCTATTACTGAGACCTCTCGTGGCACTAGTGTCAGAATAGACTGCCGGAAAGAGGTTTGCTGCTGTAGGCTTGATTGCATCTTGTTAGGCATTTCCCAGAGATACAGGCATCAAAAGCTTAACCGGTTGCCCTATTAACTAAAAGTAGCAAGAAAATAAAGTCTGGACCATTTCACAGCTTACTTCAGCAAACCAGCCTTTTCCCTGCACAATGCTTTTTAAACCAAGACCTGACATGATGATCGCCTCTTAGTTAGACTCTTACACCACCCCTGTTGGAGCAGTTGAGAGTTCCCACATTTCTGATCCAGAGCATGTGGATGAAGCATCATTGTTGTCAGGTCTCCCATTCTGGAGCCACCTTCCGTTACCAGAAATCGAAGCACAGACCATTTAGAGAGGAACCACAGGAAAAGGGCCGACCCTCCACTGATGTAAACTGGTGCCGATTCACTGACTCTAAAGGAGTTATTGCAATATATGTCAGCTGAGGCTCTGGCCCACAGTGTTTCCACTCTTCAGTGCATGTGTTTTTGCAGATTTTATGAATGGTGCAGGGTAACCCATCACACTTGCAGACAAAAGTGTCCACTGGCATGCCATAAATTGTCAGTGTAGCTAATGATTATTTGTACGGGAGACAACTGCAATCTCCCCCTGCTCACAAGTTAGTTCTTCAGAATTTCCAACTCATTCCACATATTGATCCCCAATTTTGCACACCGATGCAGTTTTGGAAAGGAAAATACTCAGGGCACCAGTGTATCAAAATATGGCCAGTCATATGAGGACATTGGGCCAGGAGAAGCTACGCCAGTATCAAACAGAAAGTTCTTTTAAAAAAGCCACATTAAAAAAAAACTTCAAAAGCACATAGCTTGACATCTTTTCTTCTCTTTTGATCTGTATTCATTCAAATAGCCCATATTAGGAACAGAAGCCGGTTCCTCTACCCACTTTTATGTACCTTTATGCTTGAAAAATTTTTCAAGATGAAAAGGAATTACCCAAGATGTATGATTAAGCTTCCAACCCCACGGTACGTCTACACTTGTAATTTTAGTCGACTTAAGCAAGCTTAATTTACTCTGCGTCTACACTACACTTTCGTTAAGTCGACTTAAGGAAAATTAAGTCGACGTTGTTAAACCTAGTTCAAAGTCGACTTTAGGCTTAAGTCGACTTTCTAAAGTCGACTTAAGACAGTGTGGATGCAGAGTAGCCCTAAGTTGACTCTAAGTCAATTTAGGGCTCTCCAGGATTCCCCTACTGCCCTCCCTGCCGGGGGGGGGGGTGGCACAGGGAGATCCTGGCATGCCCTCCCACAGGGCAGGGCAGGGTCCCTGTCCCCCTTTGCCCCATTGTACCAAGGTACAATGGGGCAAAGGCTGAGCCCCCTGGCACTTGGCAAGGGGTACCCTCCCTGCCACCATGGACTTCTCTCAGGTCCACCTAGCCCCTAGAAATCGACCTATGCATCCAGTGTGGACGCTCTAGGTCAACTTTGTAAGTTCCCACCAAATCGACTTAAAATTTAGTTGTGCACATGCTAAGTCGACTTAGCTAAAGTCGACCTAAATTTACAAGTGTAGACATAGCCCCAGTGAGAAAGCCTGGGGTTTGTAAAACTAGATGGAGAGAGCAAGATCAATATTAAAGAATGACACTTCTTTCTTACAAGTACTCTGGGCCAGTTTAGCAAAATGGGACCTTAACATTGGTGCTACAAACTGGTAGAGCTTAAGGCATTTTGAAACACGCTGTTCCCTGAGAACAGTTCCTCTAAAAATGAGGGAGGTTTGAAAATCACACTTTTCAGAAACTTTGGCTCTACATATTTCAAGATTTTTTAACTCCTTGCCAAAAAACCCCCTGTGCTTTCACACTTATCAGAGCACTCGGCGTATGCTCACTGACTAGTAGAAAACCCTCAAAAACTTCAAAAGAGCTTAAAAGCCGGAAAGAGAACATGATTGTCTAGCAATTCCCCATTCTATGAAAGGGCTCTTTTAATTCTAGATCAAGACATAATACTTTCATCAATGAATTTTGTTTTATTCAAACAAAAAACAGCAGACACGTCATACATTCTTTGTAACAGCACTGAATACCATCACACATCATGGCAAGATATATGCTACAAATTCAGTTGAAATTATTTCTACATCCCCTGCATTTTTTCCAGCGTTCAAGATACTAGCTATTGTTTTTCAGTCCTTTCAGGCATGAGAAGCTCTGGAGAACATTGATATTCTGGAGGTCCCCATGGGGAAGCATTAATTTCTATTCTCACTAGCAGCAGATAGCGTCCCACCCCCCTCCGCACCCCTGCATATACCAAGGAGATATTTACACATCAAGGCCCCTCCGCACCCCTGCATATACTAAGGAGATATTTACACATCAAGGGTATGTCTACACTGGCAAGTTCGGTTAACTTAATGATGCTTAAATCAACCTAAACTAAGCCATGTCCACACTGGGCTTTCAAAAAGTCAACATAAGTGCTTCCTTAAGTCAACTTAATAACTACCACATTTTAGGTCAACTTAACACCTAAGTCGATTCCTTAAGTTCACCTAAAACCAGTGTGGACGTCCTAAGTCGACTTAATGCCCAAAGTCGACCTAGGGCTGGAGACAAGGGAGCCACAGCTACCTGGCAGAAGGGAGACGCGGCTCCCCCACCCACAAGGGAACCATGGCTCCCCCTGGGAAAAGGGAGCCGCAGCTCCCTGGTGGAAAAGAGCCATGGCTCCCGCCAGGGACAAGGGAGCCTGGCCAAATGGAGCCGCAAGCAGCTTCTTAGCGAGAAGGGAGCTGTGCATGGCTCCCTTCTGCTGGGGAGCCACATGCAGCTCCCTTCTCGCCGGGAAGCCACGTGCAGCTCTCTTCAGCCAGGGAGCCATGGACGACTCCCTGTCCCCAGGGGGAGCTGCAGCTCCCTTCTCCCCGGGAGCCACAGCTCCCTTCTTGCCCAGCTCACCGGCAAGAAGGGAGCTGCGGTCCCCAACAAGCAGGGAGCCACGGCTCCATGGGACAAGGGAGTCATGGCTCCTGCTTTTTGGGGAGCCACAGCTCCCTTGTCCTGGGGAGCCACGGCTCCCTGCTTGCCGAGCACCTGCAGCTCTCCATTGACTTAACACATGCCTTGTGGACACAGGCAGTCAACTTACATTTTTAGAGTGGAGTCTCTAAGTCAACTTAACAAGGTCGACTTTTAGTCGACTTAAGTCGACTTTGTTAAGTCAACTTTGTTAGGTCGACTTAGCTTTTCTAGTGTAGACATATCCCAAGTGACCAACCCACACGTCGTGGAATGAAGGAGGTTCTTGAGTTACATGTCTGCCTTCTCACTCTATGAGAAGTTTGCTTTCATCACCAGCCAGCAATGGGTGAAAATTCATGGTGAAATCAAGAAGGTGCAGATTTATCATGGAGACCTAGTACAGTCTCCTTCCTATCACACTGATGGCCACCAGCCCTGAGGATTCCTACCACAGACAGGCAGGCACCTTCTGCTGTAATTTAGATTCATATTTAAGCCAGCTATGGACCAAATACACATTCTGTTTTTGTTTGGACTCATAACATCATAACAATAGGTTTTTGGGAACATAGTTTATGAGCATTCTGGGACAGTGCAGGGTTGGCCAATTTAGAAAGTGCACTGCAGTAGATAGGATGGGTAGGTGAGGCTGTGGAGCCCAATCTCTAGGTATGACAATCAGCGAGTAGCTAGTAAAAGTTTCATGCTATCTTCTTGTTTTACCTTCTTCCTCATTTTGCAGTGTCCATGGTGGGACAAAGGAAGGGTGGGGGGCAGATCACTAGGGAATAGCACATGTTCCAGCACAAATAGCGCATCAAAAACTCGACTTGTACTATAACTTCATGGGGCCAAAAGCCAGAAATCCCTCGTCACCGATATCAGTAAGGTGGCAGAAACCTACAAACATTGGGGTAGAAACCTACGGAGCTCTGACTCCTGCACTTGTTCTTTTGCCTATTCTGCACCCAGCTGCTCCTGAGGGTCATCCCCTCTGAGAATAGGACCAGGAGGTGCTGCAGCTGCTCTGATGGCCTCTTTGGTTACTAGTGTCAGCACCAAGGTCACTTCTTGCCCTTTGATCGTTGGCTGGCTGTCCCCTGGTGGGATGGAGGAGTGGCAGAGCTCTAGTGTCCTGCACCACTTTGAGCTCCATGCTCAGGACTGTTTTCAGTATCCACTTGGATTCCTTGTAAAAGAGGCAGGGAAACGATGCGTTCCCAGAGGTGCTGCTAGGACCTTTGACTTTGTAGGAGTCTCTCTTCAGCTACGTGATCTGCTCTCGGCATTGTTCTGCTGTCCATACGATCCCCCACACCACTAGTCGCGCTGAAGCCATGACCATTTCTTATGGGTTTGCTGAATCCAGATGCCTGCTTGCCTCACATCAGAATCCAACTTTCCTCCTCCAGCAATGGGTTTGACACAAGATGTCTTAATCTCAGCCAAGCTGATACTTGTGGCTGTCAAGCCTATTGGCCGCATGCGTGTTCTTTCGGGGTGTTGTTCCAAGTCTTCACCGATGGCAGACTCAGCAGACCACAGCCAGAATGCCCAATAATACTGCAGACCAATTTTAACAGTGAAGGCACCTGGCCTGATTTCTTGTCGATGAAGTATGGTCCTAGTATCCCATAGACTCTAGGGGGCCACTAATACCTGTGTGCCCGTGACAATAGACAAGCTCAGTGGATGGCAGGACTTCCTCTTCCCACCCACGCCAGATGAGGACATCCTCTCTGAAAACCTCTGGATTTGTGGATGTGGGAATAGGAGTCAATGTGATATACATTGACTTTAGCAAAGCTTTTCATACGGTTTCCCACAGAATTCTTGTCAGCAAGTTAAGGAAGTATGGGTTGGATGAATGGACTGTAAGGTTGATAGAAAATTGGCTAGATCATTGGGCTCAGCAGGTAGGAATCAATGGGTCATTGTCTAGTTGGCAACCAGTAACGAGTGGAGTACCCCAGGGGTCGGTCCTGGAGCCGATTCTGTTCAACATCCTCATTAATGATCTGGAAGATGAGATAGATTGCACGCTCAGTAAGTTTGTGGATGACACCAAGCTGGGGGGAATGGTAGACATGCTGGAGGGCAGGGATAGGATTCAGGGGGACCTAGACAAATGGGAGTATTGGGCCAAAAGAAATCTCATGAGGTTCAACAAGGACAAGTGCAAAGTACTGCACTTAGGATGGAAAAATCTCATGTACTGCTGCAGGCTGGGGACCGATCGGTTAATTAGCAGCACTGTAGAAAAGGACCTGGGGGTTATGGTGGACAAGAAGCTGGATATGAGTCAACAGTGTGCCCCTGTTGCCAAAAACGTCAATGGCATATTGGGCTGCATCAGTAGGAGTGTTGCCAGCAGATCAAGGATGTGATTATTCCCCTCTATTTGGCACTGGTGAGGCCACATCTGGAATACTGTGTCCAGTTTTGGGCTCCCCACTACAGAAAGAATGTGAACAAATTAGAAAGAGTCCAGCAGAGGGCAACGAAAATTATTAGAGGGCTGGGGCACATGACTTACGAAGAGAGACTGAAGGAACTAGGCTTATTTGGTCTGCAGAAGGGAAGACTGAGGGGAATTTGACAGCAGCCTTCAACTACTTGAAGGGGTGCTCCAAATAGGAGGGAGCTAGGCTGCTCTCAGTAGTAACAGTGGACAGAACAAGGAGCAATGGTATCAAGTTGCAGCTGGGGAGGTCAAGGTTGGATATTAAGAAAAAAATTCTCACTAGGAGGGTGGTGAGGCATTGGAATGGGTTATCTAGGGAGGTGGTAAAATCTCCATCTTTGGAAACTTTTAAGACCCGATTAGAAAAATCCTTGCCTGGGATGATTTAGTGGGAGTAGTCCTGGTTTTAGCAGGGGATTGGACTAGATGACCTCATGAGGTCCCTTCCAGCCCTAAGATTCTATGATTATACACTGACACAAAGAAGTCACATGTTGCCCCTCCAGTCGGGTTCATGGTAACTTTGTACATGTTGGTTTGACCAAAACATCTCTATCCATCACCCCCTCATCCTGATCGTATCTAAAGGATGAGTCCATGTGTCCTTGTTCTTGTGTTTATTCCCAACTTGGAATGTGTTTACGTGTATTCTCCAGCTAGCACTTTTTAGAAATACCTATAATATGATGGGGGCTAATTTGGCTACAACGAGTCAAGAAAAAGATCTTGGAGTCATTGTGGATAGTTCTCTGAAGATGTCCATACAGTGTGCGGAGGCGGTCAAAAAAGCAAACAGGAATCATTAAAAAGGGGATAGAAAATAAGACTGCAAATGTATTATTGCCCTTATATAAATCCATGGTACGCCCACATCTCGAATACTGTGTACAGATGTGGTCTCCTCACCTCAAAAAAGATATTCTAGCACTAGAAAAGGTTCAGAAAAGGGCAACTAAAATGATTAGGGGTTTGGAGAGTGTCTCGTATGAGGAACGATTAAAAAGGCTGGGCCTCTTCAGCTTGGAAAAGAGGAGACTGAGGGGGGACATGATAGAAGCATATAAAATTATGACTGATGTGGAAAAAGTGGACAAGGAAAAGTTGTTTACTCACTCCCATAATACAAGAACCAGGCGTCACCAAATGAAACTGATAGATAGCAGGTTCAAAACAAATAAAAGGAAGTTCTTCTTCACACAACGCACAGTCAACTTGTGGAACTCCTTACCTGAGGAGGTTGTGAAGGCTGGGACTATAACAATATTTAAAAGGGAACTGGATAAGTTCATGGTGGCTAAGTCCATAAATGGCTATTAGCCAGAAAGGGGTTAAGAATGGTGTCCCTAGCCTCTGTTTATCAGAGGATGGAGACGGATGGCAGGAGAGTGATCACTTGATCATTGCCTGTTAGGTTCACTCCCTCTGGGGCACCTGGCACTGGCCACTGTCGGTAGACAGATACTGGGCTGGATGGACCTCTGGTCTGACCCAGTACAGCCTTTCTTATGTTCTTATGTTCTTATAGAAATGTCTGTGTTTCTGCAATACTAGTCCAGTTCTTCCCAGATTCTGTGCACCTGCAAGTAGATATGGTTTGTAACAAGGCCTGTGTGATGTTCCCCTCCTGCCTTCTGGCCTGGTGTGCCGCTGTGCCCCCAGTTCTCAACTCCAGGGCCCTAACGTACCCTGCCTTGCTGTGTAAACCCTTACTCGTTCCCAGCCTCCTGCATGTAATCGGTCCCTCAGTCAGTGGCCGTGCACTCACACTAGCCAGTCATGGTATAGTCCGTCCCCCCCAGCAAAGCCCCCCAGTCTGAGATGCAATCCCAGGAACTACCCTCTAGCAGGGATCAGGGCACCTCACTGATCACTGAAAGTTCATTCATGCTGGTCTGTCAATTTAACAAAGAAATCAATATGCACAAGTTTTTGTTCTCAGTAAGGCCTTCACATGTACTCATCCAACATTTTACTGCTTTAGATAAGACAAACGTAAGTTTATCGATTAAAACATGATTTTAAGTGAATACATGTCAAATCAATCTAAAAATCAGGTAATTAATCAGTCAAAGAGGTAACCATGGTCAAATAAAAGATAACTCGCATTCTAAACTAAGATCACCGTTACAGTCCATGTCTATGTTACTCACATAGGTCTCGCTACTAATGATTTTGTAGCCAGATTCTTCCTGCCATGTAGATAAGTACCTGAGGTTACTTAGAAGATTCCAGAGAAGACCCCTAACCAGTTCAAAGAGTGTTCTTTTTCTTACATCAGAGGGATAAATACCAGGGAGGGAGAGGAATTATTTGAGTATAGCACCTATGTGGACACAAGAACAAATGGATAAAAACTGTCCATCAAGAAATTTAGGCTTGCCATTAGATGCAGGTTTCTAACCATTGGAGGAGTAAAGTTCTGGAAGAGCCTTCCAAGGGGAGATGTGTGGGCAAAAAAACAAAACTGCCTTCAAAACTGAGCTTGATAAATTTATGGAAGGTATGGTATGATGGGGTGGCATAGCTTGATGATTGACTGATCTTTGACTATCAATGGTGGATATGCAAGGGATGTTAGACGGGGTGGGTTCTGAGTTATTACAGAGAATTCTTCCTTGGGTGACTGGCTGGTGAGACTTGCCCACGTGCTCAGGATTTAACTGTTCCCACTTAAGCAGTTCCTTAAGTCGAATTAAGGAAAACTTAATTTGAATTAGTAAAACCTCGTTTTATTTCGAACTAACTTTTAATTCGAACTAGTTAGTTTGAACTAAATCAATGTGGCCATGTTAGTTCTAACTAACTGGCACATTGAGCTTAATGCAACTGACTAATTCGAACTAAGCAAGTGCCCTGCATGGCCATGGCTAGTTCGAACTAGCATTTTAGTGGGGCCATACTAGTTCGAATTAAGTTAATTCGAACTAACTAAAATTAGTTTGAATTAGTTAGTTTGAATTTACTAATTCGAACTAACTTTTGTGAGTGTAGACACAGCCTTTGTGTCTCGACACAGTGGTTGAGAACTGCTGTTCTGTAGCAAGGGGAATGGCTCATTTGCTGGTGGATTCTCTGTATCTTAAAGTCTTTAAATCATGATTTGAGGACTTTAATAACTCAGTCCTAGGTTAGAGGTTTATTGCAGGAGTGGGTGGGTGAGGTTTTTGTGGCCAACATTGTACGGGTGGTCAGACTAGATTATCGTACTCGTCTCTTCTGACCTTAGAGTCTATGGCTATGTCTACACTCGCAAGTTAGCTCGAATTAAGGAAGCTTGATGTGAACTAACTAAAGCCATGGCTACACTAGGCTTTAATTAGTTCGAATTAAAGGCTTCCTTAATACGAGCTAATAAATTCAAATATGTTATTCGAACTAAGGGTTAATTCGAACTAGTTAGTTTGAATTAACCAATGTGGCCATGTTAGTTTGAACTAATTGCTTAGTTCGAACTAACCGGCCCATTGAACTCAATGCAATTTGCTAATTCGAACTAAGCAAATGCCATGAATAGCACTTGCTTAGTTTGAATGAACTAATTTGAATTAACTAAGTGTAGACATAGCCTATGGGTCTTTTCAGGCCCCTTGCCTCTCCCCCCCATTCCTGTGGTTAGGTGATTCTTCCCTCTCAAGCTAAGGTATTTGAGCTGCATTGTTCTTTTATGCATGCTTCTTCTGGCTGTGTGACTGCAGCTCTGTTTGCCTGTCCCTTCTTGAGCCATGTGAGATACATTTGGGGACATTATCAGGCAGAGTTTCATATCTGTACACATGCATGATGCCGCAGGAGATATACTGCAATAACCATAATGTAGCGCATGCTGTGAGCATTCCAAAAACACCATACATGATATATTTTAGATTAGACCATATACAGTTACGTTGCAAGGGTGAATAGGGAGGATACAATACTCTGGCTGGGGTGATTTAGTGGGAGTGGTCCTGCTTTTTAGCAGGGGGTTGGACTAGATGACCTCATGAGGTCACTTCCAACCCTATTATTCTATGATACAGAGATCACATTACAGGGTCACAGCCTGACTTCTGCATCCAGCCTGATTTTACTAACTTTGCTTTATCTCAGCAGAGCTTGACTACTACTTTAGTTCAGGCTTCATAACGGGCTTCATGTTTCAGGCTGTGTTGTTCTACTACACATCTGAAGGTTCACCATATTGTGAACTAAACAAACGAGTTTGGAGGCACTTTTAAAGACTAACAAATTATTTATTGCATGAGCTTTCGTGGGCAGAATCCCACTTCATCAGATGAATGAAATGGAAACTGCAGGACTCCTTGGCTATGTCTACACTACAGGCTCTGTTAATTCAACTTAGAGCGTCCACACTGAACACTCCAGTCAACTGCCTGCTTCCATACTGGCAGGTGCTAGGTCGACAGAGGAGTGTTGTGGGGGCCTGGAGCTATGTTCCCTCTAAGCTGTGGGTGCACCTGTGCACCTCACACAGCCTGATCCCCACCACGTCTCTTCCTTCTCCCTAGCCCCCGATCCCCACTG
>ML685781.1:19289005-19322215 GCA_007922175.1 Pelusios castaneus
TTCCTTCTCCCCAGCCTCCGATCCCCACCACGTCTCTTCCTTCTCCCCAGCCCCTGATCCCCACTGCGTCTCTTCCTTCTCCCCAGCCCCCGATACCTGCCGTGTCCCTTCTCCCCAGCCTGATTGCCCGACCATGGTTCCCCTTCTCCCCAGCCATGGCTCCCCTTCCCCCGGCCCCAGCCTCCTCTTTACCCCAGCCTGATCTTCCCTGGCCCTGGCTCACCCCAGCCTGGTCTTCCCTGGCTGTGGCTCTCCCCTTCTGTCCAGCCCAACTCCAATTAGGTCGACTTAGGGCTATTCCCCGTCCACACAGGCTTTAAGTCGATCTAACAAGGTCGACTTAGGTGTTAAGTCAACCTTCAGAGTTGGAGTTATTAAGTCGACTTAAGGAATTAAAGGGTTAAACAATGAGCAGCTACATTTGGTTGCTTCCAGTTCTGGGAAGCAAGTGGGAAGTTTAAGGATGGCAAGACTGAGAAGCACAGCTCCAGGGAATTGTGCAGCAGCATAGGCACACTTTCCAGACTCCAGGCAAGGACTTTGGTTTTTTTTTACCTTCCTCTGTAGCATGGGGCTCAGCTCACTTGCTAGTGCATTCTCTGTAGTTTCAAGTCTTTAAATCATGACATGAGGAATTTAATAACTCATAGGTTAGAGGTTTATTACAAGGGTGGCTGGGTGAGGTTTTGTGACCTTCATTGTGCAAGAGGTCAGACTAGATCAGGGGTGGCAAACTCATTTGCTGTGGCAGACAGATTTGATTAAATGTAGTTCAGTTGGGCCATATATACCATAAATTGAAATACTATGGTACTCTCATGGCATCATGTGACACTGTGCACTATGATACCTCTCTCTCCCTCTCTGGGTACATCTACACATACAAATTAAGTCGACTAAAGCTGTTCCTTAAGTCAAATTAAGGAAAAGTTAGTTCGAATTAATAACATCTTATTTTAATTCGAACTAGCGCTTAAGTCGAATTTATGAAGTCGACTTAAGCAAGTGTAGACGCAGAGTAGCCCTAAGTTGACTTTAAGTCGACTTAAAGGGCTTCGGGGCTCTCCCACTGCCTTCCCTGCCAGGGTGGCTGGCACAGGCAGAGCCTGGCATGCCTCCCCACAGGGCAAGACAGAGCCCTGCCCACCCCGCTCCTATGCCCTGCCAGTGTCCCTGTCCTGCTCAGCCCCCATTGTACCCAGGTACAATGGGGCAAATGCTGAGCCCCCTGGCACTTGGAAAGGGGTGCCCTCCTGCCACCATGGACCAGTCCCAGGTCCACCTAGCCCCTACAAGTTGACTTAGGCATCCAGTGTGGATGCTCTAAGTCGATTTGGCAGGGTCCCCTTTAAGTCGACTTAATTTTTGAGTGTAGACATGCTAAGTCGACTTAAATTTACAAGTGTAGACATAGCCTCTGTGTGTTAGGGAGAGAGTGTGGTCTTGTGGAGCGCAGTCTCACATACCCAATGCTCCATGATGTTGTGAGACCTGACTCTCTCACAGCATTGAGAAGAGCTGGGTATGCAAGACCACACACTCTCTCTCTGTTAGGGAGAATGTGGTCCTGTGGAGCGCAGTCAAGGGTCAGATGGAAGAAGTTCATGGGCCGCATTCTGCCTCCGGGCCACATGTTTGACACCCTTGGACTAGGTGATCATATTGGCTATGTCTACACTTGTTAATTTAAGTCGACTTAACAAAGTCGATTTTAAATCGACTTTGTTAAGTCGACTTAGCATGTCCCCACTCAAAAATTAAGTCGACTTAAAGGGGACCCTGCCAAATTGACTTAGAGCTTCCACACTGGACGCCTAAGTCAACTTGTAGGAGATAGATGGACCTGGGACAGGTCCACGGTGGCAGGGAGCACCACTTGCCAAGTGCCAGGGTGCACAGCATTTGCCCCATTGTACCTGGGTACAATGGGGGCTGAGCCAGACAGGGACACTGGCAGGGCATAAGAGTAGGGTGGGCTGGTCTCTGTCCTGCTCTGTGGGGGGGGTATGCCAGGCTCTGCCTGTGCCAGCCACCCTGACAGGGAAGGCAGTGGGGGAGCCTGAAGCCTTTTAAGTCGACTTAGGGCTACTCTGCATCCACACTGGCTAAGTCAACTTAATAAAGTCGACTTAGCCAGCAAAGACGACTTAAAACGAGGTTTAATGAAGTCGACTTTAATTTTCCTTAAGTCGACTTAAGCTGCTGCTTAAGTCGATTTAAGGAAAATGTAGTGTGGATGCAGATTACATTAAATTGAATTAAGCAATCTTAAATCAACTTAATTTGTAAATGTAGATGCACCCATTGGGCCCTTTTGGCCTTAGAGTCTATGGCTATGTCTACATTGGCAAGTTAGTTCGAATTAAGGAAGCGTAATTCGAACTAACTGAAGCCATGGCTACACTAGGCTTTAATTAGTTCGAATTAAGGGCTTCCTTAATTCAAACTAATAAATTCGAATAGGCTATTCGAACTAAAGGCTAATTCAAACAAGTTAGTTCGAATTAACCAATGTGGCCATGTTAAAGAGAATGCGATGGACCTAATTTACTTAGATTTCAGCAAGGCATTTGATACATTTCCACATAGGGAGTTATTAGTTAAGTTACAGAAGATGGGGATTAATATGAATATAGTAAGGTGGATAAGGAATTGGTTAAAAGGGAGACTACAGAGGGTCATACTGAAGGGTGAACTGTCAAGCTGGAGGGAGGTTACCAGTGGAGTCCCTCAGGGATCTGTCTTGGAACCAATCTTGTTCAACCTTTTTGTTACTGACCTTGGCACAAAAAGCGGGAATGTGCTAATAAAGTTTGCGGATGAAAACAAGTTGGGAGGTATTGCCGATATGGAGAAAGATCAGGATACCATACAGAAAGATCTGTATGACCTTGTAAACTGGAGTATCAGGAACAGGATGAAATGTAATAATGGGAAGTGCAAGGTCATGCATTTAGGGACAAACAACAAGCATTTTTCCTATAAGTTGGGGTCGCATCAGTTGGAACGGACTGAGGAGGAGAAGGATCTGGGAGTAATGGTTGACCATAGAATGACTATGAGCCGCCAATGTGATGTGGATGTGAAGAAAGTTAATGCGGTTCTAGGATGTATCAAGAGAGGTATTTCAAGTAGAGACAGGGAGGTCTTAGTGCCGCTGTACAAGACACTGGTGAGACCCCATCTGGAATAGTGTGTGCAGTTCTAGTCCCCCATGTTTAAAAAGGATGAATTCAAATTGGAACAGGTGCAGAGAAGGGCTACAAGGATGGTCTGTGGAGTGGAAAACCTGCCTTATGAGTGGAGACTCAAGAAGCTTGCCTTGTTTAGCTTAACTAAAAGAAGGTTGAGGGGGGATATGATTGCTCTCTATAAATACATCAGAGGAATTAACATTAGGGAGGGAGAGGAATTATTTGAATACAGTGCCAATGTGGACACCAGAACAAATGGTTATAAACTGTCCATCAAGAAATTTAGGCTTGAAATTAGACGCAGGTTTCTAACCATTAGAGGTATAAAGTTCTGGAATAACCTTCCAAGGGGAGTTGTGGGGGCAAAAACCATAACTGCTTTCAAATCTGAGCTTGATAAATTTATGGAGGGGATGGTATGATTACCCTATTTTGGAAATTGAGTGATATTTGACTACGTGTGGTGGATTTACAAGTGGCCTAAGAGGGGAGAGTACGTGGGGTGGGTTCTGAGTTATTACAGAGAATTGTTTCTTGGCTGTTGAAACTTGCCCACGTGCTCAGGGTTTAACTGATCGCCATATCTGGGGTCGGGAAGGAATTTTCCCCCAGGGCTGATTGGCCTGGGCTCTGGGGATTTTTCACCTTCCTCTGTAGCACAGGGCATGGTTCACCTACCGGTGAATTCTCTGTATCTTAAAGTCCTTAAATCATGATTTAAGGAGGTAAATAACTCAGTCATAGGTTGGTGGCCTATTGCAGGAATGGGTGGGAGAGGTCTTGAGGCCTGCATTTTGCAGGAGGTCAGACTAGATGATCGTACTGGTCCCTTCTGACCTTAAAGTCTATGAGTCTATGAGTAATTGCTTTGTTCGAACTAACCAGCCCATTGAACTCAATGCAATTCATTAATTTGAATTAAGCAAGTACCATGAATGGCCCTTGCTTAGTTCGAACTAAATTTTGCTAATTCAAATTAAGTTAATTCGAACTAACTAAAATTAGTTTGAATTAGTTAGTTTGAATTAACTAATTCAAACTAACTTTATTAAGTGTAGACATAGCCTATAAGTCTATATATTGCAACACAGTCTTGAACTGTGGTCACTCTGCAAAATGTCTGGGCTTTGGCCCAGAAAACAGACCTCTCCTTGCTCTACAGGGTCCACAGGTCTGAGACCAGAGGATTTCCTTGCCAAGTCAGACTAATTGCTCTGTGGACTGACAGAAGGTTTGGCCTTTATCTGAATCCCAGCCCATGTTTAGTATGCTGTGCTTACCCGATGTCACACAGAGAGACTGGCAGATCCAGGAAGAAAACGTGATCTCTGATAAGTCTCCCTCACATCCCTTAACTGCAAGACCAATCTACCTCTTCCAGTAAAACATGGTCTCCATGTTATCCAGCTTTGTTGACATGCAAGAGTGATGTAGCCTTAAACACATAGGCCTGCCCTGGCGTCATTCACCCAATTGCATGGTTGGTTCTGAAATCCTGAAAAACGAGAAGAGTGATGAAAGAACTCCACAGCTAGAATCAGAACCCAGGATTGCTGCAGTGAAAGACTGTATCAAGCAGCTTCCATTATTGGCTGGATAATACAATGGTAGGGCCCAGACACATTTCTCTTCTAACCCCGTCTAGGGACTCCAAGTAAAGGGATTTTGCCATTGCGGGCATTTAAATTTAAATTTCCTAACAGAACTATTGTATGTGTTTTGAATCACAGCAAAGCTGTTCAGAGTTTATGAAGGTCCCTCTTAAACTGGTAATTCAAAGAATGTATAGTTCATTTAATAGACTTAAAGAATATGGATCAGAGATATGGGATATGTGCATACTCTATTAGTGAGCTGGGGTATTATGTCTTCTGTGTTTAAATATTTAGGCATTGTTTGCTCCTACACTTGCTGTAGGATATTGAATCATCTATTCCACATTGACTTTTATGTTGCAATATTTCTTAAGCGCTGAGGGCTTTCATCTACAGCAATTATATCAATAGCTAAGCTTCTTTTCATAAGTTATATTAAATCAAGGCATATGCTGATAGCATTAATGATTACACACAGCCCTGATTAGGTAGGAATTACAGCAAATACTGCTCTTTGTACTGTCAGTTGTAAAAACTCATTTCCCCAAATACTCTCACTAAAAACCAAGAGAAAACAATAATTTCTGGGTATAAAACTAGTTAACCATATGAAAACATGTTAAGCCACAGTCTTGTAATGGGGCTCTGTATGGGCCCATGGCTTACCAGCATGGAGCTGGAGAAAATACCGGGTATTTAGACAGCTAAACATGGCCCCCAGATAGTTAAGAACACAGGAGTTGGCACAGTGGATTTACCCAGGGGTTCATCTACTCCAGTATCTAGTGAGCTGCAGTTGTGGGATATCCTGCCCCTAGGAAAGGTTTTCTCCTAATCTCCAATAGATAGAGGTTGGTTTAAGGCCTATAAGCAGGCAAATTTATGCTATAGGCCTTCCAAATTCTTGGTTGTTTTTTACCTGTTCAAACACTAGATATTTTTGCTATTGTCTTATCCTTTAGGGACAGATTCAGCCATCCTGACGCACATGAAGTATCGCCATACTACATGGATGGACTCATTCCTTTCAGTAGGATTTACTGTGGAGGATAGACCAAGAGACATCATGGGAGATGCTGTCAATATGGGCCACGTGGCAACTGAACTACAAATCCCCTGAGTTAAAATGGCAGCATTTCCAAATTTATATAGTTTAGGGTGTGGCCCAAACATTTTATTTTCCGGTGAAATTCTTCAGTTTTTGAATCCCCCCCCCCCCCCCCTTTTTATCTGAGAGTGGTTGAATGTGCCGTTTTCTTGAATCCTGTTAAACCATTCTGTGTCAGACCTGTTAAAGTCAACCTATCGTAAAAGAAAATGTTGGGCAATATTGTATATTTTGCTATTTATTAGGCCCCAGAGCCATTTAGGAATATATAAGGAAACACAGTTTTGGTCCAAACTGCTTACAGTCTATGAAAGCCTACGAAAGTTTGGCCGTTTTCTTCCAGGGCAGCAGAGTCAACCACTAAATCGGATCAAGAGGCCAGGTTAACAATGGTGTAATACCGTTGACTGGCATGAAGACGCAACGCTTGCATTGGTAAAGTTTTGCAGGAGTACGCGCGGCCCTTATACTTGTGGTTGGTGCAGTGTGACTTGACTGCCATGGCAACAGAAGCAGAGAGGGAGGCCCAGTCCAAGTTCAAATAAGGGGGTCTCTCAACAAATTTCTGCCTCAATGGATGATGTGTGTGACATTCTTTAGTAAAATACTCCCCATCGCATCTCTCAAAGAGTAACCAATTGCTTCGGTCCTCATTTTCCATCCTCCACTACAAACATTTGTTAATGGCCATGTTTCCCGCACCCTAGTTCCTCAAAAGGGCAATGCTAGGTGTCTCCCTGGCCCACCATCAGCAGCCCTAACAAACGAGGCTACCACAACTCCTGCTGGCAATAGTGGAAGTCAGCAGATAGCCCCGTGGTTTCTGGCTGTGGGAGAGCCAGTTGGGTGGGGAGTGGGCCCCTCTGGTATTTGCCTTGGTGGGCAGGTGGGGAAATGTGTCTTCTTGAGATGCCCAGGTCTCCCTATTTTTCTCTCAGGGGACAGTTAAGGGAGGAAGTTTTGTCTAGTGATGACAGGGGGAAGAAGGGTGAACTAGGATCTAGCCTCAGTCCCTGTCCCAGCTGTCCATATTTCGGGCTGAAGCTGGGAATTAGCACAGTGCACAATGCAGTAGATCCAGCTCATCTTACTCCATCCCAACCCGTGCAATGCTGGAGTGGCCGGCAGGGGGCATGTGCAGTCACTAAGTGGCACAGCTCCAATGTTCTATCGATGGCAATGTTTGGGGGATACAAGCACAGGCGATTAGGGTTGGAAGGGATCTCAAGAGGTATATAGTCCAAAATGTCCAAAGAACAGAACAGCTATGGTGGTTAAAACCTTCATGTTGCTGTGGAATGAACCTTAGGTGCTATCCAGCGAAACGATGCATGTTCAGCTCTCTGAGTTTCTCCCTAGAAACCATGAACCCCCCTCCTCTTAATCAGTTTGGGTGCTCTTGTATGAGTTGTCACCAAGATCTCAACGCTGCAAGTGGAATCTCATCTGTTCTGTGCAGGGAGGGACAGCAGCCACATCTCATTGCAAACTTGCATCCTGTTTGCTAATCACTGGCGACCTCAGACAATTTTTGTTTTTATTTGCTGTTTTACAAGCTCTTTCCCTCTTGTTGAATATCTACGTGCAGGATCATTTCTCCATGGCTGTCCAAGTTTGCATTTTTCCAAGTTGAATCTCATTCTGGTTTGGATGTGCATATTTCTATCCCTCCTACTTTCTATTATTATGACTGGGACAAACACCTTGTAAAATACACAAAGCCGCTGTCTTATAGTGCTTCACATTCCCCAGTAGTAGTCACCTCTTCCACGATCCCTACAGAACCCACCCTACTTGGAATAGTAGGAAATGGGTGAGCTTTCATTGTTGTGTTCTATGCAAACAGATAGAACTGTAGGCAGGATCAAAGCCTAGGTATCTGCCCGTAGAATTATGCCACATTGCTTTTATTCTATTAGCATTAGCCAGTTTTCACTCCAGGTCACAATTCCCTTCAGCAAACGCTGACAATGCAAGACTCCTAGCTGCTTCATCAACGTGCTTCAGTTCAGATGTTAGTAGATTTTTGTCCAGTGGCAAATACATTGAGATTGGCAGCAAATGCTGATGCTTTCCTAACTCTACAAACTCTGTCTAGATTTGAAACTGTTAAATCTGTGGCTATTATACACAACTGGCTTTTGGAGTAGGCAAAGACAGCGTACACCTATGGCCCCGAGCAGCAATGGGCCCTGTTGCCACTTCACCTACCCCAAAAGCCACACCTGCCTTGGTCAGCAGCAGGAGGAGGAGCTGGCCTGGGGCCAGGAGTGGCAGGGAGCTGGGGCTGTGGAGTTGGGGTTGGGGCCATGGAGCAGGGAGGCAGCAGTGGGCAGCCAGGGACATGGAGAGGAGCCACAGCTGTGGAGGGGAGCCATGGCCAAGGAGGGGCGCCAAGGCTGTGGAGGGGGACCGGGTGCAGGTAGCGGGGAGCTGGGGCTGTAGAGGGGGATCATGGGGACCTATAGTGAGGCCCCCGATATCCTAAGTCTGCCTCTGCTATTACATATTCACTTTTAGTAATTTGCCCTGTTCTTTTGAGGACAAACATAAATGATGTGCTTGTTTTTTTCCTTTTGATTTCCTCCTTTTTTATGTAGTTTTTAAACAGAGGTACAACATCCTGCATTGACTAAGAAGTTATATTTATTTTGAGTAGCTGACCCAAGAAATGAGACCATTTCCCTCCCGTGGAAAGTTTATTGCTCAAAATCCAAATGGACATGGATTTACTTATGCATTCAGATAGTCAGGCATGCAAATCTAGGCACTTAAAGTACAAACACAAAGACTTTTATTTTAATCTCACTTCTGCAAATTAACACAGTCATGTAGTTTGCAAAATTAAAAACTCAAAGGATTAAATCCAACTGGCAAACATGGTCTGGAAATCATTTTGTGGCCCAAATCATAAGATTACTAAATGTAGATGAAAGGCAATTCCGAAAGAAAATTCTGTTCCTTTACAACTAAAGAAGATAAGCTTTAACTATATGTGCATGCTAAAATGTAATATGATTTATTTTCTAGCAGGAACAACTACTGTATATAGCTCTAGGTCAGAGAGCAATGTGAGTGCAATATAAATAAAGCTCCAAAGGCTGACATGTTGATGATGGTTGTAATTATTGATTAATGCTACTGTGGAAGGCTTGAAAACAAGTCCATCTTGGAATGGACAATAACATAATGCTTCTTCATTGCATGAAACTAAAATATTACCCTCGCCGAGGCTTTCAGATTTGCCAAGGGATAAATGTCATTTCTGGCAGGGGGAAAAATGAAATGAATGCCATTTAACTATTTTTGGAGAGCATTTTAATAAAGATTAAACCAGGCTGCTAGGAAATCAGAAGAAGGTTCTCTAACCTGAAGGCAGCTGCAAAACTTGTGTAGCTTTAGGAGTGACACACAGCCTTCCTTTCCCCCTGTTGCTGTTCTTTAGAGTATTGCTGTTTCTTGTTTGTTTTGCAGTTGCATTTAGAGTCTCTAGATAGATTCTGTCTCCTGTAGGCCTGTCATGGAAGCCCCAGCAGAACTGAGTATTTCTCCTGTAGTGGTTCATTGCTAAGAGTACTCCCCCACCATTAGTGCCATGCAGGAGTCAAAGTAGCAGCTATGTCAACGTGTCTTGAGGTCCATCTCGCTTCTGGAATGCGACCCTGTGCACCCAGAGCTTGGTATTCCATCTTAGGGAAAGGGTTTGCCAAAGCCAGTGGCCAACGTCTGATGTGTATTAACTCGCTTATATCTTATCACTGTGGTCTGGCACTCTGGCACAAAAAATACATGGAGATCACAGTGCAAAGGGAGAGAGACCTTTCCATGTGGCCTACTGGATCTTAGCCTTTAAAAGGTGATGTGAGATCTGTCGATCTCCTGGCCATTTCCAGACTCATCCTCCTTTGCAGCAGACATGTGGGCTTGGGTGGGAGGGAAGGGAGGGGTAAACCTGCAGGGAGGAGGCAGCCAGGGATTCCTGCTGTAGAAAGCAGCTGAAACAAGTGCTGCTGTACTCAGGGGAGGGGTAAAATGGGGCCTCCTTGGGGCCACTCCTCTGCCTCAGCATCCACCAGCCCCAGAGTTGTGTAGGTGATGCTGACACTGGAGCAGCAGGACCCACATGGTGTCCACTGCTCCACCCATGTCAGTTTAGGGAAAGAACTTGCAAGGGGAAGGCAGCCAGAGGCTGAAGGTAGTTGGAACCAAGTAAGTCGGGAGCCATGATGTAATCAGAGTGCTTTAACACTGAATATTCCCTGCCCTCTACTGGCTCCAATCCCTCCTGCCTCTCGCTCATTCTCTCCATCCCCTCCTTTGGGTTGTTTTTGACTCTGCTTATCCCCTTCTAACACCACTTCATAGACAAGGTTTCAGTAACATGTCCAAACACATTCTACAACCAATATGCCGTTTGCCATCTCATATGCACTTGTCTCCTGTGCTTCCTTTCTGTACACTCTGCCTTGTCGGCCCTTCGAGGCAGGGACTGAACCTTATTCTCTGGCTGTACAGCATCTTGCACAAGGATGGCCAAACTATAGCCCGCGGGCCTTTCATCTGGCCCTCCAGCTGGGCCTGGCTGGAACATGGCAACGGGCTTGCCCATAAAGTCCTGGTAACAATACACATACATTGAAAACTTATTCCAAAGGGGTAGCCGTGTTAGTCTATTGTAGAAAGACAACAGAGTCTTGTGGCACTTTTAAAGACTAACAGATTTATTAATCGCATGAGCTTTCGTGGGAGAAAGTTACAAACTTTCCTATCTTCAAAGCGTCTGACGAAGTGGGATTTTCTCCCACGAAAGCTCATGCGATTAATAAATCTGTTAGTCTTTAAAAGTGCCACAAGACTCTGTTGTCTGAAAACTTATTGTCTTTCTTAAGCTAGACAAGGAACTCTAAAATGTATTGAGTTACCACTCAATATCGTTGCTGTCAGTAAAAAAAAAACAACGAGAGTCTTGTGGCACCTTATAGACTAACAGATTTTCTTCGGCATAAGATTTCGTGGACTATAACCCACTTCATCAGATGCATGATGAAGTGGGTTATAGTCCATGAAAGCTTATGCCGAAGAAAATCTGTTAGTCTATAAGGTGCCACAGGACTCTCGTTGTTTTTTGCTGTACTACAGACTAACACGACTACCCCTCTGGAAATTTCTTGCTGTCAGTGTGTTTCAAGATGTTTCATCCTCCAATGAATCACTCCAGATTTGGATAATGTCTTTCAAGTTGAAAAGGCAGGGTTTAGGAAAGGATGCAGTACCTGTGATAATGTCCTGGTCTTGACCAAATTTATCCAAAATGGCTTTCACAGTTTTTCAGGACAGGAGCTGTCTTCTTGGATTTGACTATTGCCTATGACACAGTTTGGCAGAGACAACTTTCTTTTCAACAATCTTGAATTGGCCCACATTGAATGGGCAATGACTGTAGCTCTTGGAAGTATCAGATTAATGGCTTCCCTTAAGGCTCATTTCTTTCGCCGATATTGTTCAACGTCTTCATCAGCAACCTGCCAGCTACACTCTCAAACAAACAAGGAGTCTAGTGGCACTTTTAATAATTAACAAATGTATTTATTGCATGAGTTTTCATGGGAGACAATCCCACTTCATCAAACGCTTGAAGATGGAGAAGTCCAGATGAATAGCCTCTTACACAAGTTTACCTATGCCGATGACTTCTGCTGCAGCTACCTAGCTGAATCCTTCTTAGAAATTAAAAAGGTCTTCAGTGAAGACATGAAACTCATGCCAGAATATTGTAGTTAGTTCATGGCAGCAGCATCCAAGGTTTTCTGTTTCTAGGGTATTCCATCTTCATAATACAAGTGCACGCCATAAGTTAAACATTTTACTTAACGGCCTATGCCTGCTGCGTGATCCAAATATGGTTGACCTCTTTGTGACATTGGATAGGTCATTAATGTACTACAACCACTTGAGGAACACAACAGCAAGAGTCAGTATTCAGATCTATGGGTGCGCATCATCTAACACAACAGGAGCTCTATTGCTACCGTCATATAAATAACCACCATCATTTCACTGGCCTTGTTGTACAAGGCAAAGAAACGTGCCCTGGCAGCATTTGGGGTTAACTGCCATCAGTACATACACACAAACAAATGTTGACAACTTCAGTCTAAGAGCAGAGAAGCGTTAACAGGGGAAATGCCAACATGCTGCAGAATCCAGCCAGACTGCAACAGAACTTATAAGGATGGTGACGGAGGCCATGACCTCAAAAGAAAAGCAGCAAGACTTCAAAGATTTTGATTTTTAAAATCTTTCAATGTTGATTTCACAGTGCACACAAACCGATCCAAATAGATTTCCATTCATACCCATTGCAATGTACAGAGAGACAAGGTAATATAGATGCTGCGTGAGAACACATAGTCTGATTTACAAATATTTACTTGGTACATTTAGACATGTTATACTGGCAATTTATGCTTTAGTGGTTATAAGGCCTCAGCTTTTTTAAAGCAATGTCTACTTGTTCAAATATTGCCCGCTCTGACCCTCATTTCCCACGTGTGAAAATTTAAAACACTAAAAATGAAAAAAAAAACGCTTAAAAATAAACATGGATATTTTCTGTCAAAATTATAAAGATCAAGTTCTGCTGAGCCGAAGTCCAGCTGAGACCCATAATACCTTCTGACAGGCTGGTGAGATAAACCAAGACTAACACATAGGATCCAGGCTATAGCTGGGAGAGGAGGTCACGTCACTTCTGTCTGGCTGTTCTGGGCAGTAGAAGTATCTATCTGAGCCATTTAGGGACACCACAGGAATTAGAAGTAACTGCTGCCATTCATCGCATGGTCCTTGAGCTGGAGGAATAGCCAAGTACTCTGTCCTGGTTTTGTACCTGTTGAGAGGACACCTCTGCAGCAGAGGGATGTTGACTAGGATTTACTAGGATTTACTGACCCTTTCCTCTGTCTAATGAAATCATTCTTCTCTTGGGAGATTCCTCTTTCTCAGCTCTCCTCCCCACCAGTTTCCTCATCTAGATTACTGACAGCTGGTTTTATGATCTATTTTTACCTGATACTACTTAGCACTGGTAATGTGTTCAGCGCTGTACATCAAAGTAAACAGCAAGTTGGGGCAATGAATGCAGAAGGAAACATAGATGGGTATTTCAAATTGTTGTAATATGTTTCTTTGTTCACAGATAGTGGGACACAAAGAGTGAATTAGCTTCACAAGACAGAAACGAGACCACTAAAAGAGAAACACAAAAGAAGGCATGGTTGTGTCTTTCAGTACTGAATAACGAGGCTATGTCCACACTGGCAAATTAAGTCAACTTAAGGAGGCTTAAGTTGACTTAAACAAAGCCGCGTCTACACCAGGCTTTCATTAAGTTGACTTAAGAAATTCCTTAAGTCGACTTAATGAAAGCTTAAGTCGACTTAATAAGAACCATCCATTAGGTCGACTTAAGCCTCCTTAGGTCGACCTAACCCTTCTTTAGGTCGACCTAAGCCCAGTGTGGACGTTTAAGTCCACTTTGTTAAGTCGACCTAAGGGCAGTTAGGTCGACTTAACAAAGTGGACTTAGTCCACGTCCATGGACACAACTTTGTTAAGTTGACTTAATAAGGTCAATTTTAAGTTGACTTAAAGTCGACCTTATTAAGTCAACGTAACAAAGTCAACCTAAATTTTTGTAGTGTAGACATAGCCTATGGTTCTTAGGATATGGAAAGGAATGGGCCAGATCCTCCATTGGTGTGCATTGAAGACAATGGAGCTGCAGTGTCTGGGATGTCTCCAAATGTGAGCACTGGATCCCTGTAGCCTTAAGCCTGCTCAATTCACATATAACTCCCAGAAATGAAATCACAGAATCATAGAAGAAAAGGGTTGAAAGGGACCTCAGGTGGTCATCTAGTCCAACCCGCTGCTCAAAGCAGGGCCAGCCTTAGTTAAACCATGCCAGCCAGGACTTTGTCAAGACACACCTTCAAAACTTCTAAAGATGGAGATTTCAACACTATGAGTTTTTTACCCTAATATACAAATGCAGCTTGAGGCATTGCTTCTCATTCTGACATCTGCCACCAATGAATATAGCTTAGCTTCTTCCTCCCTGGTACCCCTTTCCAGGTATATATCAAATCCCCCCTTATTCTTCTCTTCTGCAGACTAAACAAGCCCGGTTCACTCAGCCTTTCCTCATAAGTCATGTGCCCTGGCCCCCTAATCATTTTTGTTGCCCTCCGCTGGACTCTTTCCAATATGTCCACATCCTTCCTGTAGTGGGGTGCCCAATACTGGACACAGTTCTCCAAATATGACCTCCCCAGTGCCGAATAGAGGAGAATAATCACTTCCCTCCATCTGCTGGCAATGCTCCTACTCAAGCAGCCCAATATGTCGATAGCCGTCTTGGTAACATGGGCACACCACTTTCCCAACTGTCATACTATTCCTGGAAGCCCCTTCGTCTACACCGTGAACTCTGCCCCCCATGTAAAATTATGAGGATGAGGAATGTTGGGCTCATCCTTATATTTAGAAATTAGCACTTCTGGGTGGCGAATCTCCACATCATACAGTATCTAGTCCCTTTCATGCCGTTCATGGTTACATATATCATACCATCGGCGTCCTTGATCATGCTCAGGCTTGACAGAATTAGAATGTTTCTTACTAAAAGCTTGAACATTATGTGCACATGACATTGTCTGTCTGTGCCCTTGAAGGGTCAGAGTTCATTCCTATGGATGACTAAATGCTGTCAGCTGTGATCACGTGGAGTAGTTCTGACAGGTGATGGCTGGTTAGGTTTTCACAAATAAGTTTCTAACCCTGCTGGTACTCTGTTATTATGATGATTATTATTATTACTATTATTGAGGCAAGGTGAAAGAGGTTGTATCGTTTATTGGTCCAAATTCTGCTGCGGAGAGAGAAAAGCTTTCAAGGTAGACAGAGTTCTTCCTCAAGTTAGGAGAAGGAAACCATGTCAGTTCTCCAGACAGAGGAAGCTCAAAAGCTCAATCCTCTCATCAGCAGAAATCAGTCCAGTAAAAGATATGACCTTGCACTCCTTGTCTATATAATATCCTGGGGCCGATGGCTATAACACCACTGTAAACAATTATTATTATTTCTTTATTCAGAGTACACAAGGGTATGTCTGGGAACAGTCAAGAATCTAAGGACTGTTCCAAAGCCTATGGATATCAACGAGATGTTTTCCATTCACATCTCCAGTCTTTACATCAAGCTTATAGCCTGCCACTTGTTCTAGGTAACTTATTTGGTTTGCTAATGCCTTGTCCTTCCCTGTCCTCTGCCATTTGGTTGTTACATTCTCCTCTTTTCCCTCTCACACACTTTGATGGTAAGCTCTTTGGGACAGGAACTGTTTTTTATTCCATATCTTCACAGCCCTGTCCCCCACACAAGGGTTGGGTTGATTCCTGAATACAAGCCCTAGACACTAGTGATGACAATATTATGGCTCCTATATTCTGATCCCTCGGAGGCTTTAGGTCTTTTCTCAGCGGGGCCTGCAGTGTGGTGGAAGGGAGCTATCCATTTCACGTGGAAGTGGTGCTTCAGAACAAGAAAGCATGTTTCTCTTTGCCTGAAAATGAATGTACAGCCAATCTGGAAGGCAACAGAAGTAATGAGTTTGCCTTGTGCTCTGTCCAGGTTTGGCAGATCAGTGATTGCAACAGGGAGGCTGGGCACACATAAGGCATGTTAATTGTGCACTGCCCCAGTCACCCTTGGATAGAAGAGGAAAATAATTGACCGGGATGGGAGAAGAAGAGGTCAGAAGTTAAAAAACACACTTCAGTATTTTGCAGAAGGAAGCAAAAGTCTTGAATGAGATTTTAGCTTGGTCCCCGGGTCCCCACAGAGAGCAGAACAGAAACAGCTTCCACACTTACTGAATGGTGGAGAAGTTGAGTGAGTTCGAGACTATGGTGTGAGAGAGGCCACAGCATGTGTTATACTGAGGGAAAAGCATAAGAAAACAACCTTCCTCCCCACCACCCCCAAAGCGAACATCTTGAACTGGAAGGCTGGGAGTTTCAGTAGGGCATTGGGACTTAGTGAAAATCAGTGGGATTTGTACGTTTAACTCCCTTTGGTTCCTTTGAAATACGACCTAAACTACGATATTCCACATAAAAATGCTAAGTCTAAAGGAATCCTACTGATGGTGGTGCCAGGCCTTACGGTTACTTAAAAAACTGCATATAAAACCTGACAAAGGAAAGGAAGAGCTTTCTCCTTCAAATTCATGTACAGTTCTAATAGCTAGCTGGAACTGTTGCCCAAGCCAATTGTAGGCTATGTCTACACTGGGGAATTTAAGTCGACTTAGTGTGTCCCCACTTAAAAATAAAGTCGACTTAAAGGGGAACTTAAAAAGTCGACCTAGAGCGTCCACACTGGTTGCTCTAGGCCGACTTTGTGGGGCTAGGGGGACCTAGGGCAGGTCCACGGGGGCAGGGGGGCATCCCTTGCCCAATGCCAGGGGGCTCAGCCTTTGCCCCATTGTACCTAGGTACAATGGGGCAAAGGGGGTCAGGGACCCTGGCAGGGGATAGGGGCAGGGTGGGAAGGGCTCTGCCCTGCCCGGGGGGGGGGGGGCATGCCAGGCTACCCCTGTGCTCTCCCTTGGCAGGGAGGGCATTGGTGTAGCCCTGGGGTAGCCCTAAGTCGATTTAGGGCTACCCCATGGCTACACTGGCTTAAGGCGACTCTAGAGAGTCGACTTAAGCCTTAGGTCTACTAAAAAGCAGGTTTTATAAAGTCGACTTAATTTTCATTAGGTTGACTTTATTTTCCTTAAGTCGACTTAAGCAAGCTGCTTAAGTCGACTTAAGGAAAGTGTAGTGTAGACGCAGGGTAAATTAAGTCAACTTAAGCTTGCTTAAGTCGCCTTAATTTACCAGTGTAGACGCAGCCGTAGAGTGTAGAGTCAGAACCGCAAGGGACTTAAGAAACAGAGCAGTTGATGCTAGCTGCTATACTAACTTGTGGTAGTAGGTAGTGTAGTGGTGTGTGCTTGGCCCCTTGCTGTTCAGGTTCTCGGCCCCATAACCCACATCTGGACCTCACTCTCTGCTCCAGCAGCGTGCTTTATTTACAAAGTGAAGTCACCACCTACAATACACACTGCTTCACTCAGTTCCCGGGATCTTACAGTTCTACCCTCCTTCAACAGGATGTTCATCCTTCCTTCCCTGCAGACTTCAACCCCTCCAGCTCTGGCTACTGGCCCCTGCTCCCGCTCGGTTCCTCTTCCTGGCAGCATTTATAGACTTCCCAGACTTGAAGGCTGGTCCTCATTCCAGCTCCTGGCCTGTTTGCTCAGCTGGCTCCCTTTTCTCTATATTTAGGCTCACAAGCAGGGGCGAGGCTGAGCACCACCCTGCTACAGGTAGCCAGAAATTCAAAGTGAAGATAAATCAAACAAGGATATCAGCTCCAACTAACACTTCAGGAAACAGAGTGTCACGTGATGGTTTTGTACAGCACCTGACAGGATCAGGGCCCCCAATCCTGATTTGCACTTTTAGGTCCTACTGTAAATATATTCCTTAGTGCACATTGTTCCATGAGCCAATCAAAATGTGTCAGTAACGTAACTGTCCATGGCAAGTTGGGCTGCAAGCACTTACTACCTAGTGTAGGGAAGAACAGGGATGTTTGGGTTTGGAATAGAGATCAGGAACCACCTTCTGAGCCATGTCACTTCCCCTGGTAGACATGCAGAGTTCTTTATAGAAAACACCTGCCCATTTACACAGAGGCTATGTCTACACTTGTTCAAATAATTTGACTTTGCTAAGTCGACTTGGCATGTCCACACTGTAAATTTAGGTTGACTTAAAGTCGACCTTGCCAAATCAACTTAGAGCGTCCACACTGGACGCCTAAGTTGACTTGTAGGGGCTAGGTGGACCTGGGAGTGGTGTATGGTGGGAAGGGGGGCACCTGAGAGGTGCCCCCCTTCCCTGCGCACCCCTTCAAAAGTGCCAGGGAGCTCAGCATTTTCCCCATTGTACCAAAGTACATGGGGCTGAGCAGGAGAGGGAAAGGGGCAGGGTATAGGAGCGGGGTGGGCAGGGCTGTGTCCTGCCCTGTGGGTGGGCACACCAGGATCTGGCTGTGCCAGGCACCCTGGGAGGGAGGTCAGTGGGGGAACCCTGGGCACCCTTAAAGTCGACTTAGGACTAAGCCACGTCTACACTGGCTTAAGTTGACTTAATAAAGTCAACTTAGCCAGTAAGTCGAAGTAAGTTGACTTAAAAGTTGACTTAAGCAGCATCTTAAGTCGACTTAAGGAAACTGTAGTGTAGACACAGAGTAAATTAAGTCAACTGAAGCAGGCTTAAGTCGACTTAATTTACAAGTGTAGATGCACCCAGAGAGAGAGGCAACTCAGAGGATACTGCAGGTGAGCTAGAACAGTGCAGACTGTTTATATGTGGGCAGCCTTTATCCCCTACTAGTTTTTATGTAGATTTGCCATGGGAACTTAATTGGTGCCTTACCTTACCATGACTGCCACCGTTCAGTACTGCCCATGCAATGCCTAGTATGAGAACAGAAGACACTTGTGTATCTACTGAGCGGAGGCATGCCCACATCTAACTCAAGACTTGGAGGCACCACCAGGAAGAAGGATGAGAGGTTAGTTCACTTTCAGCCTTGATTGGTGGTTCTTCATGTGAGTGGGCTGGTAAGTACACACTTGCAGTCTTACAAATCGCCTCCCCTCTCTCTCCCCACCCCCCCCTCCCGCTTGTTGCTAGCTGCTGCTTCTTTCTAATCAGTTTTCTAAGGATACACAAACACTTTTCCTTGCTTCTGAGCTATCAGAAATTAAATCACTGTGGCCATTTTCAGAACATGTCTTTCTTCCTCTCTTTGTGAAGAGCTTTTATGTATGCAACTTATTTCAAACAGGTGCCCTAAAACCATAAAAGTCCTAAAGAACTTTGGTGTACCCCCAGCTTACTAGCTTAATTTGTACCTGCCAAACCAAAGAACAGACAGGTAAATATCTCCACACAAGAAGATTCCTTGGTATTGACCTTTTCTTGGAATCCCTAATTCAAGAGTGTACTGTTGTACAGAAAGCCAATCCTTTACTTTTGTTTTTTTTTAACAGGACATTAATGCATTAGTTAGAAATTGCTAACAATCAGTTAAACATCTAAGCTGAATCATCACAAGACCACAGGCTTTGCATCAGGCTGCCAATGGATTCTAAGCAGGTCTTCTACTCCAAACACATCAATTTCCCTCTAGGGGGTTTTGTGTGTATCCTGCTCCCATCGGGATGGAGGAAAATCTATATATACACGAGCATGAAGTCCAGGGGACTTTTTCCATTCATTCCAAAAGGATTGGGAGAGGACAGCTTTAAGGAAACAGACATTAGTGCTGTGACATTCCCTTCCTGGAATCTAGTCTGGTGTGCTGCTGTGCCTTCCTGATTGCTGATCACTGCAGGATCATTTACTCTGGTTCATCAGTTTAACAAAGAAACTGATATGCAACCAGTTTTTGCTCCAAATTAGGCCTCCACACATCCATTCTCTCTTTCCAAAATCCACACAGCTTTAGGTAAAACAAACAGTAATTTATTCATTAAAAGGTTATTTTAAGTGAGTATATAGCAAATCAACACACAATCAATTAATCAATCAGTCAAGAGTTACCACAAGCAAATAAAAAGATAATTCGCATCTAACATAAAATCACCATTACAATTATGTTCAGCTCACCACTCAAATTCGGCTGTGATGGTTTTCAGCCAGGCTTTGCCCCTCCATGGGCAGGGCCCAGTCCTTGCTTATAGTTGGAGGTATTTCAAGATGGAGTTTCTCTAGCCCAAAGCCCCAAACAGTTCAAACTGTGTGTACTTATTTCTCCAAATACCCCCCTCCTGGGGTCAGATGATCTTTCTCTCCTGAGCTAAGGAGTTTAATTTGCATTGTGTTTGCCATGCACCTCTTCAGTGTACATGCTGAGATATAGCTCTTTTTCTCTGTCACCCCCCAGGCACATGAAATACCTGGGGACATGTGTCACATAGGTACATGTATGATGATGCAAGAAACAAAGTACCATAACAATAATGCAGAGGATATTATTGTCGTGCCCCTATAAACCAAACGAGACTGAAGGAGAGAAAAGAGCTCTTGTTTATTATCGCGGCCGCGAGGCTGTCTCTGCACCCCCCAAGGGGAAACAAAGGCAATAACAACAAGCGGGAAAAGCAGTACAGTTATACTCTTTGGTTACAGCGTATCTGACGTCATGGTCATAACTCCTCCTTGACAGGTCCTGATGTTGATCCGACCTCAGACACTTTCTGTGACATGTGGTTACTTGCTACGCCTAGATAGCAGCGCATCACTTGTATTTTTAGCAGAATAAGCATCCGGCCTGGGGGTTTGGTAGCTAAGGATATATAGTAAAAAAATAATCTTCAAGGGGCCTAACAGCTAAAGGTTATACAAAATAAAATGGAGTCAATATAGCTAAAGCTAAGAAGAGCAAGAGCAAGCACAATTCTGTCTTTAGGCCCTACATTATGAACATTCAAAAAGGAACCTTGCATAGCATATTTTGCATTAAACCATACAATTACATTGCAAAAGTGAACAGAGAAGTTACAAAGATCACATTACAGGGGCGCGATGGGGTGCATCACATCACAAATGCATTGATTGTCTTGGAAGAATCATGAAATCACAGAATATTAGGGTTGGGAGGGCCCTCAGGAGGTCATCTATTCAAGGCCAACCCTCTGCTCAAAGCAGCACCAATCCCAACTAAATCTTCCCAGTGAGGTCATTAGATAAACGGCAAAATGTATGAAGCTGGGGCCCCAACCCGCATCAGGAATAGCCAGGCAGGCAAGCATCAAGCAATTGCCCCCTTTACCCTAGAGACAAATTTTGTCATTAAATCATAAATCAGGCTGTTTTACATGAGCCTTTAATGCTGTTGTGAAATGTGACTTGGGGAAGTGTGCCCACAAGCCTTATGTGAGTATTTCTCTATGGGAAACTAGACGGAGAGAGGCTAGTTCTCCTCTCACTTACATGGGTGGAGAGCAGGACTCTGTGATAGTCAATGGACATACGGTGATACGAGTGAGTTCCGAATGAGTTCCTGCTGTGGACACCTTACTGATCCACAAAGGCTAGGTTGAGAAAACCTGACAGGAGAAGCAAGCTTGTTTGTGTTAAATCCTCTCAGTTTTCCAGGCACATGAGCTAAGGAGCCTAACTGAAATCAATGAAGAAAAAAACTGGCATGTTTGAAAGTGTATTTGGGGGCTCACAAAACTTGAATAAATGAGCCTATAAAATATTCAATTATCTGCGGCTTTCTGAATATTTTATCATTCCAGCCACATCCCCCCTCTTTATCACAGTATCTTTCTTTCTGCAGGCTTGAACCTGAGTGACTCTTGCATAACACTGAATGCCCTCATCTCACTGGCTGTGGCTCTTATTTTCCCCAACACGATGGTGAAATCCCAAGTGACTCTTGGCTAGGTGAAGGTGCTTTCCCCTTTGAGTTATCACTTTGACTTTATTCCTTGGGTATGTTTTAATGTCTGTTTTACTAGGTAGCTGTCTATTGCCTTTTTTAATGATCTATAGACTAGGGAGATGTTAATGCATGCTTTAATTTTAATTATATAGAGAGTATAGCTAAGTAAAGTCTCTCTGGTCATTAACACAGCTCAGGGCCAGTAACAGGTTACTTTCTTTGCATCAACTTTTCTGAGTTGTCCATAAAGATCTCATTTATTAAACCAGTGCTCACATCTCTGGCATTATTTAAAGCAATAAAGTGATATCTCCTCCTGTAGCACTGCGCTCAAGTGCAAGACAACGAAAGACATTCTGGCTTCTGTCCTCTATTTGTACCCATAACTTTCTGTGCATACTTTTTCAATCCTTCGTAGAGCACAGTTACAACCTAGCTAGGCACTTGTACCACAGGCAGCTCCACATAAGCTGACGCCTGGTCCCTCTCATCGACTTGGATGGGGTCTGGACTGTCAAGAGCAACAGATGTTTTTCTTGTGGCTCATTAGTGGACCATACGAGGTGGGAGAAGGCTCCCCTTTCCCATCCCATCAAGCTACATCAGAAAAGCTCCAATTTAGTTCACAATATAAGTAGGTGTAGCAATCATAAGAAGAAACAATGAAAGTCCTGTGGCAACTTAAAGACACACACATTTCTTTGGGCAGAAGCTCTCGTGGGCTGCAACCCACTTTGTCAGATGCATGAAGTGGAAACAACAGTTAGGATATATATTATGGGAAATGGAAAACATTACAATGGGGAGGGAAAGTGCTAATAAAGTCAGTTTGGTTAGGGTAGATGAGGTCCATTCACAACAGTTGATTAGAAGGTGGGAATGTGTGAACAGGGACAATCACTTTTTGGTTAATGGGCCTCATCTACCCTAGTTGAACTGACATTTTCCAAAGGGGGAGCCGTGTTAGTCTAGTTCCGCGAAACATACAAGGAGTCTGGTGGCACTTTTAAAGACTAACAAATTTATTTATCACATGAGCTTTCGTGGGAGAAAATCTCACTTGGTCAGACGCTTGAAGATGGGGAATTCTGTAAATTCACCCTTGCAAGTGTGTATATTCTCTTCACTGTAGTTTCCACTTCAGGCATCTGATGAAGTAGGTTGTAGCCCACGAAAGCTTATGCCTGAAGAAATGTGTTAGTTTTTAAGGAGCCACAGGACTTTCATTGTTTTTGCTATATACAGAATAACACAGCTACCCCTCTGAATCTTAGGAAGACAAGAGGAGGAGAACGTCTGATGGCCAAAACTGAAATAGTATAAGGAAGTTAACATATTTGGGCTGGGCTAAAATTTGTTGGGTTTTTTTCAACTCAAGAACACCCCATAGCACTTTTGTGATAGGATATACATGGCTCTGGGAGACAGGATGAAATTTAACTGCAGCCACAATAGGGGAGTCCAGGTGGGGGAAAAGAATAGGTACAGTGCTGTTCAGAAGACGTTAACATGCTTAAAACGATAAAATTCAGTTGAATTTCTCACAGGGATGCTGTGGTACACTTATAACTCCTTTTATCAAATCACACTTCCACTTACTGCCTGGGGAGTTTTAACAGCCCTTGAATAGCTGCAGAAGGGGCCATATGCTTGCTAATTGAAAAAAGCCTTCCCTCTTGACTATTGCTATTGACTACACAAAGAGCTTTCAATCCAAAATGTTTTGTTTAGTTTTAGAGTTTTTTAAAAATAAAATAGAAGTTAATCTCTGAACAAAAAAGTGGCTTTAAATGAAGGAAAAGAGTTTTGTTTAAAAAATGTTGAAACAAAATGTTCTGTTTTCCCCTTGTTTTGCTTCTGAAACAATTGGACAAGCTAGAGATGGATTCACAAAATGTTTTAGTTGACCCAAATCTGCATTTTTGGCAAAAATGTTTAGCCTGATTTTTTTTTTCCTGAGCTCTACTGAATACTGGGCACCACCAGATTCATCGCAGGTGGAGTCAATCCGTCCTTTCTCATCCTAGATTCTAACCAGGTTGTAGAATCCATACATTTCCAGACATTTGTGGACTGTTGTGTGGACTGGTTGAACAATTAGAATGGTTGGCTATGGTGCTATTCAGAACAGTATCATTATGGTGTCATAGGGTGGCTCCCCCACACAAGCTAGGAAAAGGTAAAGAGGGCCTAGGGAAGAAAAGCAAATGAGTAAGAGTGGCAGAAGAACCAATCAGGGTCCGGAAGCCCCGTGTAAAGTGGCATGGGAAAACCAGAGCAGGCAGTCCATACTGGGATCTCAGGACAGAAAGATGTCTATCCAGCTGGCTGAAGGAATCTGCACCCAGAACTGTGCAGTGGCTGACCACTGGGGCCCTGTAGGAGCCAGGACCTTGATAAAAGGGTGAAAAGGAGCTGGGGCTGCAGGGAATTGGCCCAGGGAATCTATTGAGGAGTTGGGGGAAGAAGCTGTGCAGAGATCACTGCACGCAGGGTCCCTTTGGCTGGGTCCTAGAGAAATAGACAGGCTCGGGTCCTCAGTCCCCACCAGGCCGCCCAGGAGTGGTGGCAGAACTGTGGTAGCCATGGACAATGGAGTGACAGGAACAGGATAGTGAGACCTTCCCCAGAAGGGAAGAATATAGACAGGCAAGGAAAAAGTAATGGAGCAGAGGCTGCAGATGGGGCAGCCACTTGAACTAATTCCCCCAGAACACCAGCAGGAGACGCCCCTTCGGCGGAGAGTGCTGACAGCCCGTCACATTTGGACAGTGAATATTACTTGAACTGGAACGGGCAATTAATCATACGTTTTTATTTCCCCTATTTGCAATTAATAGCCAGATACGATTATAGAGACAGAAATATGTACTGTTGTTATGTTGGGGGGGAAATCCTGTTAATACCCTAATCAAAGGCCAGTGACAAATCTGGCTATTACATCAGTGGGTCTAATTACATCCCCTTAAATAGAAGTGAAAATAAGATCAAAACTACAATAAAATTCAATTCATTTTTGATAGTGTTTTAATTACTAAAAAAGTGTCTAGAGCTTTGATATGAATCTAAATTAGCTAATTAAATTACATATACATTTTAAAGGAAATGAGACTATGTAGTGACTTGTCCCACACAAGAGGAACATTTGAAGCAAGCAAAAAAGTCATGATGATGGAAAGGAAGCATTGGTCCTATATTGGCAGAGATGGGCAAGAGGGAAACATAAATGTTGGTTTGCCTACAAGCCTTGGACGCAGGCATTTTTAAGCTTTTTCAGTTGAAAAGAACCTTCATTTAGGAAACAGACAATCGGGCCATATGGAGAACCCTCAGGGAAGCTTGGTTCCCGTCCCACCTCTTCCACTCCCACCCCGCCCACGATCCACCCCCACTCCACCTCAGGCCCTTGTCCAGCTCGCCCTGTCCCCTTCCTTCTCGGCCCCCCTGTTTTCTTCCATCCCCGGCTTCCCTCTGTGGCCTCCCTGATGCCAAGTCTCTCCTCTCCCTGTCCCCACTGACCACCTCACGTTGCTCTCCGCCTGGGAGAAGGGGGATGTGGAAGGACAGAAGGCAGGGAGGGCCGCAGTGGTGAGCAGGCAAGCGGGGTGGAACTGTGGGCAGAAGGGGAAAAGGGAGTTGTAAACCTCAGCTGTCTCTTTCCAGGGGGAGCAGGGGCCACTGACTGGCCTGCAGCCCAGAATTGCTGTCGGCAGGCCTGGTGATAAAATGCCACCAAGTCAGTGTGACTGGTACAAAGACTAAGATGCTTCTTATTCCTGTAATGCTACAGCTGCAGAACAGAAAAACCAGACAAAGAGTAAGGAATTGTGCCCTCAAAGTCCTCTTTCGCCGGCTGGATAGAAACACACTGGATGAAAACAATATAGACAGAGCTTTTGTGTCAGTCAGACCAGCACATGGCTTCCTGTAATAAACATTCTGAACAGGAGGAGACTATTCCATTCCTCTCGCCTGGGACAGCCAAAATCTCATGTGTCAAACTCGGGACATTAAAATCTCCAAGTAGTGTGGCTCCAACGGATTAGAATAATACAGGAGCTGTGCTGGCTGTCAAGATCTGCAAAAAGCCGCTGCTATTTGTCAAACCTCAGCCTCTAGGCAGGAGAAAGTTATTATGAGCCTTTTAATGCTGTTAATTCTTTTGTATTCCTTAATCTTTTTCAAATGTTCTTGGAGTCTGGCCAGGCCAGAGTATTCCAAATCGCTGAAAGTCTCCATATATTGCACTTGTCAGATTTAAAGGCTGCTTTGGGAAAGCTGGAAAAAAAAAAGATCCTAGGATTAGCTTCTATAGAAACTCTATTTCATAAAGTGCACTGTCAAGAACCATGCAAATAATCTCATCCAAAGCACATGAACAAAACAGTCTTCTGCAGCCGGAAGAGCTCCCATAAGTCTGTCAATATCTTGAAGCTACAGTTTGACAAAGTTCAGATCAGATGTGGATAGCCCTAAAAGCTCTTGTCCAGGAAACGGGCCTTTATTGAAGCCAAGGGGGCTATCTACATGAATAAAGTTCAGTGTGTCTGTGCAGGATTAGTGCCAAAGACCACTATCCTCAGTGGTTAAAGTATAATTTGACGGGTCCCGGAACCCTGCTAATCTCCAGGCCCCCTTCCCGTATTGTCTGGGCCCCCTTCGTGCATGTGTGGGCCCCAGCCCAGGTTGGCATTTGCAACCACTTCTCAGTACCACATGCATCAGTTATCGCTCCATAAAAATATTTATAATTTTATATGGCATTTATGTCTATAGCAATTATTATCACAAACTAGCAAACACTGCATCACACAATAAGTATTGTGATTAACAACGGTGGGGTGTAGGACCTGCCAGCAGCCAGGCAGGGCGAAACATGCATTCCATCGGATTTTCCTATTTTTAGGGGCCCCGAAACTCTGGCACCTCAAATTTGTGGGCCCCGGAACTGCATTCCGATGCGTTCCCCCTTACTTTAACCCCTGACTATCCTGCAGCTGGCACTGCATGGGATGCAAATGTCCGGCCACACAGGTCTGTTTGCATGATTGAGGCTTAAACGTCTTCCATCGTCCATTCTCTCTATATAGGGATCAGTCCTGCAAACCCTAACCTGTGTTTCAGGTCAAGCACACACATAACTTCAGTGGAGGCTATTCACGGTCCATAAAACGTATGAAGAAGTCCTTACAGGACCAAATAAAAAGACAAATAACATGACACAGTCAGCAGACTAAATTATTAAATAACTACTTTCAGCCTATATCGGGTCCAGCTGCCCCTTTAAATTGTTGAGTAACATGTAATCACTTTAGATCTTCACCTCTGTAACTGGTTTTGTTACGTCTGCAAAGATAACGGGACAAAGGTAGTATTAATTAGGACTAGGAGTTTGCGTTCTACCTTCGGGTTCTATTTTGGGCAAGGTAGTTCAAGGGTGCTTAGTAATTTTTTGCCAGGAACTTGTTTGGATTTTGATTTCTCTTCTCATCTTAGTTAGGTTCTGCCCCATGCTGCTCTTTATTGTTTAATGTAACCATTTCAGGTGCCAAACAATGTGTCTTTGCTCTCCTGTGCTCACCTGTGGATTGTTGCAGTGGTGTTTCAGCAGGTCTCTCTCTACGCCACCCATCCCATTGCTTGTCTGTGGTCGGTGAAGAGTGCAGCCGTGTTTACAGCTTTTCCTGTTCCTTACTGCACTCAACCTATGTCAGTGAATTGCATTGGCTAACCAGGCATTAGGCTAGTTGTAAGGGCTCAGCGATCTTCCGTGGAGAATTGTGAAGGGGGGGAATCTTGTAGGGTATTTCCATTCCCTTCTGGCTAGCCACCCAGGTCCGTGGAGGTCATGGAGTCAGGTCTGTCAGCTGTGTGGCCTCTGTGGACCTGCAGGGAATCCTCCTGGTAGATACCTGGAGCTTGCATATGGAAAGGCTTCCCCACCATGGTGCTTTGGTATCTCCTCCCATTGGCAGAATGTCTCTCACTCACTGTGCTGCCATTGGCTTTCCAGTCTGTGGGAGGAGTGAACACAACAGCCCCTGACTTCCACTGGAATTTCTTCAGGAAATGCCATGGGAGCGCTGGAAGATTACTTTTCAGAGCATCTATCCTCTAGCCGAGGGAAAGCAGCAGGGTCCCATGAAGCGTTCACACCACGGGACTTCTGGGGGCTGAGAGAGGGAAGTGAAAATACCAAGAAGTTACTGTTTGCTTTACCTCTATACTCCCGCAGTTAGATAATGCTGCGCTTCCTCCAGCAAACTACAGGTGTTTCCTCGCCATACTTCCCTCTCTGCAGAAACTATTTCTCCAACTTCTGCCCTATACCTTAGCTGCTTCTACTACCACATAGTCTCTTCCACTCGGTGTGAGGAGCTGAGTTCATGATAATGACTGCTGTGGATGCAAGTGTTCATGTTTTAAATGCATCTCAGGATCTCCTCAGCATGAATGTTTAGCTTCGTTGTGCACCATGCTAACGAAGAAGCCAGTAGAACTGTCACTGTGCTCCAACAGGTCAGAGAGACATCTTTGCTGTGGGAATTGGAACTGCAGAAGGGGAGCTGATCTAATACTATCATCTCAAGCACAACACCTCCAGAAATATTATGATACAGGGCTCACAAAAATATAGTGCCTGTAGAATGCTGCTCCTTACAGTGTGCTAATAATTGGTCAGACCAAGCGTTTCTCAAAGAGCTTCATCATTTGAAAGAAAACAGTGCTGAAAATGTTCACCTAAAGTGTTTGAGTTCTATCTAGACACTAGCTAGACTTTATTATTATCGAGAGCCATCCAAACTTCTACAGGCTGGAAGAATAGAGTTACACACCTAGATAATATGGCTAAAATGACCAACAATTCCCTTAGAGAATTGCCATAATTCTTTCATTTAACAGGGTATGCATCAGAATCAGGGAAATTATATTTAATCCAGGTGGAGGGCACTTAATAATCAGTGTTTTATTCCTTATGTCCTTAATGGCTCATCAGGTTACTCCCTGGGCCCAGTGCACCTGGCAGATTTCTTAACATTAAGGACACAATGGTTTTAGACAGCCTGTCTCAGGTGTTCCCACAAAATCACACAAGTTAAAGTATAGATATAGCACCAAATTCCTAACTTCTAATCCAAGTACAATTCCTAGACATAAACTATATAATCATTCCCAGCAAATTACTAGCTTTCTATTGATACCAAACAAGACATAGTTCCTATGGATTATAGCATGTATGAGACATGAATAGAAAATAATATCATAAATGCTTCCCTAAATCCAGACAGCATCACACAGGGCTCTGCCCTGCCCTTTGGGGGGCATGCCAGGCTCCCCCTGTGCCTCCCCCGGCAGGGAGGACATTGGTGTCCTGGGACACCAAGTCGATTTAGGGCTACCCCAGGCCTACACTGGCTTAATTCGACTTTAAAAAATCGAATTAAGCCTTAAGTCTACTTAAATCTAGGTTTAATAAAGTCGACTGAAATTTCACTAAGTCGACTTTATTTTCCTTAAGTCGACTTAAGCAAGCTGCTTAAGTCGACTTAAGGAAACTGTAGTGTGGACGCAGGGTAAATTAAGTCAACTTAATTTACAGGTGTAGACGCAGCCCTTGTTTGTTTTGCTGAAATAGACTAACAGGGCCATCCTTTGGGGGGGACGAATGGGGCGATCGCCCTGGGCCCCGCGGTTATGTGGGCCCCGCGCTGTCCCAGCTCCCTGCTCCTCCCACGGCCACGCTTTACCCTGCTCTCTCTGTCTTTGGCTTGCTGCCCTGCACCCAGGGCGGAGCAGGCCAGCCCAGGGGCAGGGCAATTGAGCAGGGGCCCAGCCGGCCCCAGCCATTGGCAGGGCCTCGACCAACCAGATCCCGGTGGCAGCCTCAGGGTCCGCTCCCTGGCCCAGTGCCAGCAGCCTGGGGTCCCGGCAGGGGGTGGCTCTGGGGACCCGAGGCCGCGCCGCTGCCTGGAGCCTGCCCCTGGGTCTGCTGCTCCGCCCCAGGGCTGCGGCCAGGGCCGGCTCCCGCTGGTGGCGGGGCCTTGGAGGCAGAGCGGGCCAACCCATTCCGCCGTTCCCCCCTCCAGCCTGGGGACAGCCCTGTAGACTAACACTGGAACTTGCTCTAAAACTGTAGCCCTCCCTACTGCCCAGAGTCAGGAGAGAAGCATTAACAACTGTCAAATGCTAGCTTACCAGCAGAGGTGTCATCTCTTCTCCAGCAAAAGGAGACCCGTAGACACCAGACAAGGCACTGTGACATATAAGAGCATAAAAACAACCATAGTGGGTCAGACCAATGGTCCATCTAGCCCAATATCCTCTCTTCTTACAGTGGCCAATGCCAGGTGCTTCAGTGGGAATGAATGGAACAGGTAATCATCAGGTCATCCGTTCCCAGCTTCTAGCAAGCAGAAGCTAGGGATGTTCTGGGGCATAGTGTTGCATCCCTGCCCATCCTGGCTAATAGACATTGACGGACCTATCCTCCATGAACTTTTATCATTCTTTTTTTAACCCTGTTGTAGTTTTGACCTTCACATCATTCCCTGGCAAAAGGTTCCAAAAGTCGGACAAAAGACTTTGTGCATACCTCCTCTCCATGGGGGTAGGATGACCAGTCAAATACATGTGCCACCAGCTTGAGCTCTGGGGGAAGGGAATAAAAATCCTTGTCAAGAAGAAATGTTATCCCTATGCTGCTCAGACTTCAGCAAGAAGACAAAACTTCTAAGAATAAGCAAGGGATCCTCAACTGTTCAGCTTGGTTATTCCTAACGACAGATGGAGCTTGCACTTTACAGCAGCGTCTATTACTTTTTAAAACTTAAAGCTAACTAATTTATATGTGCACACGTTACCCATTTATATATGTATACCTGCCTTAACCTTGTAACTAACTCAGTTCTTTCTGTAGTTACTAAACGTTTATACAGGTTCTTAGAAAATTGACTGCAAGGATTGTTTGTGGTGTGAGGTACAACTGACCTGGGGTAAATGACTGGCATTTTGGGACTAGGAGTAACCTGAGTACTGTGAGATTTTTGGCGTATAGGCTCATCTTTCATGGAAGAAGGTTGCCTGGGTGGCAAGCTAGACCAGAGTCCCTGAAGGCCTGTATGTGGCTCCATGGGAAGGCTGTTAGATTTCACAACCAATTGTCTCGTGTGAACTCCTGAGGAACTCTATAGAAAGCAGCACCAGGGTGGCCTTTGCGCCCTGGTTTTTAACAATCCGCCATGTGGTTGGGACTCATACGTGATCTACTCCAGACAGCTTGACAGAAGGGATATTAAACCTTGTGCTTCAGGGCTTAAGAGAATCTGTAGCTATTAGATATCACCGTGACAGTTAACGTGGGGACTGATAATCCAACATCTGGTGGTGTGGAGTTCTCATACCCTCCCCTAAAGCAGCTGGTACAGGCTGCCCTCAGAGTCAGGATACAGGACTAGCTAGGCAAAAAACTGCTGGCAGCCCTGAATCCATGGACCACAGTGACCTTAATTTCTTTTCAGAACTTACCAATGTGAGACCTGCTTCATTTTAACTTGAGGCCTGCTTCATTTTAGCATTTTTTGTTCTTTAGTTTGGGGTTTGTTTTTTTCCGCATCTTCAGTTCATGACCTATCTGAGCCCAGCTCTGTCAGACAAAAAAAGTGTCTAATATTTGACATCATTGCAAAGCCAAAGGTTATGCCTAAAGAAATTTGTTTGTCTTTAAGTGCCACAGAGTTCTTAGAGCAGGTTTGAAGCAATGATGGAATAGAAGGCTAATTTGGATAATTTCCAGAGAGACTTTTACAAACAGCTTGATGGTCATTGTGACCAGACGCACATCCCTGCACCCCTAGGGCATGATCTGTGTAACTTTTCTGTACAGTTTTGCAATGTAGTTGTGTGATTTGATGCCAAATACGCTATACCAGGTTCCTTTGTGAATGCTCACAACACATTCTACAGAATTGCTGTGATGCCATGTGTGTGCAGATGTGACGCATGCTACAGGGGTCAGACTCTCAGGACTCTCTCTAGCACAGTGGCTGGAGATTTACATGTCAAAGGGGATGCTAATGCCCTCCCTGGCTCAGGTGCAAGTAAAGAGAATCACACAACAGGACAGAGGGGGAGGAGCTATCAGCAGTTTGTAAAAACAAGGACAGAGACACGGCGTGAGAGAGAAGCTGCAAGCTTTTGCCTGGAAAATACCATCTTGCAACCAACTTCAAGCAAGATCTGGGCCCTGCCTTAGAATAGGCAGAGAATGGCTGTAAAACATTGAGCAGTCGAACACCTTGCGCATAATCTTGGACTGTGAGGCCAGTTTAGATAGAGATGTTAGATTAGGATGCGGTTTATACCTTTTATTTGGTGGTGGTCACTCCTGACTCATTTATCGTATCATTCTGCCTTGATTGGCCATGTTCCCACTTGAAATCGGACTCTGATCAATAAACTAGAATTTGTTTTTATCTAAAGCTGTGTGGTCTTTAGAGGGTGTGGATGTGGGACGCTGGGCACAATCCACTTCTTTGTTAAGTGGACAAATTTGAGACTAAGGTGATTGGGAGTGGGTCCCAATCCTTGTAAGACAGTGGCTCCCAGTGTAGTGTTTGAGGCTGGGTGTGCTCGCTTGGGGACCAACGCCTATGTGGCTAGTGGATTTCCATCCAGGGCCTGGGACCAATGACACGCTGGTGGCTGGTGTGGACTGACTCAGGAGTGAGTGGTCACCTGGCAGGGCAGGATGAATTGGGGTTCAGGAGCGGGGTTTGTGGAGTCATAGTGCCACACCAGACTGGATCTGAGGAGCACTTTGTCACAGTCGTCAGTCCTTGTTTGGAGCTGTCTTGTTAGAAATTCAGTTCAGAAAAATGACACAAGAAATGAAGATTAAATGGAAATGTTTCCAGGGTTTTTTATACCCTATCCCATGTGAAGTGAATTCTATTGTCCCAAACAAATCCCCCAGCACAGTTTGTGGAAAAGTACTGGCACAAGATGGATTCTAGGGTCACATGAGCATATCACATATCCTTACATGGCTTGCTGACTCACAGGGGCAAGTCACTGGCCACTCAAAGATGTTGGCAGGAAGAGCTATCTGAGTAGAATCTGGTGGAATCTCCATCTTTGGAAACATTTACGGTCCGGTTCGACAAAACCCTGTCTGAGATTATTTAGTGGGAGTGGTCCTGCTTTTAGCAGGGGGTTGGACTAGATGACCTCATGAGGTCCCTTCCAACCCTAAGATTCTATGATTCTATGAATAAGCTTCTTCAATAGCTCATTGTGAGAATCAATTGCCTTTTATGGGCCAGTAACACAAAATTGTCTGGCTTTAGTGTAGATTTTACCTGGTGGTGGTGAAATATAGGCACATAAAGAGGGTAATCATATTTGATAGACTGTAATTTTTCCATTGACACCTTGCATAAGATTTATACTTGGTATGAGGTTTATTGTAATTGTATAAAAGCAGTAACAACAATGATATACAAGGTCATATTTCAATCATAGAATAATAGGAATGGAAGGGACCTCATGAGGTCATCTAGTCCAACCCCCTGCTAAAAGCAGGACCACTCCCACTAAATCACCCCAGCCAGGGTTTTGTCAAGTCAGGCCTTAAAAACCTCTATGGATGGAGATTTCACCACCTCCCTAGGTAGCTCATTCTGGTGCTTCACTGAAGGGATTGCAGGCGATGAAGGAATCGCAGACACAGGGTCTCATG
>ML685781.1:19322225-19354462 GCA_007922175.1 Pelusios castaneus
GTCTCATGCAATGAAGGAGCAGCAGCTGCTTGTCTGAGACTGCTGGCCCCTTATTTATTAGGGGCAGTAAACAAGCTACCTTATTACCTCATGCTACTACACAATGCAATGACTAACCTACACATGGCCAGCAATTAGGCAATACTCAGTGCTCTCCATCACGTACCCTCTATCACGTACTCCCCTCACGAGGGGCTCATGCAGAGATCACGCAGAGGTCTCATGTCCTGCCTCCCGGCTGTCCAGGTGTGCCCGGATGTGCCATGTCCGCAGGGCCAGACTCCCATAATCCCTACACTTCACCAGCCTCCTAGTGAATGTTTTAGTCCTAATATCCAATCTAGACCACCTCCATTTCAGATTGAAACCATTGTTTCTTGTTCTATCAATTTCTGCAGCATTACATCAAGTTTATTTAAATCCAAGAACTAATCTTTCACATGTATAATGAAACCTAGTTAAAAGGGTTCATTGCTGGCCTGATAGAGCATAGCTCAAGTTTATTCACAAGTCTTTCTGGCACTCATCCTCAATATTTTCATGATTGACAAATAATGGAGGAGAGATGATACTAAGAGGGTAGAGGTTGCAACATTTTGGAGTACAGTATTAGAATTCAGAAGGACCTTGATAAATTGGAAAAGTAGTCTGAAGTCAATTAGATTAAATTCAATAATGAGACGTGCTAAGTACTTCACTTAGGAAGGAGTAAATCAAATGCACATGTCCAAAGGGGGGAACATCTGGCTAGGTGGTTATACTGTGGAGAGGAACTTGGGGTACGACCACAAATTGAGTATGAGACAAGACAGTGATGGAGTTGCGAGGGAGACAAAGGGAATTCTGGGGTGTATTAACAAGAGTGTCATATATGAGACATGGTGTAACAGCGTACGCTGCCCCTTCAGGGCCTAGAAGTAACCAGCCCTGTTCTGTAGAGAAACCCAGCAGGCAAGTCCTGGGAATCAGCCACCCTAGATGGACAGCATCTAGTGACTGGGTCTGATATTTCCCAGCTAGGAGGTACAAAGCAGGGCCTTGGCTAGGCTTGCCAACTTCCTAATTTCTGAAAATGCCTCCCCAACCCCACCCCAGCCTGCCTCTTCTCCCATTCTCTTATTTAAGTTCAGCCCCAATGCAGACACAAGAACTAATGGATATAAACTGGCCATCAGGAAGTTTAGACTTGAAATTAGATGCATGTTTCTATCCATCAGAGGAATGAAGTTCTAGAATAGTTTTCCAAAGTGAGTGGGGGAGGTGGGGAGGGGAGAGGAGGGGGGCAAAAAATCTAGCTGGTTTCAAAACTGAGCTTGATAAATTTATGGAGGGGACTGCTAGATTCCACTTTTAATTGGATTTTTGTTCAGTCCTAGCCCCAGCTGCAGGAGGGAGCCAGGAACGTACTTTCCTGTGGGCACTGCAGAAGTTCCAACAGGGCAGATAAGCCCTGTGAACTGGGGAAAGCGGAGACAGTAAAGTCTCTAGGGGCCAGAGAGCCCTGCAATTTCAGGTGAGATCAGGTCTGTTGCTTTTTGTTATTGCTCCACTGTTTCATGGGCGGTGGGGTACTAAATATAACTCCACTGGGCATGGTCAGTTATTTGCTGTAGACGTGTGACTTGGGCCACCAGCCTATGTGTGAGAGGTTGTTATCCTATTCTCCTCAGTCCTGGGGAGGCCCAAGCTGGAGTGGGCACCACACTTTCCGAGAGATGTTGAGAAATTGGAGAGAAAGTCCAGAGGAGAGCAACAAAAAGTAACAAAAGACTTAGAGAATCTGGCCTATGAGGAAAGATTAAAGACGTTTGGCATCTTTAATCTACCGACGGTAGTGTTGGGGGTGGAGTAGAATTCATAGCTGTCTTCAGGGTATGTGAATCAGTGGTGATCAATTGTTCCATCAGTAGATGTTCCAAGGGAAATGGTGTAATCCCTGACACAGGGGTTTTTTTAGAACAGGGTAGACAAGCATGTTTTATGGATGGCTGGTAAACTTGGTCCTGCATCTCAAAGTTCCTTCCTGCCCTATGTTTCTATGCTTCTATTATTGTATTTCCATAAGCACTTCTCTGAATGGATTTTATTAGGGAAAAGTAAATCCTTCTTTAACTACCACTTCAAAACTAAGCTTGATACATTTATGGAGGAGATGGCATGATGGGACAGCCTAGCTTGGCAATTGACTGATTTTGACTACTGGTGGTGGATGTGTCAGTGACCTGAGAAGGGACATTAAATGGGGTGGGTCCTGAATTATAGAGAATTCTTTTTCTGGGTGTCTGGCTGGTGAGTCTTGCCCACATGCTCAGGGTTAACTGATTGCTATATATCAGCTTGGGAAGGAATTTTCCCCCAGGGCAGATTGGCAAAGGCTCTGGGAGTTTGTCACCTTCTCCTGTAGCATGGATGTAGTTCATTTGCTTGTGGATTCTCTGCACTTTAAAGTCTTTAAATCACAATTTGATGACTTTAATAACTCAGTCACAGGTTAGAGGTTTATTGCAGGAGTGAGTGGGTGAGGTTCTGTGCAGGAGGTCAGATAGATGATCATATTGGTCCGTTCTGACCTTAGAATCTAAGGGTGCATCTACACATACAAGTTAGGTCGACTTAAGGAGGCTTAAGTCGACCTAAACTACTCCACGTCCGCATGGGGCTTTCCTTAAGTCAACTTAAGCATTTCCTTAAGCCGACTTAAGGAAAAGTTAAGTCGACAACACACCTCGTTTTAGGTCGACTTAACGCTTAAGTCAACCTTATCAGGTCGATTTTTAAGCCAGCGTGGACGGGGATTAGCGCCTAAATCGACCTTATTAAGTCAACATAAAGTGTTAAGTCGACTTAATAAGGTTGAAAAGGGGCTATGTCTACACTAGAAAAGTTAAGTCGACTTTTGTTAAGTCGACTTAATAAGGTCGACTTAACTTTTCTAGTGTAGACATAGCCTATCAGTCTGTGACTGATGCACTGTGAGAATCTGGCCTTCTATAATGCGCTTATCTCAATGTGAGGCAGGGTGGAGGTGTGTCTTTGGGGGAAGAAGTGGGTTGGGTGGGGGGACTTTGGGGGAAATTGGTTGGGGAGGGGGCCCAGTTTTCAGAAATTAGAAAGTTGGACATCCTGCCCTCTTCCTTTTGCTATCTCTTTAGAATTTTCTATTAGACTTTCTTTTCATGGCCAGTGTGTGAGAAAAGAGGATGGCTGAATGTAATTTCCTTATCATTTCTAGGTGTATGACTCCAACTTTATCATGTTAGTTTCCCAGCACTGGTTTGAACATTTCCAGATTCTTGCTAATAGTTTTCCTTCAATTCTTGCTCTCAATTAACCTTTCATATTTCCTTTAATCCAGTAAACTGCACTTTCTGCCATTTACATTTTTTTATCTTACTAATTACATTTTTTCATCTCCATCTTTTGGCTTCAAATCTAATTATATTGTTATCACTGGAACCTAGATGGTGTAAAACCACTATTGATAACTTCTCTTCATTACTAAATTAAAATTTGCCTCGTTGTCCATCCCATAACACCCTGAAGTTGAAAGCGGTGCTCGGTTCGCTGTGGAATCATTCTGAATATTTCTTTAAACTTGGCTTACTGAATCTTACCATAAGTCACCCCATTCAGCCTTCCTTAATTTCTTCAAATATAATTCAGGCTTATTCTTGGCCAGTTTTATTCAATCCACTATGCACAAGCTCCTTATTTTACTGATAACAACTGACTTAGACCTCCTCATTTTATGTGTATATATGGGTTTATGTTTCCAGATGCGCAGTGCATTACTTTGTATTTCTCAATATTGAATTTCATCAGCCATTTTGTTCCCTAGTCACCCAGTTTTGTGAGATCCCTTTCTAATTCTTTGCGGTCTACTTTGCATTTAACTATCTTGAGTAGTTCTTCACCATCTGAATTTCTTTTACCTCACTGTTTACCTCCTTTTTCAGATCATTTATGAATATGCGGAATAGTTGTTGTCCTTTACAAATACCTTGCTGAGTTTCCCCCAAAAAATCGCATTCATGGGTCTGATAATTCTGTTCTTTACTATAGTTTCAACAAATTTCCCTATTACTGAAGTTAGGTTATCAGCCTCTAATTGCCAGGATTGCTTCTGATGCCAATTTTTTAAAGAAAGGGTCCAGATTAGCTGTCGTTCAGTTATCTGGGACAGAAGCTGATTTCTTTGATAGGTTACATGCCACAGTTGTGCAATTTCACATTGGAGTTCCTTCACAACTCTTGGGTGGGTAGCATTTGGTCCTGGTGAATTATTACTGTTTAATATATCATTTCCCCCCCAAAATCTCCTCTAATGACACCTTAATCTTGGACAGTTTCTAAGTTATGTCACCTAAAAATAATGGCCCCGGTTTGGGAATCTCCTTCACATCCTCAGCTGTTAAGATCATTGCAAAGAATTCATGTCATTTCTCCACAGTAGTCTTATCTTCTTTGAATGCTCCTATAGCATTTGGATTGTCCAGTGGCCCCCTCTGGTTGTTTAGCTGGCTTCCTGCTTCTGATGTATTTAAAAAAAAAATGTTGTTACTTTTTGAGTCTTTGGCTAGGTGTTTTTCAAATTCTTTTTTGGCCTTCCTAATTATATTTTTACACTTCACTCACCAGAGCTTATGCTTTTTTCTGTTTTCCTCAATAGGATAAAACTTCATTTTTTTAAAGGATATCTTTTTGCCTCCAACTGCTTCTCTTACTTTGTTGTTTAGCCTTTTGGTCCCCTTAGTATGTTTTTTAATTTGGGGTGTACATTTAAATTGAGTCTCCGTTATGGTGTCTTTAGAAAGTTTCCATGCAGCTTGCACGGATTTCACTTTTGCATAATACCTTTTAATTTCTGTTTAACTAACTTCTTAATTTTTGTAGTTCTCCCTGAAATTAAATGTTAGAGTGGTGGTCTGCTTGCATGCCCCCACCCCTATTAGGGATGTTATATTTTATTATGGTGTTATGGTCACTATTATTATGGTTCAGCTATATTTACCTCTTGGACTAGATCCTGTGTTCCACTTAGGACTAAATCAGGAACTGCCTCTTCTCTTGTGAGTTTCGGGAGTAGTTGTTGCAAGACTTTATCTGGTGCCTAAGGGCAAAGCCTACATTTCTGTTCCCCTAGCCACACAGAGCAGGAGGTGTCCCAGCGCCACCCCCCAAGCTGCCCTGGGTGGGGGGAGGCTGTTCCTGCAGAGCCGGGGAGAGGGAGGGAGGGGGCGCAAATGCAGGCTTGGCTCTGCAGCCCCTTCTGTTTTTGCCCAGGTCACGGTGCTCACACTGAGTGCTCACTGCTCAGGCAGGTGAGCTTAGCAGGGCCAGCTTTGGTCTGCATTTTTGCAGGGGAGGCGGTGTTAATAGAGATGGTTCCTACTGGCAAATAAGTGCTTGCCCTGCTTTGATTTGGTTGTTTGTTTTTTTTTGTTTTCCTCACGTGTGAGGATTCGGGAAATGCTTTCCCCACTTTTCTCCTCTCCCTGCTAGGCAGCAGTGCCCTTTCCCATTGTACCCCACAAGGCAACTATGGATAGGGAGAGGGGTTGCAGCCCCAGCTCTGTCCCTCTTCTCTGCCTTCTACAGGGCTAGAGACAGCTTTCTGCAGACTCCATGGCTCCTACCCTCCTTTACTTACCACATTGCAATGCTGAGGGAAAATCCACATCCCAGCCAAGTAGGGCAGGGAACTTGGAAGCCCTGACTGGGGCTGGGCAGGGGTCCCCTATGTGCAGCTCTAGGAGACTGGAGGGGGGGTCACAGCCTCCAGCCTTGCTCTTCCCAACTTCTTCAGGGCTGAAGGCAGCTTTTCAGCCTCAGCCCCTTCAGTGGGATGCCTGAGGTGCAGCCTTCTCCAGCTCCCAGGGCAAGCAGCGCATTCCAGTGAATTCAGGCCAGCCCTTAGCCCCGCTGGTGCTCACTCACACTGGCTGCGTCTACACTACAGTTTCCTTAAGTCGACTTAAGCAAAATAAAGTCGACAATGAAAATTAAGTCGACTTTATTAAACCTAGATTTAACTAGACTTAAGGCTTAATTCGACTTTTTAAAGTCGAATTAAGCCACTGTAGCCCTGGGGTAGCCCTAACTCGACATAGGGCTACCCCAGGACTACACCAATGCCCTCTCTGCCGGGGGAAGGGGGCACAGGGGGAGCCTGGCATGAACCCCAAAGGGCAGGGCATGTGGGCACGGTGTGACACCGTCTGGATTTAGGGAGACAACAGAGTCTTGTGGCACTTTTAAAGACTAACAGATTTATTAATCGCATGAGCTTTCGTGGGAGAAAATCCCACTTCGTCAGACGCTTTGAAGATAGGAAAGTTACAGAGTGGGAGGAAATTAAATGCAGGGGAGTGTATGACATAGCATCAGGTCAGGCTGTAACAGCAAATCAAAGTAGGTGTTAGGATTCAAAACACTGGGGAACAGCACATAGAGGAGGGGGGAGGTCAATTCACTTGATGTAATGCGAGAAAAATCCATAGTCCCTGTTTAACCCCAAGGCAACTGAGTCAAATTTGCATATAAGTTCGAGTTCTACAGACTCTCTTTGAAGCTGTGATTTGTTATTCATCTGTGTCAACACAGCTATTAACAAGTCGTTAAGGGAGTGAGCAGGGAGGTTGAAGTGTTCCCCTACAGGTTTTGCAGTATTGCAGTTTCTGATATAACATCAAATTCTTAACTTCTAATCGAAATAGAATTCCTAGACATAAACTATATAAACTATATAATCATTCCCAGCAAATTACTACCTTTCTATTGATACCAAACATGACATAGTTCCTATGGATTATAGCATTTATGAGAACATAAGAACATAAGAAAGGCCGTACTGGGTCAGACCAGAGGTCCATCTAGCCCAGTATCTGTCTACCGACAGTGGCCAGTGCCCAGGTGCCCCAGAGGGAGTGAACCTAACAGGCAATGATCAAGTGATCACTCTCCTGCCATCCGTCTCCATCCTCTGATAAACAGAGGCTAGGGACACCATTCTTAACCCCTTTCTGGCTCATAGCCATTTATGGACTTAGCCACCATGAACTTATCCAGTTCCCTTTTAAATATTGTTCTAGTCCCAGCCTTCACAACCTCCTCAGGTAAGGAGTTCCACAAGTTGACTGTGCGTTGTGTATCCATATGTATGTATGTATGTATATCCATAGAAAATAATATCATAAATGCTTCCCTAAATCCAGACAGCATCACACACAGGGCTCTGCCCTGCTAGGGTCCCTATCCCCCTTTGCCCCATTGTACACAGGGGGTGCCCCCCACCACTGTAGACCTGCCCAAGGTCCCCCTAGCCCCACAAAATCAATCTAGAGCATCCACTGTGGCTTACGACTTTGTAAGTTCCCCTGGCTTAAGTGCAAGTGTAGGCATAGCCTTAAGGACACAAAGAATACAAGCATTGTGTCCTTAATGGCTCATCAGTTTACTCCCTGGGACCATTCTACCTGGAAAATTCCTAAACATTAAGGAGACAATGGTTGGTGACATCCTGTCTGAGACGTTCCCATAAAATCACATTTAAATAGAACACCGAATTCCTAACTTCTAATCAAAATAGAATTCCTAGACATAAACTATATAATCATTCCCAGCAAATTACTACCTTTCTATTGATACCAAACATGACATAGTTCCTATGGATTATAGCATTTATGAGATATCCATTGAAAATAATATCATAAATGCTTCCTTAAATCCAGACAGCATCAGACACAGGGCTCTGCCCTGCCAGGGTCCCTGTCCCCCTTTGCCCCATTGCACACAAGGGGTGCACCCCCCTGCCACCGTGGACCTGGCTAAGGTCCCCCTAGCTCCCTAAAGTTGACCTAGAGCATCCAGTATGGACGCTCTAGGTCGACTTTGTAAGTTCCCCTTTAAGTCAACTTTAATTTTAAGTGTAGACACACTAAGTCAACTTAAAAGTGCAAGTGTAGACATAGCCACTCAGCTCAGCTGTGAGTGACGGCCCACCAGAGCAGAGTTTGGCGAGGGCCCGCCCAGCACCCCCTCCCAGGCCAGTGCCTGAGGTCACGCCCCCTGCTCTCCCCTCAATATACCACTGATGCTAGAAACAGACATTTAAGACATCAAGAAACTTTCTCTCTTCCGCATCCCGCTCTGAGGTGACATGTACCAGGCAATATGGGGATAGTTGAAATCCCACATTATTACTGAGTTTTTTATTTTTATAGACTCTCTTATCTCCCTGCACATTTCCCAATCATTATCTCTATCCTGGCCAGGTGATTGGTAGTACATCCCTTTCGTTATACTCTTATTACTCAAGCATGAAATTACTATGCATAGAAATTATATGACACAGTTTGGTTCATTTAAATATTTTATTTACTGTGTGCTTTCTTTCACAGAGTGCCACACTCCCACAAGTACAACCCATTTTGTCCTTCCACATATTTTGTACCCTGTGATTATTGCGTCCCATTGATTATCCTCATTCCACCAAGTTTCTGTGGTGCCTATTACATCAATATCCTCATTTAACTGGAGGCAATAAAGGTCACCCATCTGAGTATTAGACTTCTAGTATCTGTATATAAGCACTTTTGACACTTTTTAGTTGTCTGCCATTATGTGATGTATTTGAATGGGACTCTTTTTTTGTTTGACTGTTTCTCATTAGATACAATCCATATTTTATCCTTTCCTTCTTACTAGGTTACAGAGAAGCTCAATTACTAGATCTTCCCCAAGGCATGTTTCTGTCACACCATGTGCTTCTCCACATCTGTCGACTTTTCCCCAGCCCTTGTTTAAAAACTGCTCTGTGGCCTTTTTAATTTTACATACCAATAATCTGATACCATTTTGGTTTAGGTGGAGCCCATCCTTTCTGTATAGACTCCCCCTTTTCTCAAAAAGTTCCCCAGTTCCTAATAAATCTAAAATCCTCATCCCTTCACTGTCATCTCTTCCATGTACTGAGACCCTGCAGTTCTACCTGTTTAACTGGCCCTAGGTGTGGGAATTTCAGGGAGTGCTATTATAGAGGTCCTGGGTTTCAATCTGTTGCTTTGCATCCTAAATTTGGTCTCCAGGACGTCTCTCCTATCCATTCCTATGTCACTGATACCTACATACTACAACCAATAACTCCTCCTCAGCACTTCACATAAGACTGTCTAGATCTCTCAAGAGATCCACAGCCTTTGCATCTGTCAGACAAGTGACCATGTTATGCTTCCAGCTACCTATGTTTCTATTAATCAAGTCCCCCATTGCTCTTACTTGTCTTTTCCTAATAACTGAAGGTCCCTTAATCCAGAGAGGAATCCTCCATGCGAGAGGAAACCATGACATCACCTGGAAGGAGGTTCCCAACTATTGGATCATTTCACTCTGCTCCAGTCTGATGTTCTCCTTCACTGAAACTTTCATAAAATTAGATTATCATAGAAACTGGAAGGGATTATGAGAGGTCATCGAGTCCAGTCCTCGGCATTCATGGCAGGACCAAGTACCTTCTTAAATCATCCTTGACAGGTGTTTGTCTGACCTGCTCTTAAAAACTTCCAATGATGGAGATTCCACAACCTGCCCAGGCATCTTATTGCAGTGGTTAATCACTCTGACAGTTAGGAATTTTTTCCTAATGTCTAACCTAAACCTCCGTTGCAGTAATTTAAGCCCATTGCTTCTTGTCCTATCATTGACAGTTAAGGAGAACAATTTTTCTCCTCCCTCCTCCTCATAACAGCCTTTTAGGTACATGAAAACTGTTATCATGTCCCATCTCAGTCTCCTCTTTGCCAGACTAAATAAACCCAGCTCTTTCAATTTTCCTTTATAAGTCAAGTGTTCCAGACCTTTAATCATTCGTGTTGCTCTTTTCTGGACTTTCTCCAATGTGTCCTGGAAAGCCTGATCTATGTACCTCTCTCTCTTTTAGCCTCCCTCCCTCATCTCTAAAGCCCATATGCTACCTCTAAGGGCCATGAGCTACTTGCACCAAATGCACACACATGCCACCCACTTATAGGGCAGGTAATCATACTTGTTGCATTCCGCACAAGAAACGGTATAGCCCTCACTCTGTTGCTGAACTTTTGCCTGCATTCTCCTCTGACTCCTGCAGCAATTCCTTTTATTTTTGTTTGTTTTTTATTGGAAGGAGGCATTATTGCTTTAGTTTACAGAATGTTAATGGGGTTTATCTGCTCTCCCACTCTCCGCTAAGCTCCCTCACAAATCTCCCCCATTATTTGCCCTCACCCTACCACCCCTGGTCACTAGTTTCTCTGGTTGTTTACACGTGTGCTTTTGAAACTCTGGTTCTCCCTGAGTAGCCCCATCCCCTGGTTAAGTGTTAATGGGTGAAAAAGAGATCGGGGTGAAAGCCTCATTCAGAAGCTCTTGGCCTTGCCTAGCAGGCCATTAGGATCAGCTCAGACTATGCAATATATTTCAGTCAAGCAGCAAGTACCCCACAAACACACAGATTACAGTGGCAAACTAATCCCAGGGGTCATTCCCTCACAAATCTCCCCTGTTAGTGGCCCCTGTTTATTAACTCCAGGAATTTATCCAATTCTTTTTTGAATGCAGCTATACTTTGGCCTTCACAACCATTTCTGGCCATAAATTCCACAGGCTGGCTGTCAGTTGTTTGAAGAAGTACCTCGCTATGATTATATCAAACCTGCTGCCTCTTAATTTCATCGGGAGATCCCTAGTTTGCGTGAAAGGGTGAATAACTCTTTCTTGTTGACTTTCTCCATATCCTTCATGAATACAGACCACGATTATACCCCCACTTCAAATGCTGAAGAACAAATCAGAACAAACCTTATGACAGGCTGCTCCCCAGATCCATTCTGGTGTGCTGCTATGACCCCTTGAACCCCACTCCTGAACCCCAATTCACCCTGGCATGCCAGGTGACCACTCACTCCTGAGTCAGTCCACACAGCCACCAGCGTGTACTTGATCCACTAGCCACACAGGCGTTGGTCCCCAAGCGAGCACACCCAGCCCCAAAAACTACACTGGGAGCCACTGTCTTAGAAGGATTGGGACCCACTCCCAATCACCTTAGTCTCAAATTTGTCCATTTAACAAAGAAGTGGATTGTGCCCAGCCTCCCACATCCACACCCTCTAAAGATCACACAGCTTTAGATAAAACAAATACTAGTTTATTGATCAGAGCACAATTTCAAGTGAGAACATGGCCAATCAAGGCAGAATGATATGATAAATGAGTCAGGAGTGACCACTATCAAATAAAAGGTATAAACCGCATCCTAATCTGACATCTCTACTTAAACTGGCCTCATAGTCTAAGATTATGCGCAAGCTGTTTGGCTGTTCAGTGTTTTACAGCCATTCTTTGCCTATTACAAGGCAGGGTCCACATGTTGCTTGCAGTTGGTTGCAAGATGGAGTCTTCCAGGCAAAAGCCTGCAGCTTCCCTCCCTCCAAGGGTGTGTGTCTTTGGGCAAGTCTATACTCAAGGCGGTAAAGTCGCCACCATCTGAGCCATCTTCAGTTTTCGATTGAGGTGTCTGCGTAGACACTCTCAATCGATAACTGAACTTGACCTGGAAGACCAACTCCATAACCGGACTTACACTATGCTGACCGGACGCCCTTTCCAGTCGTGTTAGTGTAGTGCATAGGGAGGATTTAAGAAGTCAGCAGGAGATACTCAAGGTATTTTACGTACCTTGCGTATCTCCCGTCAACTGCCGCCAAAAATGGTGGTAAGTGTAGCCTAGGTCTGGGTTTTTACAAACTCCTGAAAGTCCCTCCCCCTCTGTCTTGCTGTGTGATTCTCTTTACTGCCACCTGAGCCAGGGAGGGCATTAAAATCCCCTTGGACATGTAATTCTCCAGCCTCTGTGCTAGAGATAGTCCTGAGAGTCTGAACCCTGTAACATGCTTCACATCTGGACACACATGTTGCTGAGGGAAACATGGCATCATGGCAATTATACAGAACATGTTGTGAGCATTCACAAAGGAACGTGTTATAGCATATTTGGCATCAACTCACACAATTACATTGCAAAACTGAACAGAAAAGTTACACAGATCATGCCCTAGGGGTGCACGGATGTGCATCCCATCACAAACCTATCATCCTGTCCCACACATTTTTGCTTTCATGGTAGAGTAAGATGTTATTGGAATGGCATATGGTAAGTTTTGAGAATTAATACACATCTTTTCCATAGTCTGTGCTCTGTGACAGCTGACTGAGCTGAGATCCAACTCTACAGAAGCCAAAGTATGCTTACATGACTGGGTGTCTGGGATGTACCATGCTGAGAATGCCATACTCAGGGCAGACTTCAAGAAATAAGGCAGACAACCCGCTTCCCCAAACTGGAGGATTCTATAAATAGATTCATCAAGCCAATAAGTAAAGAGTTACTAAAGAACTACGCTGGTTAACCAGAAGTCAAACACTGGTCCCTTTAGGCATTTCAGCCCTTGGGTCCCATCCAGACAACAATGTCTATTGCAGTGAAAAGTTAATGAAATTCTAATTCACTTTATGTGAGGTTCTTATCAATCCCAAAAAATCAGAGACTGCCTCCTGGTCTTACCCAAATATCCCACTGTCAGCCAATCCTTAGGAAACTAAGTAAAAAATTATTAATAAAAGAAGATAGTTAAAATTGTTAAATCATATACATACAAATGATTGCAGGTTTGTAGTAGTAATGGACTAGGGTTCTGGTTTGCGGAATTCTCTCTGGCTATGTCTACACTTGTAAATTTAGGTCGACTTTAACTAAGTTGACTTAACTAAGTCGACTTAGCATGTCTACACCTAAATTTTAAGTCGACTTAGGGGGGACCTTACAAAGTCAGCCTAGAGCATCCACACTGGACACCTAGGTCGACTTGTAGGAGCTAGGGGGACCTTGGGCAGGTCTACGGTGGTGGGGGGGCACCCCTTGCCCAGTGCCAGGGGGCTCAGCCTTTGCCCCATTGTACCTGGGTACAATGGGGCAAAGGGGGTCAGGGACCTTGGCAGGACATAGGGGCAGGGTGGGCAGGGCTCTGCCCTGCCCTTTGGGGGGGCATGCCAGGCTCTCCCTGTGCACCCCCCTGACAGGTAGTGCAGTGGGGGAGTCCTGGAGAGCCCTAAGTCAACTTTAAGTCAACTTAGGGCTACTCCAGGTCTACACTGGCTTAAGTCGACTTTAGAAAGTCGACTTAAGTCTAAAGTTGAATTAAAAGGAGGTTTAATAATGTCGACTTAATTTTCATTAAGTCAACTTTATCTTCCTTAAGTCGACTTAAGCAGCTTGCTTAAGTCGACTTAAGGAAAGTGTAGTGTAGACACAGAGTAAATTAAGTCGACTTAAGCAAGCTTAAGTCGACTTAATTTACAAGTGTAGACACACCCTCTGGTAACTTCCAAAAGATGGGAGGGCCTTCAGTCCATAGTTCAAGATGCTCCTTTTAGTTCTAAAGCCACAGTCCAGAGAATTAAAGCAGGAAAGAGGCAAAATGAAGATGTCTTAGAGATCTTTTATATCTTCTTCATGTGCCTAGAAATGTACTGTCCCAAACCCAGGGCCCCAGGCAAACATATTGTTTCAAACCAAGTCCACAGCTGACGTGACTAAAAAGTTACTGGCTCAAGATGGAGTCCAAGGTCACACGTCCATATACAATTTGCTGAATCATCACTGGCTCCTCATTGTCCGAGGCATCCTCAGGAAGAACTATCTGGTTAGATAAGTTTCTTCAGTGGCCCATTGTGATAGTGGAGTGTCCTTCATGGGCCATGAATATACAGCTGTCCAGCCTGAGGTAAATTCTATCTGGGGACTGTCACCTAGGAACAAAACATGTTTAATATACAAGCACACAGACAATATTCATAACAATGATGACACATACATATAAACAACATAATGATACTCAGCAAAACAGATCTTTTCCATTGATATCTTCCATGGCATGCTTTGTACAAGATTTGTTGCAATCGTAGAACAACAGTAATTTCAATGGCTATGTCTACACTTCCAAGTTAGTTTGAATTAAGGAAGCTTAATTTGAACTAACTTAAGCCTTGGCCACACTAGGCTTTCATTATTTCGAATTAAGGGCTTCCTTAATTCACACTACTAAATGCAATTGCTTAGTTCAAACTAACCTTTAATTCGAAATAGTTAGTTCGAATTAAGTCAATGTGGCCATATTAGTTCGAACTAACTGCTTAGTTCGAACTAATCAGCAGATTGACCTTCATGCAACTGACTAATTCGAACTAAGCAAGTGCCCTGCAAGAACATGTCTAGATCGAACTAGCATTTTAGTGGGACCATGCTAGTTTGAATTAAGTTAATTTAAACTAACTAAAATTAGTTCGAATTAGTTAGTTCGAATTAACTAATTCGAACTAGCTTTTGTAAGTGTAGACAGAGCCAATGATATAAACAGTCATCTTTAATTATACCGTGCCACAGTGGGCTAAATTTAGTCTTGTCTCTTCCAGACAAAAAAATTTAAAAAGGTTCCTAAGAGCCAAGGCCATCTGCCGAAGGGGACATTTGAAATCCTTGAATACCTGCTTATGCTGGTTGTTTAAAGGAGTTAGCTGATAAAAAGTTGATGAAAGGGAGAGACATTAGAACAACCTGATGCTTGATTTCAGATCTTGCATTTGCCACCATTTTCCTCAGTACAAGTTGAGTATCTGCGGACAGCTAATATTTGAATCAGGCTCTACCTAGGATACCAAGCCTCATGTTACTATAATGATAGAAGGATTTTAATCCATGTTCTGTATTAATCATGGATTTTTCCTATATGATGTAATCAGGGTGTAATCTAGTCAGTAGTTTCAGACAGAAAGAAACTTCTTCCTCTCTTACCATCCACAACCACATAGAGGCATTATCAGGATTAATTTCTGTAAAATATACAATACAGTCATTGTCACACAGGATTCTGGACTAGATGGTTGGTTCAGGTATTGAAAATTCCATGTTCTCTGCAATATTTTTTATTTTTAATTAACCAAGTGACCTTCCAAGTAGCATAATTCATAACCACATGATACCTGCAAAAACTAAAGTACTGACAGAAAATCTGAAATCTCCAAATGACATACAAATGAAGGATGAATTAAAAAAAAATTCCAACTAAGGAAAGTCCTAACAAAGGCAATAATCAGTAGTCTGGCAAATCTTACTTGCCATGATCATTAAAATTCAATTCCAGGTTATAAAGAATTGCATATTCTTTTCAGTTTTTGATGCAGAAGACGAAGTCTCTAGTTTTGAAGCAATGCAAGTTATATTTTAAAAATGTTCCAGTTAAATCCTGTGGGATCACTTCTGTTTTACACTGCACCAGAGAAGCATTTTAGAAAATTTGGAGACATTCAATTACTAATGGTTGTAAAACAGTGGGAGTGCACAGGGAGCTCTGGAGGGCAAGAGGAGAAATAAAGCTGTATATCATCTGTTTAAGAATGAAATGGAAGGGAAGTTCATGTTACTGAGCAAAACTGAGTAATGCAATGATCAGACAAAGGGGTGTCTACACTGGCAATTTAGGTCGACTTAAGGAGGCTTAAGTCGACCTAAACAAAGCCACATCCACACTGGGCTTTTACTAAGTCAACATAAGCATTTCCTCAAACTGACTTCAGGTAAGCTTAAATCGACTTAATAACACCTCATTTTATGTCGACTTAAGCCTTAAGTCGACTCCCTAAATCGATTTAAAGCTAGTGTGGATGGAGATTACCACCTTAGTAAACCTTATTAAATGGACTTAAAGCATTAAGTTGACTTAATACGGTCAACAAGGGGCTATGTCTACACTAGACAAGTTAAGTCGACTTTGTTAAGTCGACTTAATAAGGTTGACTTTAAGTCAATTTAACAAAGTCGACTTAACTTGCCTAATGTAGACATAGCCAAAGAGAATAAGGCAAGAGGGCAGCTATGTGAGAAATACTTTCAGTGATTGCTAAATTAGGCAGGACTGGAGCAAAGTGACCTAGAAGACAAGATTGGCCAACATCCACCCTAGTGTTATTCTGCTGCACTCACTGAAATTACACAGGAGATTAATTTGATCCCTAGTCCAAAGTCTTGCAAAGATTGAAATCCTTGGTGAGCCAAAAGTGTTCTGAGGTAAAGAAAGATAAATGGCAAATGCTGTAACAAAGGAATCTTATCCAGCTGAACAGTAACTGAACCCAAGTTTGCAAAAAAAAGATTTGAATCATACTGGGATAAATTGGAGACACCAGTAAATGTTGTTCCTCTCACAAGACTGCACAATAGGAACATAGCACTTTACCACACATTACATAGACTTGACCCCATTATTTCCAACAGAAACAGGCCTGAAGCCATTATCTTCAATAGAAACCAAACCAAACTGATGTTGTTGTGAAGAACCTCAAAGGTCTTTTCCATCTCTTAGTTTTGTGATCTCATGCAATGTAATTAAAGGCAAAAGCAAGTATTGATGCATTGTTAATCTTGAGAAATCAGGACATACCAAGGGCTAAGGATTCTGCCACAGGATTAACTCCACCCTTAGGTACATGAACAATATTTATTGTATTGCCATTAGCTGTTTGATGGATACCCTTGTAACTAGCTTGCTGATGTGTGTCCCTTAGTGGCCCTTCCAGGCATAAATCACTCCAGTACAGTGTGGTTTTGGCCTTCTGGACAAAGCACCTGTCAATCCTACCCTTCTCCTGACATTTAAAGTTCAAAGATGGTCAGGAACAAAAATAAACCCAATTCAAAACAAGGTCATCCTACAAATGTTCAGCATCACCACCTTCTCCTCTATTCAGGGCTCATTTCCAAAGCCGTCTGTGCTTCCATCAAGTCCCTTCCCAGGGTCTGATCAGCTCTTCCACAGGAGTTGATAAGGCTGGCAAGAAAGATCTCAGGTCTCTGAAATCAGGAAGGCTTCGCTCCCTCCCAGAGAAAAGCAGAGCTCTGCCCTCCTGCCTGATTAGCCCTAACCTGGATGAGGCCTTCTCCTTTGAGACTTCTCTCTCTGTGTCTGAGACTGGCTAGAGCAGGGCCAAGTGGGTCCACAGGCTTTCCCTAACACTTTCCTAGCCAGAAGGAAGCCTGTTTCCCTCTTTAATCATAGAACCATAACAGATTAGGATTGGAAGGGACCTCAGGAGGTCAACTAGTGCTACCACCTCAGAGCAGGACCAATCCCAACTAAACCATGATAGCCAGTGGGGGGTTCCTTTGCCCCATCACAACACTATAGACAGCAGGATAAGTAAGATGGCCAACGCAACCCTTGTAGTAGAAACCTTGGGTCAAATCCTTAGCTGGTGTAAATCAGCATAGTTTTTACTGAGTTCACCAAAGTTGCACCAGTTTATATCACTTGAAGAGTTGGGACTGGGGTTGCAAGCTGCAGCATGTGTGCCAAAGATGGCATGTGCACCTAAATTGAGTGGCATGTGGGCACCCTGACTGGAGCCCCACCACTCCCAGCTCCAAGCATCATGTGCCCCTTCTCCACACTTCAGTGTGGCCCCACCCTTCTCCTCTCCCACATGGGCCCAGCATGCAGTAAATAGGGCTGCTGGGAACCATGGGCCCGGACACCCCCTCCACCACTGTCACTGCTGCCAACGATCGGCGAGGAGATGGGGGAGGAAGATTTAGCACACACCTTGCTAAAGGTTACCGGCCATTGGTCTAGGATCCTAACTTCCAGAATGTCCTGACTTGTAGGGGAATGCAAGAGCCTGTTTTCTCCTCTCTCATGATAGCAGAGAAAGGATCCATTAGCTTTGTAAATTAGAACTTGCAGCTGTCCTTGGACTGTCCTGGGATCCCTAAATCCACAAATCTGGAGGTTCTGAGTGGAATCGGCATGGTTCATGGAGCCTGAAATGAGTGCAGTAATTCAGGCTTTTAGAGCATCAGTATCATTAGGTTCTTTGTGGGCTTGGGTGATTATCTCATAACACATTGGGAGACGCTCCATAGGATCACACATCCCCACTCTCCAGGATCTGAACTTACCTAGGCATCATCCCTCTTTGCATTTCATCTACAGCAACGCATGCAGACAGTTCAAACGCAAGTCTCTGTGCAGTGAACCAGGCATCCTGACACAGTAGTTCAGAAGCTGTCTTCTACATGCAGCTGCCTCATCTAAAGGTAGTCTTGGTCTGGTGCAGCCCAGGTTCAAGGTGATGTGCGGCAGGCACAAGGGAACATAAAATGATGACACTTGGGCAGCAACTACGTTAGTCTTGCCTGCTTGCCAAACAGGAGATTGCCCGGCCTTTTATCCTGCTGATGGAGCTCAGATGCTTTCAGTCTTCCTCTACCCCTCACCCCCCCATTTTGCTTTGTGTTCCAAATAGGCAGCGGGAATTCAATGGTCCTAAGAATTAATTCTGAGTTGTAGTCACAGGTGCTAAAGCTGAGAGGGACCACTCAGATCACCTTCTCTGATTCCTCTAGAACACAGAACTTCCCTCCATTAATTCCTGTTTGAACTATGGCCGATCTTTTAGAGAAAAGCATCCCATCCAGACTGAAAAATGGCAGTGATGGAGACATCACAAAATCAAGCCCTCGATTGTTGCAAGGGTTTTTATTATGTTGCTTGAGCCTCTGAGTCCCACCCTCTCAATAGCTGGAGCACATAGGTTCTGGGGTGAAGCAATCAGGGCTGGGGGAAGGATGGATGGAACGATGCAACCACTGTTGTAGCCTTGTCTCTGTTGCCTGCCCAGGAAGTGTGGACCTCATTCAGTTACTCGTGGTTATAAATCCTTTATCTGGACTCAGAGCACATGCAAGCATGAAACGAATGGCATTAGCCACCATGCAAATACAGCAGGCCTCACAGGGCACCCAGACTGCCCTGAAAAAGCCTGTTGACTGCTAGAGAGCCTCCCCGCCATGTGCCAGTTTTCTCCATTGGAGGCAGTTGACTTTGTATTTCAGCAACCCCATGTCCATGGTAGGCTATCCCTGCCCTGAAGAGCTTACAGACTGAAAGAGGGGAAGGAACTATAATTATTATTACTGGTTTACAGTTGGGGAGTTCAAGATCGGAGAGATTAAAGCCAAGTCCCAACACTAAGCACATGAAGACCTGTTGACTACAGTAAAATATTCACATGCATAAGGATTTTGCTGAATAAGACCCTAAACAACTTGCACAAGGTCACGTAGAAAGTCTATGGCACAGTCTCCAGGTTCTTACTCCAGTGCCTTAATTATTAGACCATACTGGTAATTCATGTTCCCTTGTCGTCTGGAACTCAGTTCTCTGGAGATAAATGGGAAAGGACCTAAATTATCTTCATGTCTCTTCAAAATTAGATGGTGAACTTGCCTCTAGTATCCGCTCTTGTGGGTAGACATATTGGCTATGTCTACACTGGCAAGTGAGTTCGAATTAAGGAGGCTTACTTCGAACTAACTAAAGCCATGGCTATACTAGGCTTTAGTTAGTTCGAATTAAGGGCGTCCTTAATTCGAACTAATAACTTCGAATAAGATATTAGAAGTAAGGGTTAATTCAAATTAGTTAGTTCGAATTAACCAACGTGGCCATGTTAGTTCAAACTAATTTCTTAGTTCGAACTAACCGGCCCATTGAAATGAATGGGGATCACTAATTCGAACTAAGCAAGTGCTTGCTTAGTTCGAACTAACATTCCAGTGTGGCCATGCTAGTTCAAATTAAGCTAATTCGAACTAACTAAAATTAGTTCGAATTAGTTAGTTCGAACTAACTAATTCGAACTAATTTTAGTAAGTGTAGACATAGCCATTGAGCACCCATTGGGGAGTTAGTGTCCTAATAAAAGAGGAGAAATGTATTTGGTTTGCAGGCATGCTGTGTGAAACTGACAACATACAATGAAGCTGCAAGTGAAAATTAGACTGGGAGGCAGACAAGTCATTATTATTAATCTGTGGAAACTGTTACTCGGTTAGTTAGCTAGGGCGCTGTTAAGCCAAAAACACATACAGGACACGTACAGAAACAGACAAATGATTTTACCTTGTACCCACCTCTTATTGCTTCTGATACACACTTTTGCTCAGGTTGGCCGAATGCCACTCAGGCTGTACTAATTTTAGCAGCAAGGACACTAAAGAAGGCAGACAGTGTTAATAATATATTCTGTTGGGTCCATTGTTGTCTTTTGCTTTTCTGGTGATAGTACTTTCTGCCAGGGTGAGGGTAAGTCACTAGTCTAGGAAAAATGAAATTTAGCAGTTGTCCTTGGTCCCTCCTGGAAAGACGCAGGGCCAAATTCCCTGCTGGAGTAAAGAGATAATATTCCATAGAAGTTACCAGAGTGCATAAATCAGCACCAGCAGAATATATAGCCTAAGATACTGGAGGTGGGCTGTCGTTTTGTGGCTTTTGTTTTCAAAGGTGCTGAGCCCCCATAGCTTCATTGAAGTCATCGACATCAGATAATTGACTTGTTTTGGGCTATATAACTAGAAAATGGAACTGACAGGTTTTTTTTTGGGGGGGGGGGGAGTTGGGTTTTTTTTGTTTTTAACTACAACCCATCTCTGTCATGCCAACCACCAGCCGAGAGCTTCTCCATTTTCCATACAGATACATGAGAAATATTTCTGAAAAGCAGCTCTTCTCTGCCACTGTTCCCAGCTTTGTCAGTGTGTCTGTCTGCTTCTCAAACATCTACCTTCTTCTATCGCCTTCTATGCCAGGTTCAAACTCCCTGAACCAATCTGCAAGTTCCTTTCCCTACCTTCAGCTTCCTCTTAAAAACTTTCATCTGCCATGCTGCCTCTTGCAAATTTTCCTGATACATATCAAAAAACCCTTGTCACTGTTCCCCTTCCCTAGCCTCTATCTATCTGTGCTTTAGCCAAGAGCTCCTCAGGATAGGGACCACCCCTTCTGGCATGTTTGGAAAGAGCGTGGCATTACTGCAGATGCTACCACAAAAAAGCAAAGATAATGGGAACATTCAGAATATCTTAACAAGGAGTCCAGACCCTCCAAAGGTATTGAGGCTCTGATTGATTTCAGTGGAAGTAGGAACCTAAAGAGCTTTGAGGATCTGGGCCTAACAACTTTGCTGTTACCTCCTGGATAAGATGATTAATGAAATGCATCACAATTCAAGGAAGACGCTCTGATTCCAGTTTCCAGAGTAAGTCTACCTGCTCAGACAAATCTGTTTTTTCTCCGAGTATCCCTTTTGACAGAAGCATAGAAGATTAGAGTTGGAAGGAAACTCTGCAGGTCATATAGTCCAAACCCTTTCTAAAGCAGAACCAACCCTGACTAAATCATCCCAGCCAAGGTTTTTCATGGTCTATTGGGCAAGTGTCTCCAGCAATTAATTAATTCCTGTGCTATTACCAGTAAATGTTACAACCTGGTCATTCACAAACTAGTGTGACGAAACTGTCTTCGTGCAAACTCCCATTTGTTAATGCAACAACCTTCAGAGTTATCCATTTTGAGAAGAGCAGAGAGGGATCAAATTTCTGAACATAATGACAATGTCAGTGTGGTTTATGAAACCGTAACAATGTAAGAAATGACATCTGGTAAGCCCATCATGCATGTAATGTACGGTTAGCTTCAATGATTCCTCAGTGTTTTGCTCTCTTGCTAATGTATGGATGGCAGGATGCCACTCAAAGAAAGTAGAATCATTCAGCGGCCTTGAATATAAAGTGGTAAATATACCATGCTTCACTGAGCAGGCTAGTTGCACATGAATTTTGATGCAGCTGCCCAGTAGAAATCCGGCTGATAAACAATGGAAGATGAACAACCTAAAGAATCAATACAGAGAAGATTATTCCTGGAGAATATATCTGCATTTATACCAAAAATCCTGGCAGCCCCAGGAGCTGAACAATCATGTCAGGCCTATTAATGCAGAGTTTTGTGCCCATACATAAGAACATAAGAATGGCCATTCTGGATCAGACCAATGGTCCATCTATCCCAGTATACTGTCTTCTGACTGTAGCCAATGCCAGGTACATCAGAGGGAATGAACAGAACAGGTCATCATCAAGTCATCCATGCTGTTGGCCATTCATAGCTTCTGGCAAAGAGAGGCTAGAGACACTTCAGAAGATGGTTCTGTATCCCTGCCCATCCTGCCAAATAGCCTTTGATGGACCTCTCTTCCATAAACTTATCTATCTCTTTCTTTGAACCCCAGCTTGCGAACAGGGGAGTTTGCGAGGGAAGGAGAAGGAGGCGAAGGAGATCCCCTTGCTGAAGAAGCAAGGGAGAGAGTGAATTGCTGACTGTGTGTGCTTGTGCTTGTGTCTTTTTTTCCCACAGGTGATTTCTGTGAATTGTCAGTTACTGTGTGAGTTGGGATTGTGATTGTGTGATTGTCTGGGGGCTGTTTGTACCATTGTTCTCTGCTCAGCCCTGCTCAGCTCAATCAGCCTTGTGATCACCCTTCCCCTGTGTGCTTAACGAGGGGCAAGGGCTGACCCAGGCAGAGAAGGCCTTAAAAGCCAGTGGCTGAGTGACCAGGGACTGCAAACAGGGGAGTTTGCGAGGGAGTTTGGGGGAAGTTTGTGGTTTGTGTAGCTACTATGATGAAGAGGACCCGCACCGCTTGTGCCAGCACTGCTACTGTCTCCTCCACCTGTGCCTGTATCCAGACAGACATACTGACCATGGATATCTCTACCCAGATCCTGGCGTGGACTTGCAAGGACTGTGGCCTGCATTTCCCACTCTCAGACGGTCAGCCTGGGGAGATCATTCAATGTGACAGGTGTCTCCTGGTGGAATCTCTCAGGACGCAGGTGGGGGAGTTACAGGAGGAGGTGGCCAGGCTCAGGAGTATCCATGCCCTGGAGAAGTTCCTGGATAGCATCCATGAGGAAACATGCAAGGATGAAGAAACTATCCAGAGGCAAAGGATTGCTGCCACACCCTCGGAGAAGGATGGGATGGCTCAAGCAGAGGGTGGACACTGGCAGCTGGTTACTTCTGGCAGCAGACAGTGCTCCACCCCTGCTCCCATCCCACCCTCCGTTGTGGTAAAGAACCGCTACGCAGCACTACAGACAGGAGATGAGATGGAAGAGGAGAAGCCGTGCATCCCCGAGGTTGGGAGGATCACAACCATCACACCCAGGAGAAAACGTCGGGTTGTGGTGGTTGGTGACTCTCTTCTGAGGGGGACGGAGGCACCCATCTGTCGCCCAGATAAGGCTTCTCGGGAGGTATGCTGCCTGCCAGGTGCCCGTATCCGAGATGTTACGGAGGGATTGTCGAGAATCATCCGTCCCTCTGACTACTACCCCATGCTACTCATCCATGTGGGAATCAATGATACTGCGAGAGGTGACCCTCTGCAGATCAAAGGTGATTACAGGGCTCTGGGAGCACAGGTGAAGGAGTTCGGTGCACAGGTGGTGTTCTCCTCGATCCTCCCGGTCAAGGGTAGGGGCCCGAGCAGAGACAGATGCATCCTGGAGGTGAATGCCTGGCTGCGGAGATGGTGTTACCAGGAGGGCTTTGGCTTCCTCGACCATGGGGTGCTGTTTCAGGAAGAAGGACTGCTAGGCAGAGACGGACTCCACCTATCCAGGAAGGGAAAGAGCATATTTGGAAGCACACTGGCTAACCTGGTAAGGAGGGCTTTAAACTAGGTTCGAAGGGGGAAGGTGACCAAGGCCCACAGGTAAGTGAAACTGAGGGAAACCTGGGGGAAGGGATGGAACTTGGGGGATGCTGGGGCTGTAACAGCAGGAATAAAAGAGAGGGTAGTTGGAACTGGGGGGTGGGGTCAAATAATTGTTTTTTATTTCCTGATGAAGTCATAATACCTCGGGTGAGTGGGGAAGGAGGACACCGGGAGAAATTGCAAGGGGGAAGATGCGACAGGAGGGAGAATCGACAGGGCAAAGTAGGGCAATGGGCCCGGTATCTTAGGTGCCTGTACACAAATGCGAGGAGCCTGGGAAACAAGCAGGAAGAATTGGTAGTACTGGCACAGACAAGGAACTATGATATAATTGGAATAACAGAAACGTGGTGGGATAACTTGCATGACTGGAGCACTGCCATGGATGGATATAAATTGTTCAGGAAGGACAGGCAGGGAAAAAGGGGGGGAGGAGTAGCGTTATATGTAAAAGAGCTGTATGACTGCTCGGAGCTCCACTATGAAAGTGGAAACAAGATGGTTGAAAGTTTGTGGGTTAAGTTTAGGGGAGAATGCAACAAGGGGGATGTTGTGGTGGGTGTCTGCTACAGACCGCCAGACCAGAAAGAGGAGGTGGATGAGGCGTTCTATGGACAACTAACAGAAGTTTCCAGATTGTCACAGGCCCTGGTTCTTATGGGGGACTTCAATTATCCTGATGTCTGCTGGGAAGATAATACAGCAGTGCACAGGCAATCCAGGAAGTTTTTGGAGAATATTGAAGACAACTTCCTAGTACAAATGCTGGAGGAACCAACTAGGGGCCTTGCACCTCTAGACCTATTGCTCACAAAAAGAAAAGAATTGATCGGGGAAGTAGAAGTAAATGGCAACCTGGGCAGCAGCGACCATGAGATGGTAGAGTTCAGGATCCTGATCAATGGAAGGAAGGAAAGAAGCAGAACACACACCCTGGACTTCAGAAAAGCAGATTTTGGCTCCCTTAGGGAGCTGATTGGCAGGGTCCCATGGGAAGCTGATCTGAAGGGGAAAGGTGTCCAAGACAGCTGGCTGTATTTTAAAGAAACCCTGTTAAAGGCACAGGAAGATAACATTCCGATGTGCAGAAAGAACAGCAAATGTGGACGGCGACCAGCGTGGCTTAGCAGGGAACTCTGCAGGGAGCTGAAACATAAAAGGGAAGCTTACAAGAAGTGGAAGCTTGGACAGATGACAAGGGAGGCATATAAAGATATTGCTCGGGACTGCCGGGATCAAATCAGAAAGGCCAAAGGACAATTGGAGTTGCAGCTAGGAAGAGATGTGAAGGATAACAGAAAGGGGTTCTATAAGTATATCAGCAACAAGAAAAGGATCAGAGGTGGTGTAGGTCCCTTACTGAATGGGGCAGGCATCCTCGTGGAGGATGATGCGGAAAAGGCTGAAATACTCAATGCTTTTTTTACTCCAGTCTTCACAGGGTGGGCCAGCTCCCAGGCTACTACACGGGGTAACGCGGACTGGAGAGAAGAGTGGCCCTCGGTGATGGAAAGTCAGGTTAGGGAACACTTAATGAAATTGGATGTGCACAAGTCCATGGGGCCGGATGAACTGCATCCGAGGGTGCTGAGGGAGTTGGGGGAAGTGATTGCAGAGCCGCTGGCCATTATCTTTGAGAACTCGTGGCGAACAGGGGTGGTCCCGGAGGATTGGAAAAAGGCAAATATAGTACCTATCTTTAAGAAAGGGAAAAAGGAGGATCCGGGGAACTACAGACCGGTCAGCCTCACCTCAATCCCTGGGAAAATCATGGAGCAGGTCCTCAAGGAATCCATCCTGAAACACTTGGAGGAAAATAGAGTGATCAGGAACAGTCAACATGGATTCACCAAGGGCAAATCGTGCCTGACCAACCTGATTTCCTTCTATGATGAGATGACTGAATTTGTGGATGCGGGAAGAGCCGTTGACGTGATATACCTTGACTTTAGCAAGGCTTTTGATACGGTTTCCCACAGCATTCTCGTTGGCAAGTTAAGGAAGTATGGGTTGGACGAGTGGACCGTAAGGTGGATCGAAAACTGGTTAGATCAATGGGCTCAGTGGGTAGGAATCAATGGCTCGATGTCTGGTTGGCAACCGGTAATGAGTGGAGTGCCCCAGGGGTCGGTCCTGGGGCCGGTTCTATTCAACATCTTCATTAATGATCTTGATGATGGAATAGACTGCGTGCTTAGTAAGTTTGCGGATGACACCAAGTTGGGGGGAATGGTAGATACTCTGGAGGGCAGGGACAGGATCCAGAGAGACTTGGACAAATTGGAACAGTGGGCCGAAAGAAACCTCATGAGGTTCAACAAAGACAAGTGCAAAGTCCTGCACTTAGGACGGAAAAATCCCATGCACTGCTACAGGCTGGGGACCGATCAGCTAAGTAGCAGCGCTGTAGAAAAGGACCTGGGAGTTATGGTGGACGGGAAGATGAATATGAGCCAACAGTGTGCCCTTGTTGCCAAAAAAGCCAATGGCATATTAGGCTGCATCAGTAGGAGTATTGCCAGCAGATCGAGGGATGTGATAATTCCCCTCTATTCGACACTGGTCAGGCCGCATCTGGAGTACTGTGTCCAGTTTTGGGCTCCCCACTACAGAAAGGATGTGGACAAATTATAAAGAGTCCAGCGGAGGGCAACAAAAATGATTAGGGGGCTGGGGCACATGACTTATGAGGAGAGACTGAAGGAACTAGGCTTATTTAGTCTACAGAAGAGAAGACTGAGGGGAGATTTGATAGCAACCTTCAACTACTTGAAGGGTTGCTCCAAAGAGGAGGGAGCTAGGCTGTTCTCGAGGGTAACAGAGGACAGAACAAGGAGCAATGGTTTCAAATTACAGCTGGGGAGGTCAAGGTTGGATATTAGGAAAAACTTTCTCACTAGGAGGGTGGTGAAGCATTGGAATGGGCTATCTAGGGAGGTGGTAGAATCTTCATCTTTGGAGATTTTTAAGGCTCGGTTAGACAAAACCCTGGCTGGGATAATTTAGGGGGAGTGGTCCTGCTTTTTAGCAGGGGGTTGGACTAGATGACCTCGTGAGGTCCCTTCCAACTCTATGATTCTATGATTATAGTCTTGGCCTTCACAACATCCTCTGTCTAGGAGTTCCATAGATTGACTATGTGTTTTGTGAAAAAGTACTTCCTTTTGTTCATTTTTAACCTGCTGCCTCTCAATTTGATTTGGTGAGCCCTAGTTTTTGTGTTGAGAAGGAGGAAATAGCACTTCCTTATTTACTTTCTCCACAAAGGCAGAAGCATAGCAACCCACTTGGCCCTGAGGTCTGCCCATCTTAGCCCCTGGCAACAGCACAAACTTCACCACCACAGCCACGGGGCCACACAGGGGGTGGGGGCCACGAGCAGGACAGAGACACTCGTGCCAGCCCCCCTGCTCCGCTTGCAGCCACCATCTACTGCTGGCCCGAGCACGGTGGCTCTCCCCCTCCCTGTGGGGGACAAGGGAGCTGCCTTTGGAAGGACCCACCCTGCACTTCTAGTGGTCCAGCAAGAAATCAGGGGCTGGCTATGCCCCTGCACACCACTCATGATTTTATTGACCTCTCTGTAGTTGTCTCTTTTCCAAGCTGAACCAGTTCCAGTTTTATTAATCTCTCCACATATGGAAGCTGTTCCATACCCCTAATCATGTTAATGCCCTTTTCTGTACCTTTTCCAATTCCAATATATCTTTTTTGAGTTGGGGTGATCAGATCTGTATGTAGTACTCAAGATGTGGGTCTACCATGGATTCATATAGAATCAATATGACATTTTCTGTCTTATTAGCTATCCCATTCCTAATAATTCCCAGTATTTTTAATATATAAATTGACTCTCCAGGTGGTAGGCAACCTCGGCCTCAGGGAGATAACTAAATCACAGTTTCAGCTCACTTCCTCTGGTCATTTGTCCCAGTGGGGAACTCTAGAGAGAGGAAATAAAGGGAGGGAATGCACGAATGCAATAAAGCAGTCATTGACCCACCTAGGGCACTGCTGTGGTGTTCTGTTATTAGAGATGGGCACAGAAACACTAAGACTGAGCCAAGATCACAAAGACAGAGGAAGCATTGAACCTCTGTGTCCTCATTCCCCATGTCCAGCCCCAGCCACGGGGTCAGCCTTCCTCACTGAAGCTGTCAGAAGATATAGTGTTTCCGAAAAATAGATTTCATGTCTCATCCCTCTCAACTGAGTTAATGGCTGTTTAGTGACACACATGTGCTCCTTAGCTCTGTAACCCTGGTTTCCTTAGAATATCAGCCTTACCTCCATTTCAAGATGACACATACGTATATCAACTGGAGAGTGAGGAAACTACGAGAGGTGGGAAAGGGGATTGGTTCATTTTAGTCTGACAAGCTTCTCTGCTGAGGGTGGGTTCTGGCATGGGACAGGCAGGGTGGGACTGAAAGGGGCTGGGTGGGTGATGTCATTTTGAGAGAACGGCATTAGCTGAGAGACCAGACCAGCAGGGATTCTGCTGAGGGATTTGTGGTTGGAAGTTGCAATGAATGCAATTGTTGCACATGCAACTTAGAGTTTTGAAAAAATTGAACTATGGCAGGCACGCCATAATCCAGACCATTCCTCCTTTGACCATATGTCCCCCTGCCAGGGAAGAGGGACAAATCCAACTGAAGAGCCCCCCGCCCCCAAGCCCCCCAGTTTGTCTATGAACTATACTATTGGACTATCAACCTTAACATATTTGCCAGCTTGTGGTACCGTGGGGTCTTGATCACTGCAAAAGAGTGTTCGCCTTTAGAATGCCTCACTGGGGCTGGGTGTGGTATCAGAATCCTTTTCATGCACTGGTGCCCCCTGAAGGCTGCTGGATGGCCTCGGCCAGTCTTCAATTTGGCTCTCCACACAAGTTACAAGGTCCAAATGAACCTTTAAGAGTTATTAAAGAGTTCAATAAATCAACAGTCTATTTTGCCACCCAGGTGAACTAGACTTAGTGATATATAGTCAATTACACTCAAAAATTACAAAGTGTTCAGGTTCCTCCCAGTCTCAAGAGACCAGTCACTTGCCCCAGATCATTTTGTATCTCAGATCTCACACAAAACACAAGACTTTTTGGCAGCCCTGTAATAAACTAAAAAGAGGTAATTAAGTAAGAAAAAAGAAATGAGAGAGTTATTTACAGATTAAACAACTAAGCACCTACACACAAAGGAACTAACATCTATGGTTGCTAAATATGACAGAGAGGTAGAAATCCATCAATTCAAAATGTCTTCCATAGTGGTCAAGGAATAACCACTTGGGATCTCTGCCTTCGTTTAGTGTTTCTGGCCCTTTGAGAGTTCAAACAGCAAGTAAATGGAAAAAAAAAAAATCTTCACGTCAGCTAATCTTCTTTCCAGCATTCAAATGGATGGGTTGATGCATTCTGCACATACCTCTCCCTGGTTGGATGGGGCAATTAAAAAAGCTTTTGTCCTGTGATGGCCCACTTAATTTTTGATAGTAGTCCTGGATGGGCAGGGAGAACTGTTTCTCATATCTGTGTTCACATGTTCAGAGCAGACATTTTGACAATCATAAAACAAGCATATTTTACTTGGCAGCATGGGATACAGACTTTACAAGTAATATTAACACATGCAACTATGGCTTTGTTTACCAGTGTCACATATGGGTTTAAACAATTTACCCATGGCGGTAGGAGAACCTTGGCCCAAAACAATGTCAGGTTCCAGACCAAGGACCCTATTCACAGCTCCCACATACTGCTCGATTCAATTTATTGTTGCTTCTTCTCTGGGACTCTTCCTATTGGCCCCTTTTTCTTAGGGCCCTATCTCGGGGCCAGCATCCTCAGTTCTTCTCCCATTACCGTCTCAAATATGTACATTCAGCCAGCCACTTGTCTGATTCCTGTGGCCAGAGAGGAACCGCATCCCTCAGTCTTCTGATCCCAGCCAGGGACTGACCAGCTAAGGCCAGGTAGCATCTTTTCTCTGGGCCAGCAGAGCCCTGATTGGTTGTTGCTGGTCCCTTTAGCCTTTGGAGGACCAGGTCACTGTGGTTTTCCAAAGTGGCTGTTTTGGAGAATCAGAGAATCAGAAGACTAGGGTTGGAAGGGACCACAGGTATCTTCTAGTCCAAACTCCTGCTCAAAGGAGGACCAATCTCCACTAAATCATCCTGGCCAAGGCTTTGTCAATCCAGGCCTTAAAAATGTCTAAGGATGGAGATTCCACCACCTCCCTCTGTAACCCATTCCAGTGCTTGACCACCCTCTCTAAGCAAGCCTGGAGGACTCGCTTTCTCTGTTCTTTTCTTTTGACTGTTGTCTCTTGGGGTGGGGTATAGAAGGACCATTGGACACCCAGCAGGGAGTGGCAATGGCTGAATACACCCCATCTTCAGCCCCAACTGGGACTTCTAGGCATTACAACAATTTTGCATTTACTGGATTTTAGAATTTTGGTTAATGGTGACACAATTTTATAAAACAGTTCAGAGTCCTTTGAAGCAGAAGGGCAGAATTTTTTATTTTTTTTAAACTCATGATGATGGGAAACGTTAAATTATGGGTAGAAAAACACATAGCCTAGTTCTGTGAGCACAGTCTTGCTGGTGTAGAGAACTCATTAATGTCATTCAAATAAATTTGGTGTGAAATATGATCATCCCAAGCAGCACATTTATTTACACTTGCAAATCAGAAATAGCACAGTTAGGAGAGATGAGGCAACAATTAAGGAATATGTCTGCAGGTATTCAAGGAAATATTCAGCTTCTGCTGCGCCAAATGAATGTTTTATTGCTGGTGTGTGTGTCTAATTGAATAATGTGGGTAATAAACCTCTTTTACAGGTGCAGCAGCAAAGGAAATCACAGCTAAATATAAAAGTGATTCTCCAGAAGGAGATCTGGTATGCTGAGAAGTTTTGTCGCCTAAAAATATTGGAGATTCTTTAAGAATGTCCCATGAGATGTAGTGTGTATTATGACTGCAAAGCGCTGGTAATACCCTACAGATCGCACGGATAGATATCCCGCTTTGCACTGGGCCCAGAACAGCACAGCAAACCTCTAAAGAGCTGTCTGAAAATAGCAAGGTTGAATAGTGAGGACTGAGCCAGGGAGCAAGTCCTGCTATCTGGCTGCCAAGTTATTCTTCTCTGCTCGCAGGAGTAAGTCAAATGAACGCAGCATGTATGTAAGCTTCCTTACTGTGAGGACTGTGCGCGTAGCCATGCACCAATTCTAGAGAGTTGGGAAATATTTCCTCTCGGCGCTAATGTCATCTGCATCTCACTTTTATTCACATGTACATTAAATTCTACTGATCTCAGCTATGTACCAAAATCCATGGGGGCCCGTCCAGTCACTTCCCAGTAGGATCAGGCCCCAGGTATGGCTGACAGGATCAGGACCATGGTGCCCAGTTCTTTGATTGTTTCAAAGAGTAAAAATTTGCTGAACATAGTGCTTACTTCTCCACTTTGATTTCCTTTCCTCTAACCCCCTCTTTGATCCATGAGCCACAGATTTCACCATCCTTCCACCTCCCTTTCTACCTAGACTTTTCTGGGTCCATATGACCTCCCCCGAGATCCAATCTTACAGTCTTTGCTTTGTTCTTAAGACTACTGTTTACCATCTATAAGAAACTTTGATAGAATAATTAAAACTCCTCTGGTTCCTTGTGCCAGCAGTGTATATTTGATGATGCAGGCCAAGTTGGATTTTATTTTCCTCCATGTCAATCAATCGAACAAGCCATTTTAGGAGACCTACAACCTTTTGACTTTCTATCACAAATGGATAAAATGAAGAAACAGGAGTATATTCTGTGTGTCCTTTCTTGAACCAAGTCCCACTGAAGCAGTTTTATTCAACCAATTAGCACCAAATTTGGCTCTGTGTAAACAGAGTGGGAAATTCTGCTTCAACAATAGCTTGGATGTAATTCCTTAATAAATGGTGGGCCATTACTGCAGTGCAAATGCTTATTCTATTAATGTTATCTCTTAATTATATTGTAAGGACCCATGGCAGTACTTTGAACATCAATACCCAATAGCATAGTCTGCTGCAAGCTAGTTTCCCAGCACAGAATAATATGAGTCTATAGTGATTGTTAAAAGACTGCATTTAGTGAGTTTATAGCCAATACAGTACAATAAAGGTTCCCTCAGATTCTTGGAATCAGCAAATCATGAGTACATCTGGGAGAAAAAAGGTACAGATATATTAGGAAGTAATGTTTACTGCATATTTAGTTGTCATATCATTGTCATTTTACAGGTACATTCTGATAAACTGCTGTGAAATGTGTCATTCCAAAGTCAGAATCCTGTAACATTGTTATCACATCTAAATTATTAGACTCAGGATTTTTCAGTGCAACAGATTGTGGGGCTGGTTGGTTTGTTTTCTAATGGATAAATTAGCCAAGTGGTCATTGATGTCCATCCTGGATTTAGACTATTTTTAATGCAAAGAAAGAAAGAAAGAAAGAAAGAAAGAAAGAAAGAAAGAAAGAAAGA
>ML685781.1:19362408-19388044 GCA_007922175.1 Pelusios castaneus
TGTTCATGTCTAAAGTTTGAGCTGAACTCTTTATATATAGGGAGCTTAGCTGAAAAGTTTCAGTAACAGTCTGAAGCTTCTGATGTTTCTGAAGGATGAGGATTCAGATCCACTATTTTGTTTTGGGTTCAGCATTAAAAAGATGGATGGCACCGTAGGGTGCAGGGTGATGTTGAAGTCCTGTGATGTACAGGAAGTCAAACCTAACAATATGGTCTCTTCTGGCCTCAAACTTTATGACTATCGCCTCTCAATACAACTACCATACATACCTGGAAGTATATCTCCATGGCTGAATGAATGTTACCCCTCTACTTTCATACTAAATGATACTGTAATTACTCTGCAATTATACCTAATACAAAATCCTAGAATTAGAAGGTTAATTACATGGGTTACACTTCCTAATTACACTATAATTGGGAGAATCACTATTTTATAAAGAGTAAATAAACTTGGAGATAAACAGCCCAGTCAAACAAATCAGTAAATACAGAACTCTAGATATTTTTTTCTCAATATTAGAGGAAAGCAAATAATGCATTAGACATATTTTGCCAGTGTGTATGTGAACACTTAGGATTTTGTTAGACCTATTTACTATTTGAAATTATTCATTGAATCCACTTTAGTTCTTGGTTAGTCACCTACTCACAATGGCTATGTCTACACTTGTTAATTTAAGTCTACTTAGTGTGTCTACACTTAAAAGTAAAGTCGACTTAAAGGGGAACTTAGAAAGTCGACCTAGAGCATCCACACTGGACGCCTAGGTCGACTTCTAGGGGCTTAGGGGGACCTAGGGGAGGACCACGGGGGTGGGGAGGCACCCATTGCCCAATGCTAGGGGGGGTCAGCCTTTGCCCCATTGTACATAGGTACAATGGGGCAAAGGTGGTCAGGGACCCTGGCAGGGCATAGGGGCAGGGTAGGCAGGGCTCTACCGTGCCCTTTGGGGGGGCATGCCAGACTCCCCCTGTGTCCGTCCCCCCTGGCAGGGAGGGCATTGGTGTAGCCCTGGGGTAGCCCTAAGTCAACTTAGGGCTACCCCACATCTACACTGGCTTAAGTCGACTCTTGGGAGTCGACTTAAGCATTAGGTCTAATAGAAAGGTGGTGTTATAAAATCGACTTAATTTTAATTAAGTCGACTTTATTTTCCTTAAGTCGATTAAAGCAAGCTGCTTAAGTCGACTTAAGGAAAGTGTAGTGTAGACGCAGGGTAAATTAAGTCGACTTAAGCTTGCTTAAGTCGACTTAATTTAACAGTGTAGACGCAGCCAATGAGATCACTACACGTATGCAATATTTGAAAATTGGACATCTACATCACATGATCTTGTTTCTGTTCCTTGATTGGAAGCACATAATCCTTAAACACGACTGAGGTTCCTAGAGAGAATACCGGCATTTTCATATTTGAAATTCATTTCCTGGCAATATTTCTGGGCATTCTCTTTAAATTTGCTCTTCCCATGACCATGACTGACACGTTTAGTACATCTTTTTCATGAGTCCATAAAAACCTTTGGCTTTGTATTTTAGTGATCATTGGACTTTTCAAAGTTTGAGCACAGTCTGGTTATATCTGAAGACAATGCTAGTAGATTTCCTTTTCCAGGTGATATGATTTTCTATCAAACAGGTCACTTCTTAGCAGTGACAAGATGCTCCTACTCTAGAGATGGATGACCTCCTGCTATAGTTTCTGGCTTCCTCATCAGAAAGCCATTGAGGATTTTGATTCCCCATTGCCTTCTAAGACTCCATACTATGATGTCTCTATGTCTCTGTGGATCCCTTACTTTTAATGAGAAATAATTTAATAACTATATTTGATGTTGTTTTCTTCTCTCTGGCAGTGTGTATGCATCTCTGTGCCTCCTGTAAATTAACATGAACCACCAGCCTTCACAAAAAGCAAAAATATCTAAGAGCTTGGTAAGGAAAAGCAGGCAGAAAATGCCTCTAGCCTTCATTGCACAGAAGGCTGGTGAAGGCCTAAAGCATTTATTTCTAGGGTGGAAACTGTGGATGTTCTTTGGCTTTGGAAGATAGAGATACTAGCACTGGTTGCAAAAAAAAATGCAAGAAGTTACAAGCAGAGAAATTATTTGCTGTCCGTCCATTGTGAAATAACCCACAAATTCAGTATAACAGTCAGGGAGAGGATTCAAAGATCAACCCATGGATACAGCCCTTTGAATAAAAGACAACTATTATAAATATATACTGCAAAAGGAATTTGCAAAACTGGAAATGCATAGGACACTAAAAATGTCTTCATTTCCCTGTAGAATATTCTGTTGATTTCACAGCACTGAGCAGCATGTCTAGTAGAACCTTAAATCATACATGCCCTGTAGCTCAACGCCATCCCAAACTAACAGAAGAATAATGAACGTTTCACTTTCTATGTTGTGCATCAGGGTTGTGACACTGTGTAGTATTAAAAAAAAAATTCTTAGTTCAAAAGTAAAGAAATCCTAGAGGATCAAATGCATACTAAAATTCCTTTTGAAAATCTGATTCAATTAAATCACTTTGAACTCTTGAGATAAAATTGCATGTATGGACAGAAAATGAAGCCCTGCATCAGAAATCCTTCTTACTCTTGGCTAGAGTCAAGCAAAACTGGCTTCTGATACAAACAACAAATCAAGCAGTCAGGAGAATTAGGCCTAATGAAACATATGCAAATATGTCTAAAGGAGCTATCTCTTTAAAAATCTCTTGGGGATGGGTTGCTGTTACTGAGCAGATTTACCTACTAGAGCTAGAAATTTCTGGAAACTGGGTGTGGTAGCTGTGAGCATGCTCCACAAGGTTTTCTGCTGCTGGTCCTGTGCTCAGGCGCCATGAGAGCAGCAGCCAGAACAGTTGCATGAGAAGAGCCCATGTGTGGCTGGATGAAGCTGAGCCAAGAGTGGACAGCCAGATGTTTTATCACCACCCTGGAGCATTTTGCAGCAGAGTTTTTCATAGGTGTCTGTGACTGAGGGCTGCTTCACCAGTAAACCTGCTGGACTGTGCTGGTTCCAGAAGAGAGAGAGAAGCCTGCATGGGTTTCTACTAAAGATTCCTGCAGCCAAGGCAGAAGAAGGAGCTGCTTCTTTCAACTCAAGCCTTTGGACTTGACCAGAGACTGTAGCTGAGATTCGGGTGAACTCCACCTAAACTTTGGGACTCTTGGGGATCTTTCTCACAGTGTTTCTGTGAGCACTGATCTGTTTAAATTAATTTTGTTTTCTTATGCTAAAATTTATTCAGTTAGTAGTTATAAAGTTCATTGTTATGTTTGTTCTTAGTATTATTTTATTGTGGGGGAGGTTACTCTGAGCAATCTTTGCTGTGAGTCCCTTAAAGACTGAATCTTGGGTCTCCAGCTGCTTCTCCATAGGAGTTGGGGTTTATTTCCATTAAGCACTGGAGAAAGGCAATTAAATGAATTCCACCCTACCCGAAGGTTACACAAACACTGAAAGTATTTAGTTGTGTACACAAAGAAAGCTACTTATATCGATTTTATTCAGTACTTTATTCTACCTCTATGTGATTTCCTTTTATGTGAAACTCATCTTAGTTCATTAATTCAGATAGCCTCCTTTTCTAGAGGTATTCAATGGCAGGACAAATCTGGAAATCAGTAATGGTGAAAAAGAACTATTGTTAGTTTCAGCAAATCTGACTGTAACTGTTCCAGAAGACTGGAAAGTAACAAATGTTCTGTCTATATTTTAAAAGCCTTTTGGGGGTACTCTGGGAATTACCGACCAATGAGCTTTACCTCTGTACCTGGCAAGTTGGTTGAAATGAAAATAAAAAATGTGAAACACACGGAGGGTTGTTATATCATTGTGCAAGGGAAAATCACGTCTCACTAATCCTTCAGAATTTTTTAAACGTGTCAGTAAAGTGAAGGATAAAAGAGAATGATCAGCTGTAATTTATTCGGTTTTCCAAAATGTCTATGAAAAGATCCCGTGCAAGATACTACCAAAAAAAAAGCTAAGTAGTTATGAGGCAAAAAACAATGTACTGTCATCAATGAAAATGACATTCTCAAGATTCTGTATTAGGACAGGACTCATGTTTAATATATTTGTTAATGATCTGGAAATGGGAGTGAGCAGTGAGGCAGTGAAGTTTGCAGATGACATAAATTATTTAGGACTAGAAATTAATCTATGGAACTCTCTGCCACTGGAAGTAATTGAATCCAAGAACTGAAGAAGATCCAAAAAAAGGCTGAAATTTATAGATACCAGGAATATCTAGGGTTTTCATAATTCATTATACAAAGTTGGTGACAGAGATATTAAATCTCATGATTCAAGATTAGAGTCAAAATCTAATTATTACAGATCAGAAGGAGACCTAGTCAGCGGGGCAGAACATCCAGTTTCATTACTACTAGTTGATACACTTTCTTCTTATCTGCTACTGGAGATACTGAACTGAAAGATTTTAGGGCTGATCTAATCCAGCAGTTCCTGGGCATAAGTTCGCAATATGAGAGGGCCCCAAAATAGCCTGTGCATTTCTGGGATTCACACACAGAACCATCATGCCTCCCAGCAGGAAGATCAAAGTTCCTCTCATTGGCAATGTCTACACTTGGAAATGTAAGTCAACTTAGTGAGTCTACACTTAAAATTAAAGTCGACTTTGGGGGGAACTTACAAAGTCGATCTAGAGTGTCCACGCTGGATGCCTAGGTTGACTTCTAGGGGCTTAGGGGGACCTAGGGCAGGTCCACAGGGGCAGAGGGGGCACCCCTTGCCCAGTGCCAGGAGGTTCAGCCTTTGCCCCATTGTACATAGATACAAAGGGGCAAAGGGGGACAGAGACCCTGGCAGGGCATAGGGGCAGGGTGGGCAGGGCTCTGACCTGCCCTGTGGGGGGGCATGCCAGGCTCTCCCTGTGATTCCCCCCCCCTTGGCAGGGAGGGCATTCGTGTAGCCCTGGGGTAGCCCTAAATCGACTTAGAGCTACCCCACGTCTACACTGGCTTAATTCAACTTTAAAAAGTCGAATTAAGCCTTAAATTGAAGTAATTTTAGGTTTTATAAAGTTGACTTAATTTTCATTAAGTTGACTTTATTTTCCTTAAGTCGACCTAAACAAGCTGCTTAAGTCGACTTAAGAAAACTGTAGTGTAGACGCAGGGTAAATTAAGTCGACTTAAGCAAGCTTAAGTGGACTTAATTTACAAGTGTAGACGCAGCCAATATGTCTCTGTTTTGACTGTGTCCAGTTCCAGGCACCACATTTCCTGACTGATCCAGACAAAACAGAGTAAGTACGGAGAAGTGCAACAAAACTTAGCTCAGTGAAATGATCTATACGGACAGATGAACAGCTTTTAAAAGGCGTAGTTTGGCCAAGAGGCTACTAAGCAGTGGGAGGAGGAGAAGAATAACCATCAATACATTTTTCAAGGGTGTCTGAGGGGGTGTCTAAACCTCACAGGAGGAGGGGGAGTTCAGAAGCCATGGTGGGCTTTCCCTCCGCACCTGAAAATTGTATTAGGACTGGAGGAGGAGTTAAAAGATGGCAACTCCACGGAATCTGGGCAAGTCTGGGATGGGGACAGGCTGTTGAGTTCTGCCAGTCTGAGAGGGAGCTGACAGCCAGCAGAGTCCTTGCCTCGCAGCAAGCAGGTGAAGAACCTATAAGTTGAATGGAAAGTGATTGAGGCTTGTAGGGGATCCCCAGTGTGCTATGAGGTCGACACAGATAATCCCAGGACACAGTGCAGTAAGAGCCCCATAGTTTGGAGGAAGCTGCTGGCGGGTTTTTCTTTTACCTCTCTTTTGTGGAATCGGGGCTACTGGTGGCTCCACCAGGGACACAGTGGGGACAACACAGTCAAGAGCCCCAGCAGAAGGTGAGGACAGGCTCACTAGAAAGACATCCTGGAGCACCTGCTGGGGTGAGGGTGAAGTAAGCAGACACATGCACGTATCCTCCCCACTCTATAGTCTACTCTAAAATCAGTGCGCGGCCACAGACAGATTTGTGACAGGTGGTCCTTGGGGCAGGAGGAGACACAATGCAATGTAACTAAGGGGGGCTGACTGCCATGCAACTTTAGAATTAAAATGAGAAGTGTTAGACTATGGAAGAGTTTCTCAAGGGAAATGGTGGGAGTTCTACTGCATGGGACATTTAAAACAAGACTGAATAAAAGTTTATAAAATGTCCTGAGGAAACCAACACTGGATTGAGAGGGGAAAGGAAAAGACAATGTAAGTGGGTTTATTTCCCCCCCATGTCCGGGTCACTGACATCAATGTATGCCCTTGAGGAAGGACTGTTTCTCATTTGCGGTGGTATGATTTATTAACAGGGATGCTACATGTGATTAGTTTTCTTCCTGCAAAGATACAGCAAGCCTGGGCCTTCACAACTTTTCTAACCAGGGAAATACTGAACACCCCACAGGGCAATGGATCTCCCTCCCCCACCTCCCGCTATGATTTTTCATGTCAAAAACATTGCACTTGACTTTTGAGGACTGTAATGGGGTGTCCACCAGGGACCAGCCCTGCAATGAGGGTGAGAAGCGGGGCGATTAACTTGCAAGTCTGTACCTGAGGGAAAGCCAGGGAGAAAAAGGCTGATTAAAGGTGAAACCCAACAGAGATGGTACAGGGGGGCTGGTATAAAGACAGGACATTGGCCGCAGAAAGAGGCTGCAGGGAAGGAGTTTGCAGTTTTCCCCTGGGAGAATGCAGGGGTGTTTGGGGCAACAGTGCTTGTTAGCTTGTGGTTACTTCCTGGGAGGAGGGACTTTGAGCTGTTACCCCAGAGTGAGGTTTGGGGGAGCCAGAAGGTAGAGCTGAGAAGTAGGAAGAGGTAGAAAAGAGGCCAGGGGAAGAACAATATGTCTGGGAGTGAGCAGTTCACTGTTGCTAGAGAGAAGGTCCATGGTTAGGAGCCCAGAGGAAAGAGTGGGCCCAGGTTCCCCTGCCAGCCACTGGAGGAGTGACATGCTCAAGGCAGTAAGGGAAAGGCTGCTTCACAGAGGGGCTTTGATACCCTGGAAGGGAAGGACTGTAGAGTCCTAGCCGGAGGCCAAATTATGAAGGAGCGTCCCAAGTCCCAGAGAAAGCAAGAGACCATGGGGAGAACCGACAGAAGAGCGTGTTGGACTTGTGAAGAGCTAATTCCCAGCGCAACCAGGAGGAGCGGCTCTAGCGGGGCGTGGACCTTGTGACAAGAACACAGCACCGGCTGGAGTTCAGACCTCAATAATCTTGTCTGTTTTCCAGTCTTAATGGGATTTGTTCCTAAGGAATAGGATAGCAGCTGACAAATAAAAGAGGGACAGCATCTACCATGGCTCTGTCTCTGTCAGGCCTCAAGCTGTGTATCTCCTGCTTCTTTGTACCCCTTCGTATCCAGACACAGAAGACGGGAGTGGGCATTCCAGGCGGGACTCCTACGGGATCTTTTGTTCATATGTGAGCAGCAATGCTTATTTACACCAGCTGGGGATCTGGCCCACTGACTTCACTGGAGCTATGGCAGTTGAGGATCTGGCCCCAGTGACCGCAGTAGAATGATGCTTATTTACACCAGTTGGGGGTTTGGCCCCCTTTGGTGTCTGTGGCTTTTCACTCCTTTACCCGGGCGGGATCTCTCCCATTGATTTCACTGGAGTTACAGAGATTTACGAAGCTGGCGATGTGGCCCTGTGTACCTTCAGTGGATGGCGAGATTAGATAAAATGAATAATGACACTTCATATAAACAATGGATGTGCTTCCCTTTACATCATATCATGTTGTCTTCCTATCCCCAGGGTCTGCAGCAGTAAGGAACTCGTCAGGCCGTAACTAGAAAGGGCCTTTTACATTTTACAGGGCACATTCAACTAGACGGTTCAAGGGATGAAAAGAAGGTACCTTGGGAGATCAAAAATTCCAAAACAAAAAGACTGATCTCTCTCTCTCTCTCTCTCTCTCTCTCTCTCTGACTTGCTGCCACTAAGGAAAAAGGCTCAGAAGAAAGTGAATTATGTAAGCAGTGACCTATATTGTCTCTGCTCCAAGCAGCACTGATGAGAAGTCTGTACTGACAGTTGCACAGAGCTCCAAAGAGCAAAGTACAGAGACTCTCTAAAAGGCCCCACACCTCAGCCTCCTAGGATACTCGGCTTCCGTCTGTGAGTGCGGGGATGGCATATAAACCACTGCTGACAGCCAGCAGCAGATTCAGAACCCCTAATTCAGAGGTCAAGGTCTGAAATTCTATCAGCAACTCCAGGCCTCTTATTTACCATCCACAACCGTCCTCCCATTCAGGACGTTGGGAATGCTGGGTGCATTGTATTATACACGTTGGGTGAAGCCCTGGCCACTCTGAATTAATGGAGTTTTGCTATTGACTTCAACATGGTCAGGATGTCTCCGCTTGAGTTCAGATGCTGTGCTGGGTTAGCGGTTTGGATAGCAGGAATCCAATCCTCAGCTGCTGAAAATCAACATAGTCCCATCAAAATGAAAGGATCTACGCCCATTTGCAGAAGCTGCGGATCTGGTGCTATGGTTTTAGTTTCTCCCAGGTCTTTTTAGGCAATGTCCAAACTGGCATTTATATTGAGAAAATGTTGTCAGTCAGGGATGCGGAAAAAACCACGGTCTTGTGTTTCACCGACAGAAGTGCCAGTTCGGACAGAGAAGTGTTGGCCGGAGACGGTCTCCTGCTGATATAGCTACTGCTGTGCGTTGGGGATTGTTTGATTCTCCTGTCAGCAAAAAGTGGTTGCATGGGAGAAATTACAGTGGCGCAGCTGCAGAAGTACAGTTGGGAAACTGTAAAGTCTGCAGTGTAGACACAGCCTAAAATAAAGAAGGACTAAATACGTACTCCAAATGGCAATTTGGCATCTGATTTATTGATGGTTGATTAGGACACAGAATGATTGATCACTGCTGTTTTCTGCAGTGGCCCTAGACAGTAAGAGTGCGTCTTCACTGGCAAGTTAGGTCGACTTAAGGAGGCTTAAGTCGACCTAAACGAAGCCACGGCCACACTGGGCTTTTATTAAGTCAACTTAACGCCAGTGTGGATGAGAATTAGCACCTAAATCGACCTTATTAAGCGATAAGGTTGACAAGGGGCTATGTCTACACTAGAAAAGTTAAGTCGACTTAACGTCGACCTTATTAAGTCGACTTAACAAAGTCAACTTAAATTTTCTAGTGTAGACATAGACTAAGAAAGCTCTAGATTCCTTTTACCTGGCTTACCTGAGAGTAAAACTTTATTATGCGTAATTTAGGGTCTCTTTCTCTCTCTCTGTCTCTCTCTCTTTCAGCCAACGGAGAAGTCTTTTTTAGTTATTGTCTTATAAGGACCAGAGCTGTAAACATTATGGCCCTTAGACTGCACCACTGCCTAGAACATCATCAGGAATCAAATCAAATTACAAGATGAAGTACTGATGTGATATGAGATTAGGCAAGAAGCCATTGTGCTTGTAAACTCCCACTAAGCAGTCTTCTCTTCATTTTTTATGTACAGTCACAAGAAGAGCGGGGCGGAGGAGTGGGGGGTAGAGGAGAGCTAGGAGATTCTAGTGAAAATGGAGATGAATATCCACACTTAAGATTATTTTTTTTATTTTAATTTGGTAGAGCTAGGCTAAAAATAACCCACTCTGCTATGTGGTTGATATAATAACACACTTTAAAAAGGTAGATGGATCTCAGGATTAGTAATGAAAAACACAACCCTTAGCTTCTTTGTCTAGCCAAAGGCATTGTACTCTGAAGGCCTGTGACTTTACTTACTCATTGTGTGGCTTTGGAGAACAGAGTTGGGGGGTCTAAGCAGAAGATGGGGAAGTAGATACGGTTCTCCCTTTGGCTAGTGTTGGCTTCTCAGGTGAAGTTCACCAACAAGGTAGAGAGGTTATTTTACCTCTGTATCTGGCACAGGTGCAACCACTTTTGTGTCCAGTTCTGGTGTCCACCTTCAAGAAGAGTGTTTATAAATATGAGAGGGATCAGAAGAGACACGAGAGTGATGAAATGATTGGAAAACATGCCTTATAGCAGAGGTGGCAACCTGTGGCCTGCAGGCCAGACAAGGCCAACCCTAGTGGGGAGTGGGGAGTGGGGCCCAGGGCCAATTGCCACACTGGAGGGGATGGGCCAGGCCAGCCCATAGGACTGGCTCCACACTCCTGCCCCACCCCTAGACCAGTTTATCTATTCCCAGGGCTGGGTGGGCTGGGGCTGGCTGGCGTGCTGCACCAGAAGCCGCACCACATGCCAGTTGGGCTCATGGGGCCCAGCGAAGCACAGGTACCAGGGATATTGTCCCAGCTGCCCCCACCCAGAAATGGCCCTGAGGAAGGATGAAGTCCACACTGGTGGTTACGTGGGCCGGAGAGGGATGGGGGAGGCAGTCTTTCCTCCTGTCCTCCAGCAGGGCCTGGCTGGAGCCCAGCCCAGCATCCACTCCCCCACCACATACAGCGATGGCACCCTGGCCAACCTAGAACACAGCTGCCATATGCAAGCCTTCTCCCACTGTGTGGGCCCAGTGGCAGCCCTGGCTGGAGTGCAGCAACGACTCACACGTCTCCCCCATGTTGTCCCCCCCAACCACATGGGCCCAGCAGCACCCTGGCCAAAGGGTGGAAACCCGTCCCTCCTCCCAGCACTGCCCCTTCACCTCCCCCACCCCTCTCCGGCCCACTTAGCCACCCGTGTGGCCCTCAGAGCAAAAAGTTTGCCCACCCCTGCCTTATTGTCTTTGACTAAAGTTTGACAAAGGCAAGGTTAAAAGATGATTTGATTCAGTCTTTAAATACGTACACAGGAAACAATTTTTTAATTATCGGGTTTTCAATCTAGCAGAGAAGGCCTAACACAATCTAACAGCTGGAAGTTGAAGCTAGACAAATTCAGACTGGAAATGAGGTGGAAAGTTTAACAAGTGAAAGTAATGAACCATTGGAACAATTTACTGAGGGTCATGGTGGATTCTCCATTGCGGTCAATTTTTAAATCAAGTTTGGATGTTTTTCTGCAGGATTATTATTTTGTGGATGCTCTATTGACCTATATTATACAGACTGGGTTATCCCAATGGTCTGTTCTGGCCTTGGAATCTATCAATCAGAGATTATAACTGGAGCGGGAGTAAAACTCTCAAAAGTTCCTAGAGATTTAGGATCTTAATACCCATTTAAAAATGATTTAGGCACTCAGGACTGGAAAGTCATTGGCACTTAGTCTAAGTGCCCATCATCTTTCAAAATGGGTCTTAAGTTCCTAAATTATTTAATCATTTTATAAATGTTTGTCCCTGGTCAATATTTCCCAGATTGCTTAAGTTTCTGTTGAATTTTTCTATCAAAAAGTCCATTTTCATGATTATTTAAAAACTAAATATGGCAGGTATTTTTGACTAGCTCTAGTTATAGCAAAATGTGACAGTATCACGGAGGTACCAGAGGGACACCTACACAGCCCTTGTACCTGGTGTGTGGAGGAAAGGATGCAGCCGTCCATATTTCAGCAGGGCTTAAGAATTATTCCTCGCCGACTGGAGAATTGTTCACGGTTCTTTTAATTAGTAAGGGCATCCGAATGGACATCTCTTACTCTGTCTGTTCCCACCACTCATTCCTAATCACCCTCTCTTTGTGACATCATCATCACCTGTCACAAAAAAAAAATAGTCACTTTCTTCTGACACTGAACAGGGAACTTTATATGAGTAATGAAAACAGTGTTATCTCTTCACTGTCTGTCTTCACTGTGCAACTTCTGCCCAGATCCTTCCCAAGCCATGCCTGATGGCTTCCTGCTACCTGTGTAAAGAAACAGAGTGTACATCATCACTATTTACACAGCGACTAATTGTACTGTCAGATATACACAGTGATTAGAGCCTTCAAACAGGAAACTTGTAGTAAGAACCAATAAACAACCGAGGAACACAGACACTGGGTCTGATTCTGATCTTATGCAAGCTTACTCTGGTGTAACTGATTAGTTGCTTCTGATGTATCCTGATGTAAATTAGATCCAAATTAGCTCCACTGTTCTGATGCAAATGAGCCAAATCATAAAACTAGGGACAGATAAAACTCAGAAAAAAGATGTATTATCTGATTTTTTTTTCCCCTGAAAGATTTCTTGGAGGCATCAGCTGGACTTGAACTTCACTTCGGCGCCACCTTCTTTGATGGTCCAGTGTATTACCCTAAGCGTTACTCTGCAAAATAAACCACTTGCATTCCCAGCAACCAGTGTTCGTATCAGTTCCTCCTTTACAGTGGGTATATGCGCTTGCTTAGCAAAAAGATCTCATCCTGAAAAATACTTAGCACCTAGTGGCAGGTGCTGATAGTCCTTGACTCTCATTGGCTTTCAGCCCCCGTCAGGTTCAGGGTCTTCTACTGTACAACCTTTTCTGTCTACTATTTGTGTTCCATGACATGGGTGGGCACAAGTGAAATGTCCTTCCCTCAACCTAAGAGGAGGAGCTAGTGAACCTGAGACTCAACTGATTATGGGAGACACCAGATGAAAACAGGAAGAAGTGTGGAGGTCAAAGAGCTAAAAGGATGGAATCTGAGGGGGAGATATAGAGCAAAGAACCGCAAGTAGTACCCCTGTTCTTCAGAAGTAACTAGGGAATCTGCAGATGCGGCTTAGAGGAACTCTGCTTGGATATATAATTGGACGGAGGAATGGAAATGGGCCCCACAATCACAGAGCACCTCCTCAGCCAGCGTCCTCTCTTGGGTGTTATAGATGGCCACCTGGCCAGACTGAGGAGGAGGTTGACGAGGAGATACTGTGACTTTTTGAGGCCATGGATGGGGAATGGATAGATCAGGAGGTATGGGGAGAATTGCAGCCAGAACCTCAGGAAGGGGTTCTAGAGGAACCAGAATAGAGGCTGCACCTGATGCGATCCAGGTATACATACACCACGGTCTCCCTCATGCTGCAAAAGGGACAGGTATCAGGACGAGGGGTGAACCATACCAGGTACACAATGTGCGCACGGCTCCATGAAGGAGCTGCCAGCTAATATCGTCGGCTGGTCATGGAACCATGGAGGAATATAGACTAGCTTACTGGGGTACCTCACTCTCAGCACATGGTAAGAGGCCCTGTCTCTTGGTATCAGGGTGAGATATGAGGAGGAGAAAATGGAGAGTATGGAACACGAGTGTGTACAGACGTGCCCATGGTGTGGTTCAGAATTGCAGCCGCTGCAGATCCTGCAGTCAGCTCAGGGTGGGCGGAGAGGGCAGCCAGGAGGGCTTATGGAGCAGGGGCCTGATGAAAAGATCCTAATGGCCTGGGGTGAGGGTCAGACAGTGAGCACCCTTCCATGGGACCTGCTCAAGGTAGGCCCAAGCAGTTCCCTGGAGTATGCAGTGGGGAGCAGGGTTCAAAGGATGGAGAACCCCATGCACCAACCCAGCACTTGGGAATCCACCCAGTCCCCCTCATCATAGTCCAGGAGGTCTCTGATCGTGGTGCAAAGTTTTCCGTCTGTGAAGTAGGCATACTTTTTCAATGCCATTCCAATGAGTGGGACAGCTATAGGAGGAGTTTGTTATAAAGGCGATTGCTATAGAGCAGCATGCTGGATGAGTTGTTTTGGGGAAGTTTGGGAGGTACTGAAGTCCTGTTAGTGTACTGGGTGCCTTGTAATTTTTAGAATATGCTCAACTACCAAATGGGAGCTTGGGGGAGGAATTACTGTGTGTGTTTCTCTGGTTTGTGTGAGGCACAAGGTTGAACGAGATGATGGAAGAAAGTTAGATCTTTTCAGCCTTAGGGTAAATCTATATGAATCTATATCTTCTGGGTTCGATGGAGTGGTCTGTGTAGCCCGGGAACTGGAGCATCGGTAAGATGCCTGCAAGGCATTTCCGGTCGGCTTACCCCAGTATGTAGCAAGGTCTTAGAAAGTCGTTGGGAGATATGCAAGGTATTTTATATACCTTGCGTATCTCCCATCGACTGCAGCTGAAAAGTGCGGCAAGCATAGACTAGGGCTTAAACTCTTTGAATCTACAGAAGAATTTGTGCCTGGGTTTTATGCTGCCATCAAGATTTAATACTCTGATGAAAGACCAGAGAGGGACTATTTTTACAGACTTTCATGTAGTCAAGTTCCAAAGGGGGAGCCGTGTTAGTCTATTGCAGAAAAACAACAGAGTCCTGGGGCACTTTTAAAGACGAATAGATTTATTTATCGCATGAGCTTTCGTGGGAGAAAAATCCCACTTCGTCAGACGCTTCAAAGCATTTGATGAAGTGGGATTTTCTCCCACGAGAGCTCATGCAATAAATAAATCTGTTAGTCTTTAAAAGTGCCCCAGGACTCTGTTGTTTTTACAGAGTGATCCCCAGGAGACAAGTAGAATGGTGAAGATTCTGGGGCACCTGGCTAGATTCATAATGATTAATATTTTCAGGTTTGGGAAGCAATTTACTGACAGAAACTTTGGGGCTGGACCCTCAGAAAATAATTGAAATTAGTAAACCCACCTACACATTTTTTAAAAATGTCTATGAAAAACAGAAACAAAAAATTTGCAGAATTCTTTTGCCCCTGCACCATTTTTCAATCAGGTCTCCCAAAAACATAAGAAAGCCAATAATTTTAAGGCCATCCAGTCTGAACTTCTGCATAACATAGGCCGGAGAATCTCCCCCAGGGATTTCTGCATCTGACCCATCACTTTTGATAGAGGTAGAGTATCTCTTTTAGAAAAAGAACCCAATCTTGTTGTGATAAAGAATCCAACAGGTCCCCTGGCTGATGATGATAATGAAATAAATTTTGAGGACCCTGATACAGGACATATTCTGATCTCATCCTTAGTCCCGGTCTTGCAAACACTTGTACACATGTGCACATTTTCTCACATTATTGAAGTCACTGGGACTACTCACCCGTCTCACATTCAGAACATATTTAAGCCTTTGCAGGCTGGGCCATACCCCTCGCTTCCCAATGAGATTTGGACCTGATACGCTTCTCAGTGACACTGGTGTAAATCAGAAGTGGAGTTATGCCAGTAGAAAACTGGTGAGAGTGGAGAATTATAGCCCTTTCCTTCTAGGAAGATGCAGATCAAAGCGGTGACCTTTCAAGGGTACTGAATTCATTTATTTCCAGACACAGGTCAAATCGCTCAATCACACCTTCATGAATTCATGTGTTTGAAGATGGAATTCATAAGAAATGGTGCTATTACTTCTCTATATTCCTAAATGGAGGGCGCACATGTACAGTAAAGCCTAAATCGCTGTTTGACGCAAACTTTGCAAGGCACATGCCTTCTGGGATTAAAAAGGACACAATTGCTGCTGACTCCTTGGGCATCAAAGTGTATCAAACACTGCATGAATCCCCCCAACGGATGAATCAGAAGATCTCTTCTATTCCAGCTTTCTTACCTTTTACTCTTAGACTTCCAATGACCTTTTAATAAGATTTTTGGATTTAGTTTTATTCTGATGATTTTGCAGATCATCTGCATAGGAACCCTCTTCATGCTGAGGGTTTATATTCAAGCACTGGCTGTTGTCAACATTTGGTTTAGCATTTCTGCTAATACTGTTTCCTTTCTAGTTTTGAGGCCTGATCCTTCCTGCCAGACAAACAGATGGTCGTTTCAGCTTGTAGATATTGAGGAGGAAACGAAGGGAGAAGGGACACTGGACTTGCAAAAGGAAATAGTTTTTATTTTACAAAGTGTTTCCCTTGCAACCTAGTTTTTCAAGATGTTTAGTGCCTCCTGAGGCATTCTGAGGACCCTCCACTCCCACTGGTTTGAATAAGAATGGAAGATTCTCAGCACTCATTAGATCAGGCCCTGAGTTTTGGGGACGTACAAGCTGGCACTTCTACAGCTGTCTCATAAATGCATATTTCTGTGTTTGTTTTGCCATATCACCATTGTGCTAGGCACTGTACAAACACAGAACAGAAGGCAGCATGCCACAAAGAGGTGAGGGTTCTCGCATAATCACTTTACACCATTCTGACAGTGGGAAGGACCTTTAAAATAGGACCTTCTGCTCCATCTAACAACATGCACAACATTAACTGAGCCATTTTAATTCACACCTTATGCGAGACAGCTCTGCTGATGCTCTATTGGGTCTGCAGGGTTTTCAAAACCCTGCAAGAAAAATGTTTTCTAAAAATAAAGTGAAAATAGCACCAATCAACACCCAGAAATGTGTGTCTGTGAAATTATGGCAGAAAGAAGCAAGGGATTTATTTCCTGGCCAGACAAATCCAAAAGGTTTCTCCCATTGCAGAGGCTATTTTTCCACAGCTGTAGTACTCAGGAAATGAGGAGATTAGCTAATTTAAGACCTTTTCCTTTGGAAAAAAAAATGCATCTGTGCAGAAAATTTGAACGTGATTCCAAACAGCTGATTATAGAAGGGTGTGACAGACTCTATACATGGCTTGATAAACATCTCAGACAACTGTCCCTTTCTCCCATCCATCATCATGCCAGTTATAACATATTCCTACTGTAAATTATGAGCCACAAAACCAACTCATGTTGACATTTTCACATTCCAGCATACAGGTGCCAGGAGGATTCACAGATTATTAAATGTTAAGGCCACAGGGTATCTTATATGATCATCTAGTCTGACCTCCTACATAACACACAGGCCAGAGAAATTTACCCACTGATTCTTTCATTTAGCTCAATCATTTGTGGCTCTGCTCCATTTTATATTTTAAAAAGACATGCAATCTTGCATTCAAGACTCTGAATAAGGGGGAATTTGCCATATTCCCTTATGAGCTCTTCCAACGGTATGTTACCTTCACTGATAAAAATTTGCAAATTATTCCAGTTGCAAATTTGCTGATTTCAGATTCCAGCCTTTGGATCTTGTTATGCTAAATTAGAAACCCTCTAGTTTTAGACTTACACACTGTGGTCAAGATGCCTGTTAACCTTTCCTTTGGTAACTCAACTGAACTTGGTTAGTCTCCCACAGGAAGGAGTGTTTTCCAGACATCAGCTTCTCCTTGTAGGTCCTTCTGACCCTTTCCAGTTTTTCACCATACTTGTAAAGTGTGGACACTAGAACTGGCCCCAGTGTTCCATTTATGCAGTATACACAGTCGGCAACATCACCACGCTCCGACTTCATATTGCCTTCTTCATACATCCAGGGATCAGTCTCATTTCTTTCTTTGACACAACATCATGCTGGAACTCCTTCTCAGCTGGTTATCAATGATGATTCCTCAGTCCACTCAGGACACAGTGTCTTCAGGTTACAGTTCCCCTATCCAGAGGCGGCCTTTGGCTATTGGGGGCCCTAGGCGAAGGCCCGTTGCGGGGCCCCCAGTGGGCTGAAGGGCCCCCCTCTCTGGCCCTGGTTCCCTACCACCACCCCGCCCAGGCCCCCCCCCCACAGCCCCAACTTCCCACCACCCCAGCTCCCCCTCCTCTGGCCCCAGCTCCCTGATGCTGGCCCCAGCCCCAGGGGCCAGCTCCTCCTCCTGCTGCTGACCAAGGCAGATGCAGATTTGGGGGTAGGCAAAGCAGGCGATGGGGCCCCTTACTGCTTGGGGCCCTCGGCATGCACCGGCTTCGCCTACCCCAAAAGCCGCCTATGCCCCCATTCACCAAGGATAGCTGGTGTTCTTTGTGCCAAGATATCTATGCCCTCGCATTTGGCTGAGTTAACTTAAAATGAATGGAGTTTGATTGTGCCCAGCTTTACCAATGGGTCCAGATTGCTGTTTTCCAGTGACTCCTCCTTGTGGTTACTTCACAGTGAAGAAAACATCTGTATTCTTCTGAAATAAAAAGGTTTCTTCTACAGGGTGGATTTTTTCCTCACCCTCAAAGAAGGGAAAAGTCTGTGCAATTATTCTTAAGACTCATATCTTATGATATGTTTGCTCAGCTTTGCAATAGATCTAGAAGCCTATTAGAATGGTCACCCTTTCTTCAACAATAATTATTGCCTCTTCTTCCTTTACTGGTGTCTCCCATCCAAGATCAGCTGAAAAGAATAGTGCTGACCTATGGTTTCTGCCTTCTTTCAGCATATTTATTACTTTTGTTCATTTCATTGTCTGATGATAAAAGTGAATGGTAAATTAAAGTGATAGTTTAATTTCTCAGAATTAAATGATCACTCAAGTGTATGTAAATTGAAATGGCCAAAATGGTTGGGTAATATGGAATACAAACTTCCAGTGGGCTCAATGAGCCTATTATTTTAATAAATTGGGGATGGATGTCTTCTGTGCTGATCTGCAACTATTTGCCCTGAAGTACGATTGCTCTTGTTTGGTGGGTGTTTGTGTAGGCTTGCAATGGTTAGGGTGTGTCTTCCAGGTCAATTATATATTTTTGAGGGCATTTCCTTTATTATTATTAGTTCCTATATGACAGTAGCACATGGACATCTTAATATCAGATGCCTATTGTGTTACGGGCAGTTCATGTACATACTTAGAAACATTCATTGACCAAAACAACTTACAAGGTAAAAGACAAGACAGACAGTGAGTGGGAGACAGGACAATGCTAATGAGGCAAGGAGAGGGAGAAACTGGCCATCAGGAAGTTTAGAAATTACATTTCTAACCATCAGAGGAATGACCTTCCAGAATAGACTTCCAAGGAGAACAATGGGGACGAAAAACATAGCCTGATAAATTCATGGAGGGGATGGTATGATGCAACAGTCTAGTTTGGCAATTCACTGATGGTAGATATGCCAATGGCTTGTGCTGAGACATTACATGGGGTGGGTTTTGAGTTATTACAGAGAATGCTTTCTTGAATGTCTGGCTGGTGAGTCTTGCCCTCTTGGGCACGGTTTAACATATCGCCATATTTGGGGTCAGGAAGGAATTTTTCCCGAGGAAAGACTGGCAAAAGCTCTGGGGATTTTTAACCTTCCTCTGTAACATTGGGCACAGCTCACTTGCTAGTGGAGGCTCTGTATCTTAAAATCGTTAAAGCATGATCTGAGCACTTTGATAACTCAGTCATAGGTTAGAGGTTTATTACAGGAGTAAGTGGATGAGCCTATGAGAGATAAGTGTCTTGCACTATGTAATTAAAAATGCTGGTGACAAAGTTGGGAACTGGGCCTAAATCTCCTTGAGTCATTGCTCAGAGCCTTCACCACAAGACGCTTCATCGTGTCCTGTACTGTTATACCAATTGGGTCAAATACTCAGGTGGTGGAAATTAGTATAGCTCCCATCATTTCAGTGGAGCTAAGTGGATTTACCAGGTCCCTTAAAAACCACCTTCATATCCTTTCATTTGCATTTTCTTATTTTTCCCCTTTCAGAATTGAATTGACTTGGCGATCCATGAAAGAAAAGCCATGTAGGAGGGACAAGATTTATGTCCCAGACATTTTTTGAATAATGATAATAATAATTATGGCTTTTTAAAAATTAAGAATGACTTTGGCTGTGAAGGGCAAAAGCATTTTTGCTGGGATGCTCTTCCTTGTCTAATTCCCACTTTGATGCTGCCTGCGAAATCTCATATTAGATGAAAACACATGAGCTGCTCATGGCAAGCTCTTTGTCATCCTTGTCAGAAGCTGCGAGTTGAACTCAGAGTTATCAGAGCTCAAGGCAGTTTGAAACGTGCAACGCTGCTTTCCACCCAGTCATTCAATATTCAAAACTAAGTTTGACAAAAATGTGCCAGGAAATATTATGCCAAGGTGGGAAAAAAATAAGACTCAAATGGCATGGGACTGATGGGATGATATTGTAAAAAATTGCTAGTTAAGAGAGTCGTGTAAGCATCTCCCCTGTGTTCCCTCAGGCCCAATTCAACTGTTCACTCCTCATCAGTAAAGCACATAAGCAAATACTTAACTTTAGGCACATGCTTCAGTGATTCGCTGAATAGGGTTGGACTTGAGGGATGGCTTTTGTAATTCAAGATGTTTGTCTGTTGTGCAGTACAGCTTTTAGAATCATAGAATCTTAGGGCTGGAAGGGATCTCATGACGTCAAGTAGTCCAACCCTCTGCTCAAAGCAGGACCACTCCCACTAAATCACCCCAGCCAGGGTTTTGTCTAACCGAACCGTAAATGTTTCCAAAGACAGAGATTCCACCACCTCTCTAGGTAACCCATTCCAATGCTTCACCACTCTCCTAGTGAGAAAGTTTTTCCTACTATCCAACCTCGACCTCCCCAGCTGCAACCTGAAATATTGGTCCTTGTTCTGTCCTTTGTCACCGCTGAGAACAGCCTAGCTCCCTCCTCTTTGGAGTTGAAGGTTGCTATCAAATCTCCCCTCAGTCTTCTCTTCTGCAGACTAAATAAGCCTAGTTCCTTCAGTCTCTCCTCATAAGTCATGTGCCCCAGCCCCCTAATCATTTTCATTGCCCTCCATTGGATTCTTTCTAACTTGTCCACATCCTTTCTGTAGTGGGGAGCCCAAAACTGGACATAATTTTCCAGATGCAGCATCACCAGTGCCAAATAGAGGGGAATAATCACAACCGTTGATCAGCTGGCAATACTCCTACTGATGATGCAGCCCAATATGTCCTCAGAGCTGTCCCGTGGGGGGAGGGGGGCCCAAGGCCAACTGGTCTAGGCGGGTCCCTGCCCCTCCATGCTGGAGGGTAGGTGGGCCACTCCACCCCCCCAGGGAGCCAGCCCGGGCGGAGAGGCTGACGTCGCTGGCGGGGAGCCGGCTCTGGGCCTGGCCCCAGAAGCGGGGGCCGCCGGTGGAGGGACTTGGCCGCAGCCGGGACCCCAGGTTGCTGGGGCCGGTGCTCCAGCTGGGGACCCGAGGCCGCCGCCAAGGGCTGGCCCTTGTCGCATGAGGCAGGTCGCAGCAGGCCATCCCAGAGGTGGGCCACTGCCACCTGCTCCGCCCTGGGTGTGGAGAGGATTAGCCCAGAGGCCGGGCTTAGTGCTCCCGACCCGCGGAGCAGGGAAAAGTGTGGCTGGGGGGGAGGGCGCAGGGCCTGTGTAACCGCGGGTCCCAGAGCATTTGCCTTGTTCGCCCCGCCCCCAGGGACAGCCCTGTATGTCGTCAGCCTTTTTGGCAACAAGAGCACACAGCTTCCCTCCTTCCTTCCACCATAAACCCCAGGACCTTTTCTACAGCGCTGCTACTTAGCCGATCGGTCCCCAGCCTGTAGCAGTACATGGGATTTTTCTGTCCTAAGTGCAGGACTTTGCACTTGTTCTTGTTGAACCTCATGAGATTTCTTTTGGCCCAGTGTTCCAATTTGTTTAGGTCTCCCTGAATCCTGTCCCTACCCTCCAGCATGTCTACCATTCCCCCCAGTTTGGTGTCATCCGCAAACTTACTGAGTGTGCAATCTGTCCTATTATCCAGATCATTAAGGAAGATGTTGAACAAAACCGGCCCTAGGGGCACTCTGTTTGTTACTGGTTGCCAACTAGACATTGAGCCATTGATCCCTACCCAATGAACCTAATGAGCCAACCAGCTTTCTCTCCACCTTACGGTCCATTCATCCAACCCATACTTCCTTAACTTCCTGAGGAGAATGCTGTGGGAAACTATCAAAACCTTTGCTAAAGTCAAGATATATCACGTCGATGGCTCTTCCCACATCCACAAAGCCAGTCATCTTATCATAGAAGGCAATCAGGTTGGTCAGGCACAGTTTGCCCTTAGTTAATCCATTTTAACGTTTATCTTTAGGAATCAGCAGCATCTTTAAGACCAGAGCAAGGCAACTGCACCAAAATAATAATTAAGAGCATGCGCACGTGCACGCACACACATGCACACACACACACACACAGGCTATGTCTACACTTGTAAATTTAGGTCGACTTTAGCTAAGTCGACACCTAAATTTTAAGTCAACTTAGGGGAGAACTTACAAAGTTGACCTAGAGCGTCCACACTGGGGCTGCATCTACACTGGTAAATTACATCGACTTAAGCCTGCTTAAGTTGACTTAATTTACCCTGCGTCCACACTGCAGTTTCCTTAAGTCAACTTAAGCAGCTTGCTTAAGTCGACTTAGGAAAATAAAGTCGACTTAATTAAAATTAAGTCGACTTTCTAACACCACCTTCCTAATCGATCTAAGGTTTAAGTTGACTCCCTAGAGTCGACTTAAGCCAGCGTAGATGTGGGGTAGCCCTAAGTCGACTTTGTCGACTTAGAGCATGTGTCCCTTCTCACCGGGACCACTCAGGTCCCAGCAAGAAAGGACCGCGGGGCTTGCTTCCTTCTCTCCATGACCCGTGCTCCAGCTGATCAGCAGCTGGAGCACGGACCCTGGGGAGAAGGAAGCCCCACGCTCCCCACACTCCCTCCTAGCCGGGACCATGCGGGCCCGACGAGGAAGGAGAGCTGGAGGCCCGCGCTCCAGCTGCTCAGCAGCAGGCAGCTGGAGTGGGGATCCCAGCAAGAAGGGACCTCAGGGCTCCCTCGTCCCCGGGACCTGCGCTCCAGCACCGGCAGCTGGAGCGCAGGTCTCGGGGACAAGGGAGCCCCATGGTCCTGACTAGGAGGGACCGCGGGAGACCGCGCTCCCTATTGGCCGCGACCACTCGGTCCGGCTAGGAGGAAGCCCGGGACTCCCTTGGCCAGCGCCGGCTCCAGCTGTTTCTTTAAACAGCTGGAGCACGGCGGGGGCCAGCGCCACGCTCCAGCTGTTTAAAGGGACAGCTGGAGCCGGAGCGGGCCCACGCTTCGCTCCAGCTGTTTAAAGGGCTGAGCAGCGGGCAGCTGGAGCGCGGAACTCTGGCTCTTCCTCCTGGCCCGGACCACTCGGGTCCGGGGAAGTTGTCCCCGGGACCCCAGTGGTCCAGGCTAGGAGGATTCCCTTCTGCCCGAGACATGGGATTTGATTCAGGACTGTCGCTGGGTGGACTTGGGGAGATAGGAAGCAGTAGGGAGAAGAAGAGTGTGAAGTTAGTTGGCAGAGAAAGATCAAAGAGAGAGCTGAGCTTAGAATATAACTGAAACAGTGCTGCTGGTGAGCAGAGATAAAAGTTGGGGGGCACTGAAGTGCAGAAGGCTTGGCCAATGATCCCTGGGCAAAAGGGGAAGGTTCAAATTGAGCCAGGCAACTGAGCCCATAAGCAAATGGGTAGACTTTGGAGGGACGTGAGCTTAGCAAGCGCAGGGCTCATGGACAGAGTTGTGGAGTGGGGACACAGAACAGGGGCTAAAGGATCTAGTACACAGTCTTGCTGTTGACTACCTCATGGAGCCTCTTGTGTGGGAAATGTTGGATCTTTGTGTGTTTACTGTGAAATCAGAGAAATGTTTCACTACAAGGAAGGAACTACACTGCACTGCTTCATATGAATAAACTACATCCCAAAGTGGACTTTGCTGTGGTACTGACACTATGTTCTGATCATCATTTGGACAAAAAGGGAAACTGAAGTGGGATGCACCTGATATGCCACAGCCTGCCACTGGAGGAGGACCTCCATGGGACAGCCCTGTGACAGAGACCATCAAAATGTTTCGTTTCAATTATGTTGACTCATTCTACTTAAGTAGTGGTGAAACCTTTCATGGCAAGAAGGTAAAAACATGGCATTTCAACATGGTAGAGTGTTTTGTTTAGGTTGATTTTGATCAATTTAATATCACATTAAATATTAAATATAATATACAATGTTAATATTAATATTTAATATAATATAAAAGTCAAACCGAAATGATCAAAACAGTTCAGTCTAAATGAAACCTCTGACCCTTATTGAATCAAACCGTGTTGATGTTATCGATATTAAATAAGAAAGTCCAAATGATACAGGCAGACTTTGCTGTCTTGAAAAGGTCCCTGCAAAAAGTTGCCATTTTTATAAAATTGCATTTTTCCACCAAAAATGTTCCATTTTAAAATGTTATTGACAAGCGATACTGACCAGCTATACTGTTTTTACCAGTTATTCTGTTTTTGACTTACTGACAGTGTCCTATCCACTCAACCCCCCTGAAATGTGTTATCCGCTCACCCCTCCTGGGTGGTGGGGCAGGGCTAACACCCCCATTTTGCAGATGAGGCCCTGAACCGCGAAGGTTCAGAGCCACAAATCGACTTCAACAGGCCAACACTGAGCGTTGCAGCACATAACTTTTAGAAAACCACAAAGAACAGCCAGGGCAAGACACTAGGTTTGAGTTAGATGATGAAAGAACCCACAGGACTAGAGCCCGGGATGAGGGGGAAGGAATAGGTCTAAGTTGCTGACAGTTCTACGCGACCATTGGATGCTTGGGCGAATATCCCACAGGAAGACCCTGTGAAGTGAGAATCAGCAGGAAGTACTTCCCCACCTGCCCTGAGTGGCAGCCCCTCACTGCCTACTGATTGGCTGATGCTAGAATTTGAATCAGGAGCCAAGCGTAGAGCTGTCTGATTGACAACCTGCATCCGTTCCAGACCCTGCTTGCTTGTAGACCCTAGATGCTGGCTTCTGATCCTGGTTTGCTCTTGACTTTGCTATTTACTTGCTGTCTGTAATCTGGTCCCTGATCCTGACCTGGCTCAACTCTTCTATCTGCCTGCAACTTGGTGCCCAACCTTTCTAGCCTTCTGACCCGGCTTGCTCCTAAACTCGAAACTTGTCTCCTCACTGCAACTTAGCAACTAACCAGTGCCTGGCCCTGGTAGAGGCCTAGGATCCCCATAGCACACAAGGGGAAAGAGAGATGCTTCAGAGATGCTCACAAAAACCAGCGCAATAGACTGCCTAGGATAGTCAGCGGGATGCCAAGAAGAGAGCTGTGCACTAAGATAGACACTCAAGCCTGGGAAGCAGGGAGGTGCCTGTCTTGCTCGTGACACATTTGTGGGAACTTGTCTTTTGGAGCCTAGGTGCCCACGGTCAGATGCCTGCCTCTCTCCACCGAAAAGAGTGGAACGGGTAACCTGCCTTTTAGCCATTGTCATTCTCTCTCTGGCCCAGGGACTGCTGCACTGTGAATAAATCACTAAATGGTCATTGGGCCAGAAAGGGAAGGACTCTGTAGCCTCATGTTAGGGCCCCACCTGGGAGGGGGGTGAGCCAAGATCCAGTCCCCCTACTCCGGTCACGTCACTTCTTTATCCACAGTGGGACAGCTTCAACAGGAGAGGCTCACGGAGCCCCACGTCAGAGCCTCCTACAGCCAGTACCTACAACACTATCATTTCCCTCAGGCAAAGCAGGAAACTGAAACCATGTATCCCACATTTCAGGCAAATCTTCTGGCCACTGGGCTAAAAGCCAATGGTGGTGTTCCCTCCTGGGGCCAGGTTCTGAGTGGAGCCTGGTCTGGTAGCAGACCTGTGCTTGAGCCCCATTGGAGAGATAGGAGCTTTGCCACTTACCTTTCTCTGGTTGATGGGTGCCTCTGGGGCGTAGATGGAAGATACATGCCCAGATGTCTGCCGCGAGGCCTCTGTACACATGCCCAGAGGGAGAAATTTAGGACCAAGTCAGTTAGCAACCTCCAGGGTCTGGCAGGAGGTTAGTGTAGCCGAAATTGGAATTCAAATCCCTAGACATCTTTGTGGAGCTGGGCCAGAGAGAGACCAAAGGAGCTGCCTGTGACGCTGTCAGGATTTAAGGAACCATTTGTGATATTATTTTGTA